>CM056058.1:725017-877517 GCA_029574335.1 Rana kukunoris
GGGGTTCTAATTAGATGGAAGGAGATGGCAGTGAAAACACTGGGGAAGCTCTATACATGTATATAGGAGTATAAAGAGAACCTATCATGTATATAGGAGTATAAAGAGGACCTGTCAGGGCTCTATACATGTATATAGGAGTATAAAGAGGACCTGTCATGGCTCTATACATGTATATAGGAGTATAAAGAGGACCTGTCATGGCTCTATACATGTATATAGGAGTATAAAGAGGACCTGTCATGGCTCTATACATGTATAAAGGAGTATAAAGAGGACCTGTCATGGCTCTATACATGTATATAGGAGTATAAAGAGAACCTGTCATGTATATAGGAGTATAAAGAGGACCTGTCATGGCTCTATACATGTATATAGGAGTATAAAGAGGACCTGTCATGGCTCTATACATGTATATAGGAGTATAAAGAGGACCTGTCATGGCTCTATACATGTATATAGGAGTATAAAGAGGACCTGTCATGGCTCTATACATGTATATAGGAGTATAAAGAAGACCTGTCATGGCTCTATACATGTATAAAGAGGACCTGTCATGGCTCTATACATGTATAAAGGAGTATAAAGAGGACCTGTCATGGCTCTATACATGTATATAGGAGTATAAAGAGGACCTGTCATGGCTCTATACATGTATATAGGAGTATAAAGAGGACCTGTCATGGCTCTATACATGTATATAGGAGTATAAAGAGGACCTGTCATGGCTCTATACATGTATATAGGAGTATAAAGAGGACCTGTCATGGCTCTATACATGTATATAGGAGTATAAAGAGGACCTGTCATGGCTCTATGCATGTATGTAGGAGTATAAAGAGGACCTGTCATTGCTCTATGTAGGATTAAAAAAAGTGTTTGTTTTTCCCCCCAAAAAAGTGCAATTGTAAGACCGCTGCGCAAATACGGTGTGACAAAAAGTATCGCAACGACCGCCATTTAATTCTCTAGGGTGTTAGGAAAAAAAACATATAATGTTTGGGGGTTCTAAGTAATTTTCTAAAAAAAAAATTAACTTGTAAACACCGAACTTTGGAAAGAGGCTCGGTCCTTAAGTGGTTAAAGGCGACGCCCAACTTGCGCGGCTTAGCCGATTACCGCGGAGAACAAAGACCGAGGGGATGGTAACCCTGCTTGGCGGAAGCGTCACAAGTTCTAGACACATTAGCTGCAGACAAAGGAATATTCCCTTTACGGGAGAGTACAGGGTGTAGATTGCAAGCTCTTCTGGACTAGCAATCGCTGTCCTTTTTGTTTCATGAATGGCGCCGTGGGTTATTCTGGGGACGCAACACTAGTTAGAATTTATCCTTCAGCGGGTTTCATTTCAGCAAGGTGGAACTTGGCCGCCCGTGGCTTATTGTTCTTTCTTGTCACTGCTTGTTACAGGTCCTTGCTGAGTACAATAGATATTATTCTAGTTTTCATAGAGTTATGACAGAACTCAAGGCAGATATAAAAGACACATTGTTACCGCTTTCTATTCATTCATACAATTGATATAAGTACCTGAATGTGTCTTGGAAACAGCGGCGGCTGGTGCTCAATTTTTTTTTTAAGGGGGGGGGGGGCAAACAAATGAAAATAGAAAATAAAACATCAATTGCAGCCTCACTGTGCCCATCAAACGCAGCCACTGTGCCATTAATTGTCGCCACTGTGCCATTAGTTGTCGCCATTGTGCCATTAGTTGTCACCACTGTGCCATCAAACCCAACCACTGTGCTCAACAAATGCAACCACTGGTCCATCAATTGTGGCCACTGTGCCCATCAAACGCAGCCACTGTGCCATCAGTTGTCGCCACTGTGCCATCAGTTGTCGCCACTGTGCCATCAGTTGTCGCCACTGTGCCATCAGTTGTCGCCACTGTTCCATCAATTGTGGCCACTGTGCCATCAAACTCAGCCACTGTGCCATCAAATGCAGCCACTGTGCCATTAATTGTTGTCACTGTGCCATCAAACACAGCCACTGTGCCCATCAATTGTCGCCACTGTGCCATCAAACGCAGCCACTGTGCCATCAAATGCAACCATTGGTCCATCAAACGCAGCCACTGTGCCCATCAATTGTCGCCACTGTGCCATCAAACGCAGCCACTGTGCCATCAAATGCAACCATTGGTCCATCAAACGCAGCCACTGTGCCCATCAATTGTCATCACTGTGCCATTAATTGTTGCCACTGTGCCCATCAATTGTCGCCACTGTTCCCATCAATTCACTGTGATGGGAGACACCCAATGTAAGGGGGCACAGTGATAGAGAAACTTGATCTAAGGGGGCACAACGTTGGGGGTAATTGATTCAGGCTAGTAGGGGCCCCAGTGCATTACTTTTCCCAGGGGCCTATGGCGCTATAATGGGGGGACCTGATATATGGGGACACTGTGAAGGTGGAACCTGATGTAAGGGGGCACTATGATGGGGGAACCTGATGCAGGCTAGTAGGGGCCCCAGTGCATTACTTTTCCTAGGGGCCTATGATGCTATGATGGAAACCTGATGTAAGGGGGCACTGTAATGGGGGAACCTAATGTAAGGGGACACAGTGATGGGCGAACCTGATATTTGGGGACACAGTGATGGGGGAACCTGATATTTGGGGGCACAGTAATGGGTGAACTTGATGTAAGGGGGCACAGTGATGGGGGAACCTGATATTTGGGGGCACAGTAATGGGGGAACTTGATGTAAGGGGGCACAGTGATGGGGGAACCTGATGTAAGGGGACACTGGAGTGTGGGGACCTTATGTAAGGGGGAACAGTATGGGGAGGGAACCAGGTTTAAGGGGGCACTGTGTTGGGGGGAACCTGATGTAAAAGGGGCATAGTGATGGGGGAAGCTGATGGAGGCTAGTAGGGACCCCAGTGCATTACTTTTCCCAGGGGCCTATGATGGAAACCTGATGTAAGGGGGCACAGTGATGGGTGAACCTGATATTTGGGGACATAGTGATGGGGGAACCTGATATTTGGGGGCACAGTAATGGGGGAACCTGATATTTGGGGGCACTGTGATGGGAGAACCTTATATATGGGTACACTGTAGTTGGGGAACCTGATGTAAGGGGGTACTGTGATAGGGGGACCTGATATATGGGGACACTGGAGTGTGGGGACCTTATGTATGGGGGGGAACCACGTTTAAGGGGGCACTGTGTTGGGGGGAACCTGATGTAAAAGGGGCATAGTGATGGGGGAAGCTAATGCAGGCTTGTAGGGGCCCCAGCGCATTACTTTGCCCAGGGGCCCATGATGCCGTTATGATGGCACTGATTCAGGCTGGTCATTTGACTCTCCCATCCCTATGTTCTGGAAACTTCTTTTAGAGGCAGGGGGTGGCAGTGAAACTCCCAGCCTGTGAAACCCTGAACAGACTTGAACAATCGCTTCTCCCTAAATTTGCCTGGCATCCTACGCTAGGAGGTAAATGGTAATTGAAATGGCCAGACAGTCAGCATTTCCAGAACAAGGTCAGCAGCGCCCCGCTTGTTTCCCCTTTAATAGCATCACGCCGTATTTTGTTCAGTCTGCAGGAAGGCTTTGTACAGTACAGAATTATCTTCAAAGATCGGAGGGAATAGCCGAGTGCCAGGGTGCCAATCTCTCTGCCCGTCTCCCCACCTAGCGTTACGCACGGAACGTCTCGCTGTCCTGATGCTAATTGAATTTAATTGCACCTTCAAAGTTTCATGAAAGCCCTGGCTGAAATTTCCTGAGTCTACTGAACGCGGTTTCCTGGGGGTGCGGGGCAGCTTCTGCGCTCTTTGCCCAAAGAACGGCGGATTAATTTTTTACCAACTAATCAGATTGTCAGCAGAGGAGGTGTCGCCGCTCATCAATAATGGAATAATCAAGGCAGATTGTAGCTCGGTGCTGTCCTGCATTATTTACTGCCAGGTCTTCAAAAGGCAAAAAAAAAGCTGAGCTTTAATTGACGTCCTTTTTAATTTACCAGCCAAGACTCGAGTGCGGCAAAAAGTGGACTCCGGGTGCGGAATAAAGACATTTCCCATCCGATCCGGTGAAGAAACATGGCAGATATTGCAGAGAAGCAGACGTATCCTACCCGTTGTCTGCTGATAATTGTAGAGGACACGTTATGTTCGCTCACAACGTGACCATTACCGGGTTCTACTACAAAGATGGACGGATCCAAGAAAATAATCGCAATGTCCGATAAACTGAACATGTCATTGGAAAAGCACAGGCCGTTATCCTTACTGTGCAAAGGCGAGCGCCATATGATTCTGGTATGGAGTCAAAACTCGGTTCCCAAAGCCAACAAGCCCACTTCATTGACCTCATGATGCCAGGACCCGGATCTGAACCTTCAACCTCTGGTGTCTGGTGGTATCTCTTCTTTCTGAGCCACCTGAGATTTAGGACATCTCCCTGCCTGATTTTGTAGACAACCTTGCCTTGTGTCTTGTTTCTCTTGAACCTTGACTCCTTTGCTCCATGAACTTCCTTTTTTAATCCCTGTCTTTGCACTTCCTGTTTGCCAGTGTCAGGACCGTGTAGCTCATTCCCACATCCTGGTTTGGACTGTGGCATTCTCCTTGTCTGTCTGTCCACCTGCAAGGTGATTGATGTGGCCAGTCTCTGGGTGGAGACTAAACCTGATTTAAGCCAGCCAAGCCTGCAGTCTCATGCTTATGATTGCGTGTGTAATACATGCTCAAGCTCTCTGTTTGTCTTGCTCAGCTAGATTGGATTCCCCTGTTTATGATCTTGGATCGGAGATCGACTACTCTCTCAACTCTGCCTGCTTTTTGACCATGGATTGGACCCTGACTACTGTAAACCTTACCTGCCCTTGTACCTGGTCTGTCATTGGTCCTGGTTTGGACTGTGGCATTCTCCTTGTCTGTCTGTCCACCTGCAAGGTGATTGATATGAACCTTCAGCCTCTGGTGTCTGGTAGTATCTCTTCTTGCTGAGCCACCTGAGATGTTGGACATCCCCATGTCTGATTTTGGAGACAACCTTGCCTTGTGCCTTGTTTCTCTTGAACGTTGAATCCTTCGCTTCTCCCATGAACATCTTTTTTTAAGCCCTGTTTTTGCACTTCCTGTTTGCCAGTGTCAGGAGCATGGAGCTCATTCCCACAATCCTGGTTTGGACTGTGGCATTCTCCTTGTCTGTCTTTCCACCTGCAAGGTGATTGATGTGGCCAGTCTCTGGGTGGAGACTAAAGCATGAGACTACAGGCTTGGCTGGCTTAAATCAGGTTTAGTCTCCACCCAGAGACTGGCCACATCAATTACCTTGCAGGTGGACAGATAGACAAGGAGAATGCCACAATCCAAATCAGGATCAATGACAGACCAGGTACAAGGGCAGGTAAGGTTTACAGTAGTCAGGGTCCAATCCATAGTCAAAAAGCAGGCAGAGTTCAGAGAGTAGTCGATCTCCGATCCAAGATCATAAACAGGGGAATCCAATCTAGCGGAGCAGGACAGACAGAGAGCTTGAGCACGTATTACACGCAATCATAAGCATGAGACTAAAGGCTTGACTGGCTTAAATCAGGTTATGATTGCATGTGTAATACGTGCTCAAGCTCTCCGCTAGATTGGATTCCCCTGTTTATGATCTTGGATCGGAGATCGACTACTCTCTGAACTCTGCCTTCTTTTTGACTACGGTTTGGACCCTGACTACTGTAAATCTTACCTGCCCTTGAAACCTGGTCTGTCATTGAACTGTCCAAAAAAATATTAATAAATATTCAATAAAACGATCCCCTATTTTGTAAACGCTTTAAATTTTGCGCAAACCAATCGATAAACCCCTATTGGGATTTTTACCAAAAATAGGTAGAAGAATACGTATCGGACTAAACTGAGGAAAACATTTTTTTATATATATCTTTTTTGGGGATATTTATTATAGCAAAAAAGGAAAAAATATTGCAGTTTTTTTTCAAAATTGTGGCTCTATTTTTGTTTATCAGGGGTGGACTGACAACTCTTGGGGCCCCCGGGCAATAGAAGATTATGGGGGCCCCCAGGCTTACAGATGGCAACCAAGCCAGGTGGCAGTACAGAGGTGGCGGCAGCTAAAATCCCGGGATTTTCACATCAAAAGCATGTAGGTTTTGGACATATCAGGGACAGATGTAAAAAAAAAAACACAGATTTTTACATACTGTCCCTGGTTTTAATGAACCCTGATGAGGCCCCCTAGTGGCATAGGGCCCTCGAACAGTGCCCGAGTTCCTCAATGGTCAGTCCGCCCCTGTTGTTTATAGCGCAAAAAATTAAAACCGCAGAGGTGATCAACTACCACCAAAATAAAGCTCTAAAAAAAAGACGCCAATTTTGTTTAAAGCGACGCAGTGCCGAATCGCAAAAAGGGGCAAGGTCCTTAACCTGCATAATGGTCCGGGGCTGAAGTGGTTAATCAAAGTGGACTTGCCCTTTAACAGAAGGAGGAGGATCTGCAACAAAGATTGTGAAACTGAAAATCCTTGTAGCAGATATAGTTGACCTCGTTTTTTATTTTATTTGGAGACTAGTAACCTGGCATACAAGCGTCCTTTGTGCATGCCATTCATGCATTCTGCTGGGACCGAACAAGTGTTCCAGTTAATAATTTCCTCTAGACGGCGATTAACTCCACAATAGAAATCCAGCGTCGCCCCATCCTCTGAATGGGGCTGCAAGGCAGAAATATCTGCAGTGCTAATGATTTAAAACCGGCTTCTGTTAATAACATCTGGAACGCATCAATGTGGCACGAAGAGAAAGTAGAGCGTTAATCCACACTCATTATTTCCTATTTGTTTTGCAGCCACATAATACAGTGATTAATTTCTTATCTGGCTCAGAGACGTGTTATTAGGGTTTACACAGCTTTCTCGTCCTAACGTCTTGTACCAGGCCGCGGTTCCAGCTCGTGCCCAGAATGTGCTTCATTTCAATGAAGTCTTTGGGTGAACCAACCGAGGTGGAACGATAAGCCATAACAAGCAATTAAAAGATGAAATTAGTTTCACGAGCGATTGTGTCAGTGACCTCCGACGAGGAGTTTACAGTCCCTTTTTTTTTTTTCTTCTTCGGTTACGAACATGGATTGAGCCTGGACGGTTCTTGTCGCGGTGTTGGCTATAGACATCGAAGGGGCAGGTTTATGGAAAGTGGAGCAGGATTGAAGAGGTGTCCACATCAACTTTGGGGACTTTTCGTTCACGGAAAACCAGAGGCGGCTCTAGGCTTTGTGAGGCCTTAGATCAAAATCTGGAAGCCCCCCAGATCCTGCTCTTTAATAACTAAGGGGCGGTGGGCCCCCAGGTAATGTCACCTGGTGAACCTGCCCCCTTGTGATGTCATTGACTGAGGACATGCTGGTTACGAGCATGGATTGAGCCTGGACGGTTCTTGTGGCGCTGTTGGCTATAGACATCAAAGGGGCAGGTTTATGGAAAGTGGAGCAGGATTGAAGAGGTGTCCACATCAACTTTGGGGATTTTTCATTGGTGGAAAACCAGAGGCGGCTCTAGGCTTTGTGAGGCCTTAGGCAAAACTTGACATGGGGGCCCCACTCTCACCCATGATGGCAAAAATAATTCAAGGACAAGAGGCTCTTCCCCACAACCCTGGCTGGTAGTTGTGGGGGTCTGTGGGCAGGGGGCTTATCAAAATCTGGAAGCCCCCCCAGATCCTGCTCTTTAATAACTAAGGGGCGGTGGGCCCCCAGGTAATGTCCCCTGGTGAACCTGCCCCCTTGTGACGTCATTGACTGAGGACATGCTGGTTACGAGCATGAATTGAGCCTGGACGGTTCTTGTCGCGGTGTTGGCTATAGACATTGAAGGGGCAGGTTTATGGAAAGTGGAGCAGGATTGAAGAGGTGTCCACATCAACTTTGGGGACTTTTCATTGACGGAAAACCAGAGGCGGCTCTAGGCTTTGTGAGGCCTTAGATCAAAATCTGGAAGCCCCCCAGATCCTGCTCTTTAATAACTAAGGGGCGGTGGGCCCCCAGGTAATGTCACCTGGTGAACCTGCCCCCTTGTGACGTCATTGACTGAGGACATGCTGGTTACGAGCATGAATTGAGCCTGGACGGTTCTCGTCGCAGTGTTGGCTATAGACATCGAAGGGGCAGGTTTATGGAAAGTGGAGCAGGAATGAAAAGGTGTCCACATCAACTTTTGGGTATTTTTAATTGACGGAAAACCAGAGGCGGCTCTAGGCTTTGTGAGGCCTTAGGCAAAACTTGACATGGGACCCCCCACTCTCACCCATGATGGGAAAAATAATTCAAGGGCAAGAGCCTCTTCCCCACAACCCTGGTTGGTAGTTGTAGGGGTCTGTGGGCAGGGGGCTTATCAAAATCTGGAAGCCCCCCCAGATCCTGCTCTTTAATAACTAAGGGGCGATGGGCCACCCGGTGATGTCACCTGGTGAACCTGCCCCCTTGTGATGTCATTGACTGAGGACATGCTGGTTACGAGCATGAATTGAGCCTGGACGGTTCTCGTCGCAGTGTTGGCTATAGACATCGAAGGGGCAGGTTTATGGAAAGTGGAGCAGGATTGAAGAGGTGTCCACATCAACTTTTGGGGATTTTTCATTGGCGGAAAACCAGAGGCGGCTCTAGGCTTTGTGAGGCATTAGGCAAAACTTGACATGGGACCCCCCACTCTCACCCATGATGGGAAAAATAATTCAAGGGCAAGAGCTTCTTCCCACACAACCCTGGCTGGTGGTTGTGGGGGTCTGCGGGCAGGGGGCTTATTGAAATCGAAGCCCCATCAGATCCTACTCTTTAATAACTAAGAGGCAGATGTCACCTGGTGAACCCACCCCCTTGTGATGTCATTGACTGAGGGCATGCAGGGTCATTGACATCACAAGGGGTGGGGTCACCGATATTCACTGGTCAGGACTCTTAACGCTGCCTGAGCACAGCAGCACCTGTCCCTCAAAACTGGGGTAATGCATTGGGTAAGCTAGGTGGCTACAAGGCCCCTGTGAGTGCGAGGCCTTAGGCGGAATCAAAAAGCTGCCTCTGCGGAAAACATAAAACCAGGAACATTTTAGTGGTCAACAGGTCCCATTTTTCTTTAGTTTTCTGAACTCATTGACAATTTTTTTTACTGTCAGTATTCAAAATTTAACTTTGCCAAATTAAAATTAGTGTAGCAGTTTGGTAGCCACAATATGCATATTTAAAGCCCAATTTTTGGTTTCTATCTTTTTTCAGGTTATTTCTTCTCACTTACTGTCCCATAGACATAAGGTGAAGTCCTCTCCTAGTTGCCACATGAACAGGTGTCCCCACTGTAGGGGGAAAAAAAATAAAAATGGAACGTTCTTACCAGAAAAAGGCCGTGGCTGTTACTATACAGTAAGGTGGAACGTGCTGGATCGGTGTTCCAGCACATTCCGGCAGAAAAAGGCCCTGGCTGTTACTATACAGTAAGGTGGAACGTGCTGGATCGGTGTTCCAGCACATTCCGGCAGAAAAAGGCCCTGGCTGTTACTATACAGTAAGGTGGAACGTGCTGGATCAGTTTTCCAGCACGTTCAGGCAGAAAAAGGCCCTTTCTGGTTTCTATACAGTAAGGCAGAACGTGCTGGATCGGTGTTCCAGCATGTTTCGGCAGAAAAAAGCCCTGGTTGTTACTATACAGTAAGGCGGAATGTGGTGGATCGGTTTTCCAGTACGTTCTGGCAGAAAAAAGCCCTGGTTGTTACTATACAGTAAGGCGGAATGTGGTGGATCGGTTTTCCAGTACGTTCTGGCAGAAAAAAGCCCTGGTTGTTACTATACAGTAAGGCGGAATGTGGTGGATCGGTTTTCCAGTACGTTCTGGCAGAAAAAAGCCCTGGTTGTTACTATACAGTAAGGCGGAACGTGCTGGATCAGTTTTCCAGCACGTTCCGGCAGAAAAAGGCCCTGGCTGTTACTATACAATAAGGCGGAACGTGCTGGATCAGTGTTCCAACACGATCCACCAGAAAAAGGCCCTGGCTGTTACTATACATTAGGGTGGAACGTGCTGGATCGGTGTTCCAGCATATTCCCGGCAGAAAAAGGCCCTGGCTGTTACTATACAGTAAGGCGGAACGTGCTGGATCGGTGTTACAGCACATTCCGGCAGAAAAAGGCCCTGGCTGTTACTATACAGTAAAGCGGAACGTGCTGGATCAGTTTTCCAGCACGTTCCCACCAGAAAAAGGCCCTGGCTGTTACAGTAAGTTAACAACTCGTTGGTTTGGGGGCCCGGGCACCCTACATGTGTATGGGCTTTCCCCCCTGATGGCGGGGCCCTGCCTGCAATGCCCACACACACTTTTCTGGAATGACGATGATGGAACAAATACTCATCTAGCCTAGTCGACCGTCCAATCATTGTGCTTTGATCCCGTCTTTTGCATGTCTGTGCAGAATCACTCATATCAGGCCAAACAATCCTTTTCACCCGTGTCCACGAATCTCACCAATAATTGTTGAATTTAGATTTAACAATCGCTGGAGCGGAATTACAGTCTTCGGATCGGCTTCTGGTGACCGTTGTTTTGCCCAGAGAAAAAATTGCGGGCGCTGACCTACGTTCTCCCTGCTAAGGGAAGGAAATATGTCTCGTCTTTTTTCAATCCGGCGCTTGTATTTCATGAAGAATTTCAGGCGTGATATTGTTCTATGGCACAGAGCTGGAGAATTCACGGAATATAATTCCACGCCTTTTACTATCGCGGCCACTCGAGATCTGATACCTTCAGAAAGGTTGTCTGTGCCCACCACTGTTCACTGCCACTTATAGGTGATAATACAGAAAATGATATTATTTATCTATGTATAATGCTTCTCCGGGCTCTCCCTTGCCGTCTGGGACCCGGAGAAAGAACCGGCCACCGCCGGATGGCGACCATAGAGATTTCCAGTGACCAGATGGTCACCAGTCATCTCTATGACCCTCGGAGGTGCTGAAAATGCCCCTCCCCCTCGAGTCGCCTTTTTGCGCCTGATCTCCCAGACTTTGGGCACCTGGTACCCAAACTTGGCACACATGCAGCCCCACTCTTTCTCTACAAGTGTGCAAAGTTTGTTGCTCGGGGGACCTACGGCCGGGGAGAACCGATTTTTCAAAGCCCGGCACCCCTTCCATAGACTCCCATGTTAAATGATCATTTCTCCGGTAACTTTGGGGACCCGGCACTGGCCGGCCGTAGGTCCACTGGACCCGAAACCTGGCACACACGTAGCCCCTGTTCTCCTCTACAAGTGTGCAAAGTTTGCTGTCTAGGGGACCTACGGCCGGGGAGAACCGATTTTTCAAAGCCCGGCACCCCTTCCATAGACTCCCATGTTAAACGATCATTTCTCTGGTAACTTTGGGGACCCGGCACTGGCCGGCCGTAGGTCCACTGGACCCGAGACCTGGCACACACGTAGCCCCTGTTCTCCTCTACAAGTGTGCAAAGTTTGCTGTCTGGGGGACCTACGGCCGGGGAGCACCGATTTTTCAAAGCCGGGCACCCCTTCTATATACTCCTATGTTAAACGTAAGTCTAGTCATGGGCACAGTGGGGCACAGTGAGGCATGGGCACAGTGAGGCATAGTTAAACATGGGCACAGTGAGGCATGGGCACAGTGAGGCATGGACACAGTGAGGCACAGTTAAACATGGGCACAGTGAGGCATGGGCACAGTGAGGCATGGACACAGTGAGGCACAGTTAAACATGGGCACAGTGAGGCATGGGCACAGTGAGGCACAGTTAAACATGGGCACAGTGAGGCATGGGCACAGTGAGGCATGGACACAGTGAGGCACAGTTAAACATGGGCACAGTGAGGCATGGGCACAGTGAGGCATGGACACAGTGAGGCACAGTTAAACATGGGCACAGTGAGGCATGGACACAGTGAGGCACAGTGAGGCATGGGCACAGTGAGGCACAGTTAAACATGGGCACAGTGAGGCATGGGCACAGTGAGGCATGGGCACAGTGAGGCATAGTTAAACATGGGCACAGTGAGGCATGGGCACAGTGAGGCATGGACACAGTGAGGCACAGTTAAACATGGGCACAGTGAGGCATGGGCACAGTGAGGCATGGACACAGTGAGGCACAGTTAAACATGGGCACAGTGAGGCATGGGCACAGTGAGGCACAGTTAAACATGGGCACAGTGAGGCATGGGCACAGTGAGGCATGGGCACAGTGAGGCACAGTTAAACATGGGCACAGTGAGGCATGGGCACAGTGAGGCACAGTTAAACATGGGCACAGTGAGGCATGGGCACAGTGAGGCACAGTTAAAAATGGGCACAGTGAGGCATGGGCACAGTGAGGCATGGGCACAGTGAGGCATGCAGATGGACACCCTAGGCTAATACTAAAGTCAATGGACCAGATCCACAAAGCATTACGATGGCATATATCTCCAGATGCGCCGCCATAATTTCAAATTTACGCCGGCGTATCTTTGTTTTGTATCCACAAAACAAGATACGACGGAATTACGCAAAGATACGACTGGCGTACGTTTATTACGCCGTCGTATCTTAGTTGCATATTTACGCTGGACGCTAGGTGGAGCTTCCATTGAATGTCTGCATTAAATATGCAAATGAGATAGATACGCCGACCTACAAACGTACGTACGCCTGGCGCATTTTTTTACGCTGTCTGCGTTAGTCGTTTTCCGGCGTAAAAGTTACCCCTGCTGTATAGAGGCGGAATCAATGTTAAGTATGGACGTCGGGCCAGCGTTGAATTTTCCGTCGTTCACGTCAACCGTTCGCGAATAGGGATTTGCGTAAGTTACATTCACGTCGTTTTCATCTACTATTTTCGCGCATGCGCCGTTCAAAAAGAAAACGTCCTTTACGTGGGGTCAGGCTGATTTACATTAAATCACGCTCACATCTTTCTGATTTGAATTGCGCGGCCTTACGCCGCAACAATTACACTACGCCGCCGTAACTTACAGCGGATTCTTTGTGGATAAGGATAGGCCGCTGTAACTTACAGCGGCGTAGTGTAACTTAGATAAGCTACGCCAGCGGCACTTCTTTGTGGATCTGGCCCATTATGTTTTCCCAGTTTTTTTTTTTTGGTGGTAAAATTAGGTGCCTCGGCTTATATTCGGGACAGGTTATACTCGAGTATATACGATACGCAAAAATGTGGCCCCCCCACGGAAAAAAAAAAAGCCCAGTCTAGTGGGGCCACATATTTGTGTGAGGTCGGCACAAAGGGGTTAAAATACTCGGCAAGTTCACTTTAACCACTTCAGGCCCGCGCTACCTTCGGATGACGGCAACAGAGCGGGCCTGAATATCCAACATGCCGTCATTTGACGGCATGTCATTCTGGCGTTCCCAGCGCGCGCTGTAGTGCGCGCTGCGGGGAAGCCCTGTGTTGTCCGTGTCCCGTTTTACACAGAGACAGCGTCCTGTCTCTGGAGGGGAGGAGCCCGATCTGTGTTCCTTCCTACATAGGGACACAGATCGGTCACCCCCCCAGTCACCCCCCCCTCCCCCCACAGTTAGAACACACCTAGGATACACATTTAACCCCTTCCTCACCCCCTAGTGTTAACCCCTTCAATGCCAGTCACATTTATACTGTAATTAGTGCATATTTATAGCACTGATCGCAGTATAAATGTGAATGGCGTCAAAAGTGTCCGATGTGTCCGCCATAACGTCGCAGTACCAATAAAAATCGCAGATCGCCGCCATTACTAGTAAAAAAAAAAATAATAAAAAATAATAATTCTCTCCCCTATTTTGTAAGCGCTATAACTTTTGCGCAAACCAGTCGCTTATTGCGATTTTTTTTTTTTTTTTTTTACCAAAAATATGTAGAAGAATACGTATCGCCCTAAGCTGAGAAAAAAAAATGTGTTTTTTTTTTTTAATTGGGATATTTATTATAGCAACAAGTAAAAAATATTGTATTTTTCTTCAAAATTGTCGCTCTTTTTTGTTTATAGCGCAAAAAATAAAAATCGCACAGGTGATCAAATACCACCAAAAGAAAGCTCTACTTGTGGGGAAAAAAGGACGTAAATTTTGTTTGGGAGCCGCGTCGCACGACCGCGAAATTGTGAGTTAAAGCGACGCAGTGCCGGAAGCTGAAATTTTACCTGGGCAGGAGGGGGGTGTAAGTGCCCAGTATGCAAGTGGTTAAACTTCAATGCACAGTTGACGTTTTTCGAGAACCATAACTGGGTTCTTTTTATCTGGCCATTATGGACGCCGCTCTGGTTGGAATTCATCAATGCTGGAACTTTTTTTATGATTTTGTTAATAATGAACTCCATGTCGACCGCGGACATTGTCCCTCCTGCCTGAAGAGACGATTGGCATTCCGGATATTTAAGAGCGTGTCACAGGTCATTGTTAGAGACGGCGTTGGATTTCCCAGAAGCCTCTGTTCCAGGAACAAAGTGCCTTATTAACATATCGGACCTAAAAGCATGGGTTCCATCGGCCTTGCAGGGAGTGCAGAGGTTAGAAGAATGATGCCAGTTAGCAGTATAATGGAGAGAGGTCCAGAAAAATGCGTGTATCCAGGGCGCTCCAAGCATTTGAATCCTGACAGATAAAGTCTGTGTTGGAGAGGGTAGCAAATCTTCATACACACGAGTCGGTTCACACTGGGGCTCAGCCGTCTGACGAGTCGCGTCCCCAGGGCCGATCCGCCCTATAGGCTCACTATGCAAGCCGCTTAGGGCCCCGCAAAGCTGCGGAGGGCCCCCCAAATTACTATAGGCCCCGTCTGGTGAGAAGACATTTTCGGCCCCTCACCCCGCTTCTCAACTCGCTGGCTGCATGGGAGAAGAGGTAAGAAGACAGCACCTCCCGCTTCTCACTTTAATGTAAGATGTCAATTCCGAAAGCAGAACACCACCCCTTCCCCCCCTTCTCAACTTTAATGTGACACAGCATGTCATGTTCGGCAGCCCCCGCTTCTCAACTTTAATGTGACATGTCATTTTGCTTAGGGCCCCAGGGAGGTCAGGATCGGCACTGCGTGTCCCATTCAATGCAATGGAACCGTTCTAATAGGAGCGACACAAGTCTGCATTGACTTCTATACAGAAGTCGTTTTGCAGGTCGCCCCTGAAGTCGTGCCTCGGCTGCGAACCGGCTCTTAGGCAGCATTCAGGGAGACGAGCAATCTCTAATGGAAACAGAAAAACAAACAAGGCGCCTCTAAGTGCAGAAGTATAAATCTTTTAACACTTACAAGATGGTGGCATGTACAGTCATGTAGCAGGTAAGTGCGTCCAGAAGATGTTCCAGTGGCAGGGCAGTCTCAGTCTTTGATGGTAAAGCTTCCAGGGAAGTCCACGAGATAACAGCCAACTTGTGCTGTGGATGTTCAGGGGACACAATGGTGTTGGAACCTGGGGATGATGTCCGAGGAAGCGAGACAAAAACCAGCATGGAACACAAACAGGAAGTGGACAGGAAGTGTGTCATCGAGGCGGGACGCGTTTCGGAACAGCTCGTTGGTTCCTGACCTGGTCACTGGCTGAAGAAGGAACCAATGAGCTGTTCCGAAAAGCGTCCTGCCTCTATGACACACTTCCTGTCCACTTCCTGTTTGTGTTCCATGCTGGTTTTTGTCTCGCTTCCTCTGACATCATCCCCAGGGCTCCAGCACTATTGTGTCCCCTGAACATCCACAGCACAAGTTGGCTGTTATCTCGTGGACTTCCCTGGAAGCTTTACAATCAAAGACTGGGACTGCCCTGCCACTGGAACATCTTCTGGACACACTTACCTGCTACATGCCTGTTTCCTCCACCAAGTGTACGTAAGTGTTTTTAACCCCTTTAGGGGATATTAAAAGTGTTGTACTTCTGCACTTAGAGGCACCTTGTTTGTTTTTCTTGTACAAAGAGTTTTATTGAAAAACACATCAACAGAAAAAAGAAAGGAATAGAAAAGAAAAAGCAGTGGTGGACACACCATGAGCTATCATATAAAGAACTGGAGGCGCCAGAAAAGGTAGTCCATAGACTTGAAATCAATCCAGCACTTAGGAATCCAGAGGTGAATCCAGAAGACCAGCAATAGAATGTCCCCATCACAAGTAGCCTGCTAAATCGAATTAATGCTGGTTTAGGTAACATACCGGTGAACACACCGGAGTAAATGAATGACTTAAAAGCAAAATAGCGATTCGGTACATAACATTACAAAAATAAAAATAAAAATTCAAACAGGCACATAGCAGTGGATAGCATTATCCAAAATGTAAAATAAACAATGCGTCATGTGTCCAAGACCAACAGGACCAAGCCCGTGGGTCCAAGCCACAAAGAACGAAGAAAAGGAGGAGGAGGAGGAGAAAGAGAACCAGCTAGAAAGATAGCATGAACAAGTAGCATTGAAGAGAAAGAGAGGAAGAGAGAAGAGAAGAAAAAAATAAGGTCCACGGGGCGGGGGGAACAGAGGCTCATCAAAGAGAAAGTAGTGTTGGGTCAAATCGTGAAGGGTGGTTGTAGGCCACCCATGGTTGCCATACCCGGAGGAATTTATCGTGGGTATCCGCTAACACGGCAGTAAGTTTCTCATTAACCATAATATCATTAATGCAGTTTTTAACTGCTTCAAAGCTGAGGGCCGGGGTCTTCCAGGCCCTTGCTATGGTCAATTTAGTTGCAGTAAAAACATGCGCCGTCAACTGGCGTTCAGGGCGGAGAAGCTCCGTGATCGGTTTCCATAAGAGGGCCTCAAAAGGGTCCCTCCTTAAGTTGGTATTAAAGAGGTTGCGGAGCAACGCATAAACTCTAACCCACAATCTGCATACCCTGGGGCAGGTCCACCAGACATGTGCCATTGTACCCTCCTGAGAGCATCCGGGGAAGCACAAAGGGGAGTAGGATGGTATAAAACTTGCCAGCCTGGCAGGGGTATAGTACCACCTATAGAACACTTTATAAGCATTCTCCAGGAAGAGAACATTTGTAGAACATTTAGACAATGCCGTGGTCATAGCCTGCCAGTCTTCTGGATCAAGTTGCTTCCCAAGCTCAGCCTGCCACTGCAGATGATAAGGTCTCAATGCCGGCTTTCTAGAGTTGATAATCGCCGTATAAATCAAAAATATGAGACCCGGGGAATGGGGACGCGATCTACCTAAGCTTTCGAAGGGGGTCATAGTATAGGGGGTGGGTTGAGATCTAATAAGACGTTGAAGGAAATGTCGGAGTTGTAAATAACTATAGTGTTCCCTAAGGGGAATATCATAGGAGGAACGTAAAAGTGTAAAAAGGAACAATCTTGGTTGGGGAGAGCATAGAATGAACATCTACAAAGCCATGCTCAGTCCACCATGCAAACTGTAAGGGGTTGTCCCTACCCGGTGGGAATAACGGGCTATGGAGGAGGTGAAATAGCGGAAGGTGAGGGGAAATCAAACCCGCAGAATATTTGACCGCATCCCACAACCTAAGGGAATGGGCCAGACAAGGACCTACCCTTGTTTGTTTTTCTAATGGAGAGAGGTGCCCACCCTCCCATGTCTTTTCCGTACGTGGGCCCTGCTTTACAGTGGGGGGAAAATAATGATAGTCTCCCCTGCAGTGGGGGGAAAATAGGTGTATTTTATATGATAGAAACAGAAAAGCAACCAAAAATCCAGAAAAACCACACACATGATACAAATGTTATAAATGGAGTAAAAAAAGGATTCAATCCCAGAACAACCAGCAATAATTCTCCCCCCACAGACTGGCTCCAGTAGGTGCTCATGTGGTACACAGATTTAATTAATGTAATAAGGTTCTCCTAACGACAACTCGTTATGTGTATAAAAGACACCTGTCCACAGAATCTCTTTCCTCCATTCAAGCCAAGAAATGGAGTGGCCTAGCCGGTCTCCAGACCGTAATCCTATAGAACATGTATGGAGGAGCTGAAACTTCGAGTTGCCAAGAAACCTTAAGGATTTAGAGAAGATCTGTAAAGAAGAGAGGAGCAAAATCTCTTTCTTTTATCACCACCATGGCCAAGACCAAAGATCTGTCAGAGGACGTCGGGGAGAAGATTGGAGACCTGGAATGGGCTACAAGACCATCAGCAAGAAGCTTGGTGAGAAGGAGACGACTGTTGGAGCGATTATTGGCAAATGGTAGAAATACAAAATAACCATCGATTGTCCTCCTCGGTCTGGAGCTCCATGCAGGATTTCGCATCATGGGGTGAGGATAGTCATGAGAAAAGTGAGGGATCCGCCCAGAACTACACGGGAGGAGCTTGTGAAGGATCTCAAGGCAGTTGGGACCACCAAACACACCATTGGTGACACAATACACCGCCATGGCTTGAAATCCTGCAGCACCCGCAAGGTCCTCCTCCTCAGGAAGACACATGTACAGAGCGTCTGAAGTCTCCCAATAAACATCTAAATGATTCAGAGAAGATCGGGAGAAAGTTCTGTGGTCAGATGAGACCACAATTGAGCTCTTTGACATCAACTTGACTGTTTGGAGGAAGAAAATTGCTGACTATGACCCTAAGAGCACCATCCCTACAATCACACGGAGGGGGAAACATGATAGTTTGGGGCTGTTTGCCTGCTAAAGGTGCCGGCCGACTTTGTCACATTGAGGAGCCAATGGGCGGGGCCACGTATTGTAAGATCTTGTAAGAGAACCTTCTTCCCGTCATGGATGGGTCTTTTTCAGCATGACAATGATCCAAAACATACCGCCAAGGCAACAAAGGAGAGGCTCCAGAAGAAGCACATTAAGGTAGGTCATGGAGTGGCCTAGCCAATGTCCAGACCTTAATCCTATAGAAAATGTATGGAGGAGCTGAAACTTTGAGTTGCCAAGAAACCTGAAGGATTTTGAGAAGATCTGTAGAGAAGAGTGGAGACCAAAATCCCTCCTGAGATGTGTGGAGACCTGATCACCACCTACAAGAAACGTCTGACCTCTGTGCTTCCCAACAAGGAACCTCCCCCAACTACTAAGGGGATCAAATACTTATTTTACTCACCGAACTGCAACTCCATTTATAACATTTGTATTGTGTGATTTGTGGTTGATATTCTGTCTCTATCATATACACCACACCTATGATAAAAATTATAGACCCTTCATTTCTATGTAAGTGGCCAAACCTACACAATCTTTAACTTCTTAAGGACCGCCGCACGACTCTTTTACGTTGACAGAATGGCACGGCTGGGCAAATGGGTGTACAGGTACGCCCCCTTTAATTTGTCGCCGTGTGGTCGCACGCATGCGCCACCGCTGGTGCGCTCGCGACCCTGCCCATGGGACCCGTGAACTCGATGTCCGCCGGTGTCCCGCGATCGGGTCACAGAGCTGAAGAATGGGGTATTGGAGGGTGTAAAAACAACACCTCCCCCGTTCTTCCTAGTGACATGTCACAGATCGTCTGTTCCCTGCCATCGGGAACAGCGATGAGTGATGTGTCACTCGTAGCCACGCCCCCTAACAGTTAGAATCACTCCCTAGGAAACACCTAACCCCTTCAGCGCCCCCTACAGGTTAACCCTTTCACTGCCAGTGTCATTTTTACAGTAATCTGTGCATTTTTATAGCACTGAACGCCGTAAAAACGACAATGGGTGTCAAAAGTGTCCGATGTGTCCGCCATAATGTCGCAGTCACGATAAAAATCGCTGATCGCCGCCATTACTAGTAAAAAAAAAAAAAAATGCCATAAAACTATCCCCTATTTTGTAGACGCTATAACTTTTGCGCAAACCAATCAATAAACGCTTATTGCGTTTTTTTTTTTTTTAATATGTAGAAGAATACGTATCGGCCTAAACTGAGGGGGGGGATGTATATTTTTTGGGGGATATTTATTGTAGCAAAAGTAAAAAATATTGTTTTTTTTTTTTCAAAATTGTCGCGCAAAAAATAAAAACCGCAGAGGTGATCAAATACCACCAAAAGAAATCTCTATTTGTGGGGAAAAAAGGACGTACATTTTGTTTGGGAGCCGCGTCGCACGACCGCGCAATCGTCAGTTAAACCGACGCAGTGCCGAATCGCAAAAAAAAAAAGGGTGGTCATTGGCCAGCCAAATGGTCCAGGGGGCTGAAGTGGTTAAAGGATCAAATAATTATTTTCCACAAATATATATATTGGGTCCAAGTCCTGAATTCCTCCAGGTCGGCCGCAATTTACTTTTCTCTCCCCCCTCCGGCTCTAAATCCTCCTCTCTGTATTACTATTTTCTAAACCTGTTAATTAAGAGAAATGAATTGTTGCGTTCTGCAAACACAGCCCGTAAAAACGTCCGAAGAAATAAAAAAAAACCTGCGCGCGTTCTTTTTTCTTTTTTTTTTTTTTTCCTCTCTCTCCCTTTTTTTTTTTTTTGCCAGGTTTAGGCGATTACTCCGTTAAATTGTGCCGGCTATATATTTTCGCTTCCGCAGAATGCGCGAGGAGCTGACGCCTGCGAATGAAATGAATGAAGTCAAACGTAAAAAAAAAAAAAAGGCGCACTTCCTGTTAAATGTGAATTTGATGAAAAAAAAAAAAGAAAATAATGCGTTACAAAAAAAAAAAAAAAATGCGTAAAAATGTGTAAAAAAAAAAAAAATGTATTCAAAAAATGTGTAAAAAAATAATAATAAAGAAAATGCATAAAAAAATAAATAAAAAACGTGTAAAAAAAAAAAAAATGTATTAAAAAAATGTGTAAAAAAATAATAAAGAAAATGCATAAAAAATAAATAAAAAACGTGTAAAAAAAAAAAAAAAATGTGTTTAAAGAAAAAAAAAAAGCATTACAAAAAAAAACCCGTTCAGGGAACACTTTCAGGGAATTGTAAAAGCACAATATAGACTTTATCGCGGCCGGCGTGTCGGCAGGATGCGAAGGCTCCAGTAATGGCTTTTTGTGTGCGGTGCGAAGGTACGGCGCGGAAGGCGGATTACACTCCTCCGTATAAATATGGATATGTGGGTTTACCAGACACAATTACACGGGGGGCCTCGGAAAGTGGGGGATCTAAAGGGCTGCACAGCAGAACCTGCAGGAGAGGCGACGAGCCCCCCCCCCTTTTTTTTCTTCCATTGATATACTAAATTTACCGACACGCTAGAAGTACTTTGAAAAGCAAATAGTTCCCTGATGCCATTTAAGATAAGTTGTGTTCTCCCCGTTGCTATTTGCTGTCATTTCTTTTTTTTCTTCTTGGCGGTGTCTCGTTTTTTTGTTGTTTTTTTTTGTTGGAATTTATAGCCTGTTTAGGTGACGGGAGTTATTTTTAGGCTTTCAGGCAGCTTTGCTTCTGGAGCCTGTTTAGTTTTTTTTTTTTTTGTGACAGGATCCTCTGTGAACAGGCACCAATCCCCCCTCAAGCTGCACTCCCATCCACTGGACCTTGGGTGCCGTACCCTCCTTGACCAGGCAGGGCAGCTTGAGGATTATGAGCTAGGCCCCAGCCAGGCTCTGGTCTACTCAGCCCAAACCATCCACACACCTCCCCAGGCTGCAGCCCAGGGGGAAGATAAGTCACCAGGCCACTCCTCAGACATTTATGTCCTCCCCCAGCATGCACTACTGGCCATGAACCTTCTAGTGGTTGCCAGAGGGAGACATGCAGTACATGACTATTGCCCTGAGTGCCAGTGACACCCAGTGGTGGCCAATGTATGAAGAAACAACGCCCCCTTTTCCTTGGGCCCAATGTAGGTAGAACCCCCCCGCCTTGGTCCCACTGTATGTAGAAACATAGCCCCCTTGCCCTAGACCCAATGTATGTAGGAATGTAGCCCCCATGCCTTGGTCCCAAAGTATGTAGGAACTTAGCCCACTTGCCTTGGTCCCAAAGTATGTAGGAACTTAGCCCACTTGCCTTGGTCCCAATGTATGTAGGAACTTAGCCCACTTGCCTTGGCCCCAGCTTAGCCCACTTGCCTTGGTCCCAATGTATGTAGGAACTTACTTGTCCCCACTTAGCCCACTTGCCTTGGTCCCAATGTATGTAGGAACTTAGCCCACTTGTCTTGGTCCCAAAGTATGTAGGAACTTAGCCCACTTGTCTTGGTCCCAAAGTATGTAGGAACTTAGCCCACTTGCCTTGGTCCCAATGTATGTAGAAACATAGAGACCCAATGTATGTAGGAATGTAGCCCCCATGCCTTGGTCCCAATGTATGTAGGAACTTAGCCCACTTGCCTTGGTCCCAAAGTATGTAGGAACTTAGCCCACTTGCCTTGGTCCCAAAGTATGTAGGAACTTAGCCCACTTGCCTTGGTCCCAATGTATGTAGGAACTTAGCCCACTTGCCTTGGTCCCAATGTATGTAGGAACTTTGGTCCCAATGTATGTAGGAACCCACTTGCCTTGGTCCCAATGTATGTAGGAACTTACTTGTCTTGGTCCCAATGTATGTAGGAACTTAGCCCACTTGTCTTGGTCCCAATGTATGTAGGAACTTAGCCCACTTGCCTTGGTCCCAATGTATGTAGGAACTTAGCCCACTTGTCTTGGTCCCAAAGTATGTAGGAACTTAGCCCACTTGCCTTGGTCCCAATGTATGTAGAAACATAGCCCCCTTGCCCTAGACCCAATGTATGTAGGAATGTAGCCCCCATGCCTTGGTCCCAAAGTATGTAGGAACTTAGCCCACTTGCCTTGGTCCCAAAGTATGTAGGAACTTAGCCCACTTGCCTTGGTCCCAATGTATGTAGGAACTTAGCCCACTTGCCTTGGTCCCAATGTATGTAGGAACTTAGCCCACTTGCCTTGGTCCCAAAGTATGTAGGAACTTAGCCCACTTGCCTTGGTCCCAATGTATGTAGGACTGCCTTGGTCCCAATGTATGTAGGAATGTAGCCCACTTGCCTTGGTCTCAATGTATGTAGGAACTTAGCCCACTTGCCTTGGTCCCAATGTATGTAGGAACTTAGCCCACTTGCCTTGGTCCCAATGTATGTAGGAATGTAGCCTTGCCTTGGTCCCAATGTATGTAGGAATTAGCCCACCTTGGTCCCAATTATGTAGTCCCAATGTATGTAGGAACTTAGCCCACTTGCCTTGGTCCCAATGTATGTAGGAATGTAGCCCACTTGCCTTGGTCTCAATGTATGTAGGAACTTAGCCCACTTGCCTTGGTCCCAATGTATGTAGGAACTTAGCCCACTTGCCTTGGTCCCAATGTATGTAGGAACTTAGCCCACTTGCCTTGGTCCCAATGTATGTAGGAACTTAGCCCACTTGCCTTGGTCCCAATGTATGTAGGAATGTAGCCCCCATGCCTTGGTCCCAATGTATGTAGGAACTTAGCCCACTTGCCTTGGTCCCAATGTATGTAGGAACTTAGCCCACTTGCCTTGGTCCCAAAGTATGTAGGAACATACCCGCCGCCTTAGTCCCAGGGGAAGAAGGTTAGTATAGAAGTCTTCTCCAGCTACAGGGCTTTTGATACCACCAGTCTCCTCCTCCATCCAAGGGAGTGACAGGATCCTCTGTGAACAGGCACCAATCCCCCCTCAAGCCACACTTCCATCCACTGGACCTTGGGTGCCGTACACTCCTTGACCAGGCAGGGCAGCTTGAGGATTATGAGCTAGGCCCCAGCCAGGCTCTGGTCTACTCAGCCCAAACCATTGCACACACCTCCCCAGGCTGCAGCCCAGGGGGAAGATAAGTCACCAGGCCACTCCTCAGACATTTATTCCTCCCCCAGCATGCACTACTGGCCATTAACCTTCTAGGGGTTGCCAGAGGGAGACATACAGTATATGACTATTGCACTGAGTGCCAGTGACACCCAGTGGTGGCCAATGTATGAAGAAATAACGCCCCCTTTTCCTTGGGCCCAATGTAAGTAGAACCCCCCCCCCCGCCTTGGTCCTACTGTATGTAGAAACATAGCCCCCTTGCCTTAGACCCAATGTATGTAGGAATGTAGCCCTCCTGCCTTGGTTCCAATGTATGTTGGATCTACCAGGGTTGTTGGGCTTCTTCCCGTTAAAGAGGGGCTTAGTCCCTATTCTTTTTAATTCAGTGCTGAGTGTCGGGTTCCTTACAGCCCATGGTAGGGGAAGCCCATGTAGGGGGACCAAACATGGCTTCACTAATCCACCTTTACAGTTTCCTTTTTTAAGATGCACCTTAATCTATGCAACCATAGTAGACTCTACCCAATTTATCTAAGGGGCTCTACCAAGATTATTGAGTTCCTTCCTGTGAAAGGGGTGCTTAGTCCTTATTTTTTTTTTTAGGTCAATGCTGAGTGTCGGGTTCCCTAAAAGCACACGGTAGGGGAAGCCCTCGTAGGGAACCAAATATGGCTGCTCTAGTTCACCTTTTAGATCTTCCTTTTGTAAGATACACCGCACTCTACCCAACCTTTACGAGACTCCCCCCCCCCCCCCAATATATATGAGGGGATCTGCCTTGGTTATTGGGTCACTTCCTGTTAGGGAGGACCAGAACTGAGGGAAATATGTTAACCCCTTCTTGCAGGGAACAGCAGAATTTCCAACCCTAGGGGAAGAAGCCCAATTGAAAGGCTAGAACTTTTTCCGGGCATGATAGTACTACCCAGGAAAGTGACATTTACTAGAGACCTATGACAACAGGGTGGCTACCTATATATTAGGCCACGCCCTTGCTCAGATTGTCTTGCCAATCTCCTCGTCTTCTAGAAATAATATTTTTACTGTTAAACAAGAGGAAAAACCTTCTCGTGATGGCGCATCACACAAACATGAGTATTTAAAATCAAGTATGTGTCAAGGAAAATATATTTCACGTAATCATTACTAATGTCTACCTACCACCCACATACAGCTGAACACCAGCCAACCTGTAATTAAAAATGGTATATAGCTGTAATTACACCTCTGTAGTCTCAACTTTTTACATGTCTGCATGAAAATACCCATTTTGTGGGCAGGACTGAAATATAGCACACAATAATCAAACTGTAAGCAGCCCATTTATCAACGAGATCTGCTTAACTACCTGGGCTAACGAGCAATCAACATCCAGTCCTGCGCTGTGGCCCACAGTCGGTATAGAAGGGTCTGCAGCCAATGGTGACCCCATAGAAAGCCAAATGAAGGAAATAGCAAAGGTGCTGAGCATTTCTATCATTTAAATGGGCTATCAAGACACAGTCTGGCATCTGTCTGACATCTCTAACAACTTTCAATAGATTGGCTCAGAATGAACACTACTAGGGATAAAGAAACATCTGCCTACACCAGTTTAAAGTGGAACGGGGCGGGGGCGGGGAGGGGATAATCTTTTAATGGAAAAAATATTCCTCAACAAAACAAGATCTAAAACGGCCAATGCGTTTTGGAGGTCTAGCTCCTCCTTTTTCAGGGCTCTCATTCAAAATGTAGGGACCCTGGGAAAGGTGTAGTATCCAGAGATGGAGTGCTTCAAACCTTTGTGGCTTAAATCGAGGTTAAGTCTTGGGTGGCGGTCCCGGGTTCAGTCTTGGGTGGCGGTCCCGGGTTCAGTCTTGGGTGGCGGTCCCGGGTTCAGTCTTGGGTGCGGTCCTGGGTTCAGACTTGGGTGGCCGGTCCTGGGTTCAGACTTGGGCGCTGCCGGTCCTGGGTTCAGTCTTGGGCGCTGGTTCCAGGTTCAGTCTTGGGCGTTGGGCCCAGGTTCAGTCTCGAGCTGTTACAGGTTAACTCTCCCTTCTTCAGGGCTTTCATTCAAATTGTGGAAAATTGGGGATAATCTTTTAATGGAAAAAATAGTCCTTTACAAAACAAGATGCGTTTTGGAGCTCTAACTCCTCCTCCTTCAGGGCTCTCATTCAAAATGTAGGGACTCTGGGAAAAGGTGTAATACCCAGAGATAGAGCACTTCAAATCTTTGTGGCTTAAATACGGGTTAAGTCTTGGGCAGTGGTCCCAGGTTCAGTCTTGGGCGGCGGTCCCAGGTTCAGTCTTGGGTGGCGGTCCCAGGTTCAGTCTTGGGCGGCGGTCCCGGGTTCATCCTTGGGCGGCGGTCCCGGGTTCATCCTTGGGCGGCGGTCCCAGGTTCAGTCTTGGGCGGTGGTCCGAGGTTCAGTCTTGGGCGGCGGTCCTGGGTTCATCCTTGGGCGGTGATCCCGGGTTCATCCTTGGGCGGTGGTCCCGTGTTCAGTCTTGGGCGGCGGTCCCAGGTTCATTCTTGGGCGGTGATCGTGGGTTTATCCTTGGGCGGCAGTCCCGGGTTCAGTTTTGGGTGGTGGTCCCAGGTTCGGTCTTGGGTGGCGGTCCCAGGTTCGGTCTTGGGTGGCGGTCCCAGGTTTGGTCTTGGGCTGTGGTCCCAGGTGCAGTCTTGGGCTGCGACCCTAGGTTTGGTCTTGGGCAGTGGTCCCAGGTTCAGTCTTGGGAGGCAGTCCCAGATTCAGTCTTGGGCTTCGTCTGACCCCTGAAACGCGTTGACTGTTTTGTATGTTTTTTTTCCCAGGAACTATTAAAGATTTTGATTGTTCATATCTGAATTCTAAACTCCCGGTGACCAGATGAACCCCCCATTCCCACGGGGTTCCCCTAATTTGTGGAGAGCTGTGGAATGCTGGGCCATTGTGGTAATTTAATGTACTGACCGAAAACTTGACTCCTCACTTTTCTTTGTACATTGAAATCCTGACAAGCTTAACATTTCTGAATTCCATCCAAAACAAAGAAAAAAGTTCAACTTTAAATGACTTTTTTTGATAGAAGAGGAAAGTTGAAGGTGTTTCGGAATGAGGCTTCTTACTTCAAACACCTTGAGCTGGGCTTGAAAACTCGTCTCTGAAGGTAGATCACACAACTCACTTCTGTGATCCTTCATGTTTCAGATGTTTGAGCATCTTTTATGGGCAGTAGAGGACAAGTTGCAACTTCTTGTATATTTTTCAAATTGATTTACTACCTTCCTTTCTGAAACCTTTCTGTTTTGTGATTGGTTTTAAAATCTATATGATGCTTTCTAACATTCTCTAGTAAGACCAGAGATAACAGTCCTGGTTCAGCCAAAGACACTGGTCTCGGGGCCGGTCCGGGGTTCAGTCTCGGGGGCCGGTCCGGGGTTTAGTCTCAGGGGTTGGTCCGGGGGTTCAGTCTTGGTCACCGGTCTGTGGTTCAGTCTCGGGAGCCGGTCTGTGGTTCATTTTTGGCACCAGTTCCAAGTTCTGTCTCAGGCGCCGGTCTGTGGTTGAGTCTCGGGCGCCGGTCTGTGGTTGAGTCTCGGGCGCCGGTCTTTGGTTCAGTCTCGGCGCCAGTCTGTGGTTCAGTCTTGAGCGCCAGTCTGTGGTTCAGTCTCGGGCGCCTGTCTGTGGTTCAGTCTCGGGCGCCTGTCTGTGGTTCAGTCTCGGGCACCTGTCTGTGGTTCAGTCTCGGGCACCTGTCTGTGGTTCAGTCCCGGCTGCCGGTCTGTGGTTCAGTCTCGGCTGCCGGTCTGTGGTTCAGTCTCGGCTGCCGGTCTGTAGTTCAGTCTCGGCTGCCGGTCTGTGGTTCAGTCTCGGCTGCCGGTCTGTGGTTCAGTCTCGGGCGTCAGTCTGCGCAACTGGAATCTGGGGAGGTGCGGTCCTCTCCAGCAGCCGCTTGATACAGCCATATGGCATTTACTTGCCTGGGAGTCCTTGCCTTCGCTGCTGCCCATGCTATTACAAACTCTGCAGCCCTGGCATCCTTCCAGAGAGGCTAGTGCCCGCATCCCAATTGTCAGCTACAGCCGCGGCTGCTATGCTTCCTTGGCATCCCTCGTGTCCCTCCATACATGCATGTGTCTAGCTTGACCCTGTTGACCGCCATTCCTTCTACGCTTGCACGGCTTCCCTACAGACATACTCAATACTGAACATGCCCAGGCCATGGGTGAAAGGGTGAACTAGTTGAGAAAGGCTGCCATAGAGATTAAGGTTATATCATGTAATATAAGTATTCAGTTTTAGGTTTTCCTGTAACCATAACCTTGACCTCACTCATGCGTAGACCATGTAACATAAACCTATTAACCCATTTCCCATCCTGGCCTTGCACTCGGGGACGTTCGTACACGGTGGTGACCTTGGCGCGTTGCTGGGACATTGTGGAGCGATGCAGACGGAGACGCTGTGGGGGGCTGTGTTTGGCTCGCTAACTCTATCCAGTGTGAAGGAGACGTTCCCGGTGCAGGGGCGGTAATGTGCCGCCATCGGAATCCTGTCAGTCTGGTGGAGCGATCTCACCGGTGGCCCGGCGACCTTTTTACAGCACTCCTGCGTCTTTAATGCCGTCTCTTTATTTCCATGGTTCCAGGCTAAAACTTTTCATTTGCATTTAAATGGAGAGTCGGAAGTCTGTAAATCTCAATTTTCTTAGTGAGTGGGCATAATGGTTGTTTAATCATGTTCAGATGATGCCTGGAGCTCTGCCGCAGACAAGGGGACAGTGCGCATTTAATCCGCCACTCCGAATGCGGGCCGGGGTTATAAAAGGACCCCCCTTTAACTCCACTCGTGCTTGCTTCAGTCCTAAGACTTCTCAAAGCTTCTGCTACAGAACCTGGTTATTGATTTTTCGAGGAATTATTTAAGGAAACGCAGAGCAGCCATAAAGTGTAATAAAAATCCATCTCCATGCCCCATAAGCTAGCAATCTAATTTGCAGATTCTACTGAAAGACATTTTGCCCCGGTGACCTTCCTGAAAACATTCACTTGGGGCTTTGACATCCAGGGCCATCTTAAAAGCATCGTGGGCCCCTGGGCAAAGTAATGCTCTGGGGCCCCTACAATAGAGACAGTGCAGGTAAACAGAAATCAAGTAGGTAGGAGGCAGGGGATATCTGGGGTGTAGAGGGGTCAGGGTGCTGGAGGGATATCTGGGGTGTAGAGGGGTCAGAGTGCTGGAGGGATATCTGGGGTGTAGAGGGGTCAGAGTGCTGGAGGGATATCTGGGGTGTAGAGGGGTCAGAGTGCTGGGGGGATATCTGGAGTGTAGAGGGGTCAGAGTGCTGGGGGATATCTGGGGTGTAGAGGGGTCAGAGTGCTAGGGGGATATCTGGGGTGTAGAGGGGTCAGAGTGCTGGGGGGATATCTGGGGTGTAGAGGGGTCAGAGTGCTAGGGGGATATCTGGGGTGTAGAGGGGTCAGAGTGCTGGGGGGATATCTGGGGTGTAGAGGGGTCAGAGTGCTGTGGGGATATCTGGGGTGTAGAGGGGTCAGAGTGCTGGGGGGATATCTGGGATGTAGAGGGGTCAGAGTGCTGGGGGGATATCTGGGGTGTAGAGGGGTCAGAGTGCTGGGGGATATCTGGGGTGTAGAGGGGTCTGGGGGATACCTGGGGTGTAGAGGGGTGAGTGGGGGATACCTGGGGGGAGGGGTAGAGTTTGGGGTGTAGAGGGGTCTGGGGGGATATCTGGAGTGTAGAGGGGTCTGGGGGGATATCTGAGTGAGGGGTGGGGGGATATCTGGGGGAGTGGTCATCTGGGGTGTAGAGGGGTCAGAGTGGGGGGGGATATCTGAGGGGTGTAGAGTTCTGGGGGGATCTGGGGTGTAGAGTGAGTGTTGGGGGGGATATCTGGGGGGGGGTCATGCTGGGGGGATCTGGGATGTAGAGGGGTCAGAGTGCTTGGGGGGGATATCTGGGGTGTAGAGGGATCAGAGTGCTGTGGGGATATCTGGGGTGTAGAGGGGTCAGAGTGCTGGGGGGATATCTGGGGTGTAGAGGGGTCAGAGTGCTGTGGGGATATCTGGGGTGTAGAGGGGTCAGAGTGCTGGGGGGATATCTGGGATGTAGAGGGGTCAGAGTGCTGGGGGGATATCTGGGGTGTAGAGGGGTCAGAGTGCTGGGGGATATCTGGGGTGTAGAGGGGTCAGAGTGCTGGGGGATACCTGGGGTGTAGAGGGGTCAGAGTGCTGGGGGGATATTTGGGGTGTAGAGGGGTCAGAGTGCTGGGGGGATATCTGGAGTGTAGAGTGGTCAGAGTTCTGGGGGGATATCTGGGATGTAGAGGGGTCAGAGTTCTGGGGGGATATCTGGGGTGTAGAGGGGTCAGAGTGCTGGGGGGGATATCTGGGATGTAGAGGGGTCAGAGTGCTGGGGGATACCTGGGGTGTAGAGGGTCAGAGTGCTGGGGGGATATCTGGGGTGTAGAGGGGTCAGAGTGCTGGGGGATATCTGGGGTGTAGAGGGGTCAGAGTGCTGGGGGATACCTGGGGTGTAGAGGGGTCAGAGTGCTGGGGGGGATATCTGGGATGTAGAGGGGTCAGAGTGCTGGGGGGATATCTGGGATGTAGAGGGGTCAGAGTGCTTGGGGGGGATATCTGGGGTGTAGAGGGATAAGAATGCTGGGGGGATATCTGGGGTGTAGAGGGGTCAGAGTGCTGGGGGATATCTGGGGTGTAGAGGGGTCAGAGTGCTGGGGGATACCTGGGGTGTAGAGGGTCAGAGTGCTGGGGGGATATCTGGGGTGTAGAGGGGTCAGAGTGCTGGGGGATATCTGGGGTGTAGAGGGGTCAGAGTGCTGGGGGATACCTGGGGTGTAGAGGGGTCAGAGTGCTGGGGGGATATCTGGGGTGTAGAGGGGTCAGAGTGCTGGGGGGATATTTGGGGTGTAGAGGGGTCAGAGTGCTGGGGGTGATATCTGGGGTGTAGAGTAGTCAGAGTGCTGGGGGATATCTGGGGTGTAGAGGGGTCAGAGTGCTGGGGGGATATCTGGGGTGTAGAGGGGTCAGAGTGCTGGGGGGATATCTGGAGTGTAGAGGGGTCAGAGTGCTGGGGGGATATCTGGAGTGTAGAGTGGTCAGAGTTATGGGGGGATATCTGGGGTGTAGAGGGGTCAGAGTGCTGGGGGGATATCTGGGATGTAGAGGGGTCAGAGTGCTGGGGGGATATCTGGGATGTAGAGGGGTCAGAGTGCTGGGGGGATATCTGGTGTGTTGAGGGGTCAGAGTGCTGGGGGGGATATCTGGGATGTAGAGGGGTCAGAGTGCTGGGGGATATCTGGTGTGTTGAGGGGTCAGAGTGCTGGGGGGGATATCTGGGGTGTAGAGGGGTCAGAGTTCTGGGGGGATATCTGGGGTGTAGAGGGTTCAGAGTGCTGGGGGGGATATCTGGGATGTAGAGGGGTCAGAGTGCTGGGGGGATATCTGAGATGTAGAGGGGTCAGAGTGCTTGGGGGGGATATCTGGGATGTAGAGGGGTCAGAGTGCTGGGGGGATATCTGGTGTGTTGAGGGGTCAGAGTGCTGGGGGGGATATCTGGGATGTAGAGGGATAAGAATGCTGGGGGGATATCTGGGGTGTAGAGGGGTCAGAGTGCTGGGGGATATCTGGGGTGTAGAGGGGTCAGAGTGCTGGGGGATACCTGGGGTGTAGAGGGGTCAGAGTGCTGGGGGGATATTTGGGGTGTAGAGGGGTCAGAGTGCTGGGGGTGATATCTGGGGTGTAGAGTGAACAGAGTGCTGGGGGGATATCTGGGGTGTAGAGGGGTCAGAGTGCTGGGGGATATTTGGGGTGTAGAGGGATAAGAGTGCTGGGGGGATATCTGGGGTGTAGAGGGGTCAGAGTGCTGGAGGATATCTGGGGTGTAGAGGGATAAGAGTGCTGGGGGGATATCTGGGGTGTAGAGTGGTCAGAGTGCTGGGGGGATATCTGGGCTGTAGAGGGGTCAGAGTGCTGGGGGATATCTGGGGTGTAGAGGGATAAGAGTGCTGGGGGGATATCTGGGGTGTAGAAGGGTCAGAGTGCTGGGGGGATATCTGGGGTGTAGAGGGGTCAGAGTGCTGGGGGATATCTGGGGTGTAGAGGGATAAGAGTGCTGGGGGGATATCTGGGGTGTAGAAGGGTCGGAGTTCTGGGGGGATATTTGGGGTGTAGAGGGATCAGAGTGCTGGGGGGGATATCTGGGGTGTAGAGAGGTCAGAGTGCTGGGGGGGATATCTGGGGTGTAGAGAGGTCAGAGTGCTGGGGGGGATATCTGGGATGTAGAGGGGTCAGAGTGCTGGGGGATATCTGGGATGTAGAGGGGTCAGAGTGCTGGGGGATACCTGGGGTGTAGAGGGGTCAGAGTGCTGGGGGGATATTTGGGGTGTAGAGGGGTCAGAGTGCTGGGGGGATATCTGGAGTGTAGAGTAGTCAGAGTTCTGGGGGGATATCTGGGATGTAGAGGGGTCAGAGTTCTGGGGGGATATCTGGGGTGTAGAGGGGTCAGAGTTCTGGGGGGATATCTGGGGTGTAGAGAGGTCAGAGTGCTGGGGGGGATATCTGGGGTGTAGAGGGGTCAGAGTGCTGGGGGGGATATCTGGGGTGTAGAGAGGTCAGAGTGCTGGGGGGGATATCTGGGATGTAGAGGGGTAGTCCGGGCTCAAGGACCAGCTGCTTTGGGGAAAGGGCAGGGGCCAGCTGGGGCCCGTGGGCAGTGCCCAGGTGTGCCCTCGCATTAAGACAGCCCTGTTGACGTCCCGCCGGGGGATTGTGCTCTCCTCGCGTTCCCGTTGTAAAGGGAAGGGTTACTCTTTTTATGTCACAATTTCACAATTAATTTTTATGCTTCTACTTTATCGCTTTGCTTTCCATCTTTTTACTACTGGAGTGTTTTCACCGTGAACAGCTTCCAATTTTTAGGCATTTAACCCGATTTAAAAAAGAAGCACCTTCTTCTGGGAAAGCAATCGTTTCGCTTATTAGGACTTTTATAGGGAAGTGAGGCTTTTGCTTATTACAACGCCGCTTCTTTTTTGTCACTTTGTAGAAGTTTGTGACGAGCCCGCAGCTTTAAAATGGCACTGCCGGTTTATAGTACGCGAACGGAACAAATCTCGGATTTCTCATGTACTTTAAAACCAATAAAATGTTGCAATTTTTAGATTTTTGCAGAACCATATAAAATGTTTTTTTTTTTTAAGGAAAAATCTTAACTTTATAAAGATGTGAGCGAGTGAATAACTTGTATAGCGCTACAAATGCAAACTAAATCGCCTCAAGGCGCTTATTCCATCCGGTGTCGTCCTTATCCTTCAAAAGAGGTGGGTCTTACGTTTTTTTTACTGAAGGCCCGATGGTTTTCTTCCATGCGGATTGTCATGGATCTTGGAGTGCTGGAGTGTTTCCACTTGAAATCTTAATTCATGTATTGCAGAAGATGGGACATTACTGACAGTTCATTGCAGGAGACACTGGACATATTACAAGTGGTTTATTTTGTCCTGACTAGGTCAACAGGACACTTACCCTTCAATGCTTAGCTCAGGCTATTGAAATGCTAAGTGGGGCCGGCTTGTGAAATACCTTTTTATTGTGTTCTGCAGGTGAATAGCTGTTGTCAGAGACGGGACGTCTCTGGGAGATAATTACCTCAACTAAATGTCTTTTAGAATGTGATTGAAGTTCATTGTATGTGTGTTGTAGTTGGCAGTATCCTTTCAGATGTATGTGTTTACGCTAAAAAAACTGGGTATTGTTCTAAAGGTCAGAAGTCTCCTGTCAGGAGTATTGAATTAGCATGTCGTTATCTAAAGGAATGTGACCTCTCAGAGGTAGTAATTAAGTCCTATTAAATAGACCGGGCTATTGTGTACATTGATTACCCCCTGGGGCTTCCGTCTCGATACACATAACAGTCGTGCTATCCAAGCTTTGGGACCAATCTCTGCTGCGTCATTTTCAAGTCCTCATTTGCATGGTTAGGGAGGACCTGAGTGAAGACTGCATATACTTTACAATTGACCAATAGGAAAGCGGTTGTTGGGGGCGGAATGTTCCAAATTCTGTATAAAAGTGTGCTGTGTACTTTCAATAAAAGAGTCCTGTTTGAATATACATACCGCCTGCCTGGTGTCTGTTCTAATGGGTCGGAACGGCACATAGCTGTAGTTTGGATCCCGGAACCTTGGATGACTGGACCGTCAGACGTTGCAATCGGCAATCTGATCCAACAGAAGCAGAGGAGTGTCGGGAGAGCAGAACCGAGCGAGCAAGGGTCTCGTCACACGGATGTTCATTGGTAGAGCGTTCCATAGCCGTGCAAATCTTAGTTCTCCCTTCGATTTGTAGTGGGACTTGGGGATGTGGAGGAGGTTTTGGTTAGTCGATCAGAGAGTGCGATTAGGGGTGAGGCAGAGGGTCTTGAATGTGACCCGATCCTTTACTGTTAGCCAAAAAAGGGTCCTCGGGCATGGGGTGAATGATTCCCAAGGTTTTTTCCCCGTTACCAGTCTGGCTGCCATGTTCTGGACGACTTGTAGGTGCGAAATCTGGTATTTAGGTAGTCCTAAGTAGAGGGAGTTTGCGTAGTCGAGTCGAGAATTGATGATTGTTCCAACTATTACCCCTGTGTCCACCTCCGGGATGAAGGGGATGAGTTTACGCAGTAGGCGGAGAAGGTAATGGGATCCGCTGACTACTGATCCTATTTGTGCGCCCATCGGCATCTCTGAGTCAAAGGTTACTCTGAGGCTTCTGACCTTGGTACTTGGGGTGATGATCTGTCCCAGGATGGTGGGTGGTGTCCATGAGGTCCTAGCTTTAGTCTTTCGGTTTGCGTGGAGGAGAAGAAGTTCTGTTTTGGATCCGTTGAGTTTGAGGGAGCTCTCAGTCATCCACTCATCGATTAATGCCAGGCATTTTTCTAATCTAAGGCCGTGTACACACGATCAGACCGGTCCGATGAAACTGGTCTTAAGACCAGTTTCATCGGACCAATTCTATCGGACCGTTGTCCGTCGGACCAAAGTTTTAAAACTTGCTTTAAAATCTGTCCGTTGGACAAAAACGATGGTTAGTACACAAAAGCATCGGACCAAAAACCCGCGCATGCTCAGAATCAAGTCGACGCATGCTTGGAAGCATTGAACCTCGATTTTTCAGCACGTCGGTGTGTTCTACGTCACCGCGTTCTGGTCTGATCGGATTTTTGGTCCGATGGTGTGTACGCACATCAGACCATCAGACCACTTCAGCCTGGTCCGATGAAAACGGTCCGTCGGACCAGTTTCATCAGATCGGTCTGATCGTGTGTACGTGGCCTAAGATGTCTCATGTGTGTGTGATGGTGCTGGACCAATAGAAATAAGGCTTGGTTCTGATGGATCCACAATAAAGTGTGTCTTCCTAAGGAGATAATCCATGATGAAGGTATTGTGTAGGTAGACCTTTATTTGGGTACAACGTCGCATGACTGTGCAATTGTCAAAGCGACACAGTGCCGAATCACAAAAAATGGCCTGGTCATTGTGTTCACAGCGTAGTCCCAAGGGAGGGGGCGAGCTAACTGTCTAACCCTCAGCCAGAACGGCTCCCGGCAGGGATATAGTCCCAAGGTGGGGGGCGAGCACGTTGACTAACCCCCAGCCAGAACAGTGTCTCCACGCAGGAATGTAGTCCCAAGGGAAGGGGGCGAGCTTGCTGACTAACCCCCAGCTGGAACGGCTCCATGCAGGGATGTAGTCCTAAGGTAGGGGGCGAGCATGCCGGCTCCCGGCAGGGATGTAGTCCCAAGGGAAGGGGGCGAGCTTGCTGACTAACCCTCAGCCAGAACGGCTCCCAACAGGGATGTAGTCCCAAGGGAAGGGGGCGAGCTTGCTGACTAACCCTCAGCCAGAACAGTGTCTCCACGCAGGAATGTAGTCCCAAGACTAACCCCCAGCTGGAACGGCTCCATGCAGGGATGTAGTCCCAAGGTAGGGGGCGAGCACGCTGAATAACCCCAAGCCAGAACGGCTCCCGGCAGGGATGTAGTCCCAAGGGAAGGGGGCGAGCTTGCTAACTAACCCTCAGCCAGAACGGCTCCCGGCAGGGATATAGTCCCAAGGTGGGGGGCGAGCACGCTGACTAACCCCCATCCAGAACAGTGTCTCCACGCAGGAATGTAGTCCCAAGGGAAGGGGGTGAGCTTGCTGACTAACCCTCAGCCAGAACGGCTCCCAACAGGGATGTAGTCCCAAGGGAAGGGGGCGAGCTTGCTGACTAACCCTCAGCCAGAACGGCTCCCGGCAGGGATGTAGTCCCAAGGCAGGGGGCGAGCATGCTGACTAACCCTCAGCCAGAACAGCTCCCGGCAGGGATGTAGTCCCAAGGGAAGGGGATGAGCTTAATGACTAACCCCCAGCGAGAACGGCTCCCCGCAGGGATGTAGTCCCAAGGGAAGGGGGCGAGCTTGCTAACTAACCCTCAGCCAGAACGGCTCCCGGCAGGGATGTAGTCCCAAGGGAAGGGGGCGAGCTTGCTAACTAACCCTCAGCCAGAACGGTTTCCCCGCAGGGATATAGTCCCAAGGTGAGGGGGCGAGCATGCTGACTAAACCCCAGCCAGAACGGCTCCCGGCAGGGATGTAGTCCCAAGGGAGGGGGTGAGCTTGCTAACTAACCCTCAGCCAGAACGGCTCCCGGCAGGGATGTAGTTCCAAGGCAGGGGGCGAGCATGCTGACTAACCCTCAGCCAGAACAGCTCCCGGCAGGGATGTAGTCCCAAGGGAAGGGGATGAGCTTAATGACTAACCCCCAGCGAGAACGGCTCCCCGCAGGGATGTAGTCCCAAGGGAAGGGGGCGAGCTTGCTGACTAACCCCCAGCCAAAACGGCTCCGATGATGGGGGAAAGCTTACTGAGGAACAGGAAGTAAGAAATTCAGACAAAAAAAAACATTTAGAAGGGAAATGGAAGGAAAAGGTAAGTTAAGACCACCTTGGTCTCTAGTTTCTAGCAAATTGATACGCTCTCTAATGGTTGAGCCTAAGCTTTGGCAGTCCCCAGTCAGCGTGACTGTGCCTCTTCGGTATTACAGCCCCCCCCCCCCGTGTTAGACAAGTAGGTGGTGTATTCCATAATGTGAGAAAAATTACAGAATTGATGAGTCTACAGACTATAAAAAGGAGCGCAGATTCATCGCCGCGGCTTTACGCGATTAGACATGTTAACGCAGAGTGTCGGCAGTGATATAACGGTCACATATGGTCCCATTATCTCCTCCTCCTCCATCTTGGAGATTCGCAGGTTTCGGAGTGTAATCACGGAGGTTTGCCAAGCGTAGTCGGACTGAGCTGCTTTATTATGTACATTAAGCTACATAATCAATAGAGGCATTATTGGCTCAATCAGTTTCATCAACGTAAGCATCAATTAGCCTCCTTCATTGAGTTTCCTCCACTCCCCTAATCCTCGGAGTGCTCTGACACGGGCGATATTCTGTCCTGGCCGCACTTTGTTGGCGTACGCAGTCTGCATCTGCACCGTGCTGACGTACCGGGGATAGAATGTTCTTTTATAACTCTCTACAAAAGTTTTAAGGGCGCGCTATTGATCGTTGGGGTAGGTACCCCGGACCTTGTACAGCCATGGGTGACCTGTAGGGTGACCACATTTCCAAACTGCCCCCCCCCCCCTTCCTAAAAAAAGATAAAACAAAATTGTGACCCCCATAGATTTCACTGGTTCATCCTGGGACCTGTGGTTCTTCACTGGTTGGGGGGGGGGGGGGGGGGGGGGGTCACATCTTCAGTTCTGAGGGGTTCATGGTGGGACCCGTAGTCCTTCACTTTTGGGGGTCAAATAATATCTAAAGATGTCACCCCCTCCCAAATTTGAACGACTACAACACCCAGCATGAACCCCTGAGATCTAAGGGTGTGATCCCATAGATTTCACAGGTTTATGCTGTAGTTCTTCACTATTTAGGGGGCGGGGGGGCTTCACATATTCAGCTTTGGGGGGGTCATGCTGGGACCCGTAGTCCTTAACTTTGGGGGGTCACAACCCCCCAAAGTAAAGGACTACCTGTCCCAGCATGAACCCCTGAGATCTAAGGGTGTGACCCCCCCCCAAATTTGAAACTCCCAGCATGAATCTGTGAGATCTAGAGAGATCTATGCTGGGACCTGTAGTTCTTCACTATTTGGGGGGCATTTTTTTTTTACATATTCAGCTTTGGGGGGTCATGCTGTGACCCGTAGTCCTTAACTTTGGGGGGTCACAACCCCCCAAAGTTAAGGACTACCTGTCCCAGCATGAACCCCTGAGATCTAAGCGTGTGACCCCCCCCCCCCAAATTTAAAACTCCCAGCATGAATCTGTGAGATCTAGAGAGATCTATGCTGGGACCTGTAGTTCTTCACTATTTGGGAGGTGGGGGGTCAAATCTTCAGCTCTGAGGGGTTCATGATAGGACCTGTAGTTCATCAATAGTTGGGGGGGGGGGGGTCATATCTTAAGCTCTGAGGGGTTCATCCTGGGACCTGTCTCAGTTTCATTCCCGGACACTTTATTGTCCCAGAGTGAAGGTGTCCGGGACAGACCTGCAAAATGCGGGACTGTCCAGGGCTATCCGGGACACATGGTCACCCTAGGGACCTGCTATTTGATACAGAAGAACATAACTCATTCATAAGTCCTGTGCCACGCTTCCAATTTGTGTAGAGGCAGAATACATCTATATAACAACCCCTGTCTCCATCCCCCACCCTCTGCGGTGCCACCATCCCCCTCTGCAGTGCCACCAACCCCCCCCCGCCTCCAATTCCTCCCTGCCTGTATTGCCCCCTGCCTCCACCCCCCTCTGCGGTGCCACCGCAGCCACCATCACCCCCTGCCTCCAATCCCCCCTGCCTGTATTGCCCCCTGCCTCCACCCCCCCCCCCCTGCGGTGCCACCGCAGCCACCATCACCCCCTGCCTCCAATCCCCCCTGCCTGTATTGCCCCCTGCCTCCACCCCCCCCCTGCGGTGCCACCGCAGCCACCTGCCTCCAATCTCCATGAGCAGTTCCAAGCCGAACCGATCTCGGCTATTTTTACTGGCACATTCCCGCAAACCACGAACATTTACGAAGGAGGGGGGGTGCCCATTTTTACGAACCGTCCGTAGAAATACGGACGATTGGCAACACCGCTGCCGGTGTGTGCGTCTTGTGCCTTCTTTTTCCGGTATGGTCGGTTATGATATATACTATAATAACGAGGGTGGTCTTCTTGCCCCCGGATGCCTTTAGCGTCTGTCTCCTGACGCTTTTACATAACACCGCGCCGCACATCTCCAAGCCAGTCAGGTAGAAATAAACGATGCCAGATTGCTGCATTTGAAATTTCAGTGACCTGAAGTCGTGTCGTCGGTGGGCCACCCAGGAGCTTTGCCGCCGACGCGCCCCCCCCCCCCCCCCCGCTCTCTGCTGGGAGCAACGGCTGAATACTCTGCAGCGCACAGATGGACTTTGTTTGATTTTTTTCAAGTCCCTGCCTAGGCAAAACTCTGACATCCCGAAAAGAAAAAAAAAATGACGTTCTGCATTATTGAGAGGCATATGTTCACGTTTTACTTTGTTTAGGGACAGCCCCGCAATTAGGGCACTGCGGCGGGAGGAGCCATATTGCTGCGGTAAGCATCTTCGGGGCTCTTTTTTTTTTTGCCCGTAGTCAGTCTCTCCGGTTCTCACTGCGATTGTGATCTTTAAATGATGAAGTTTGTAACGCTTTGTGCCCGATCGGAACGGCTTTTGTTCTGCTCGACGGCGACAAGAATCTCGCCGTAACCCAGGAGATCAATCAATGACACGGGCGCAGCGGCGTAACAGATCCAGATATTGTAGATTTTTCATATCTTTCCTCTGTCATTGTCTGCTTATTATAAAAAAAAAAAACGCGCGAAACAATGAAGGCTTCATTAACATACAGAGGCGGGAGGACGCGGAGGAAGCATTCTCCGGCATCGGGATCTTCGGGAGCGTTGGCCGCGATGACACTAATTGCGGCAGTCAAGGCTCGATTGATTCGCCTTTCAATAAAGCTCCGGTGTTCCCGCAACACATCAGTCTCTGGATTGAGTGGTGATCCCAAGTGAGATGGTGCTTAGCAAGTGGCGCTGCGCCGCCGCGCGTCACCTACGATCCCTTCTGAACATAATCATCGTGACGGGCGAGGGCAATTCTGTGGCTGCAGACAGGGCCGGATTCCCGACAAGGCCACGGAGGCCAGGCCTCGGGGTAGTAGGTGCAGGGGCGGCGCCAGTTGTAACACACAGCTGGAGAATGCTGTGTCATGGAGTTTGGGCGCGTTGTTATAAAAGTCCTGCCCACCTCCTAGACCACCTTGTGTGATAGAGGCAGTGTTCTGTCTATCACACGAGCTGGTCTAGGAGGTGGGCGGGACTTTTATCACAGCGTGCCCAAACTTTTCACAGTGAGCTCCATGACACAGCAGGAGCAGGAGATGCCCAATGTGCGTAATGCACACACTGACTGGTGAGGCTACATTGTTTGGCACAGTAAGGCTGCAATGATGGTGAGGGGGGCTGTAATGATGGTGAGGGGGGCTGTAATGATGGTGATGGAGGCTGTAATGATGGTGATGGAGGCTGTAATGATGGTGAAGGGGGCTGTAATGATGGTGAGGGGGGCTGTAATGATGGTGATGGAGGCTGTAATGATGGTGAAGGGGGCTGTAATGATGGTGAGGGGGGCTGTAATGATGGTGATGGAGGCTGTAATGATGGTGAAGGGGGCTTTAATGATGGTGAGGGGGGCTGTAATGATGGTGAGGGGTGTTGCAATAAGGGCACAGTAAGGCGGCAGTGATGGTGAGGCTGCAATGAGGGCACAGTAAGACTGCAATGATGATGAGTGGGGCTGTAATGATGGTGAGGGGGGCTGCAATGAGGGCACAGTAAGGTAGCAATGATGGTGAGGGGGGCTGCAATAAGGGCACAGTAAGGTAGCAATGATGGTGAGGGGGGCTGCAATAAGGGCACAGTAAGGCGGCATTGATGGTGAGGCTGCAATGAGGGCACAGTAAGGCTGCAATGATGGTGAGGGGGGCTGTAATAATGGTAAGGGGGGGCTGTAATGATGGTGAGGGGGGCTGCAATGAGGGCACAGTAAGGTAGCAATGATGGTGAGGGGGGCTGCAATAAGGGCACAGTACAGTAAGGCGGCATTGATGGTGAGGCTGCAATGAGGCACAGTAATGCTTCAGTGAGGGTGAGGCGGCAATGATGGGCACGGTGAGGCGGCAATGATGGGCACAGGTTGGGGGACTTTCAGGTTTTTTTTTGGCAGGGGGGTGGGGGCGGCATTGAAGGACCCGGCCTTGGGGTGGCAAAGTGAGTAAATCCGGGCCTGGCTGAGGAGGGGATTCATAGTGGAAACTCAGGAGCGTTTTCCCATCAAGTTTTAGAGCACTCAAGTGACACCGAACTCTGGTGTAGAACCCAATTCTGCGTTTCATGACCCTTTAAAAAAAAAAAATTGGGGCCAAGTTGCTTGGCCAGCTTTTGAATGAATACAAAGTAGAGCTGCACGATTAATCGTTAAAAGATCGTGATCTCGATTCAGCACCCACCCACCCCCCCCCTACGATCTTAATCCAGCATTTCCACGATTCATGAATAAAGTGCAGAGTAGTTCCCGGCTCACCGCTGTCAAAAAAATAAAATAAAGCAGCGGACAATTATCAACCACTGAAAGGGACAGATAAAAAATAAACATTGTATCTTTCTGTTTGTTCATCTACAGATCAAAGGGATGAACTTTGGTCTGCAAATTAAGTCAGTTTAAAGCAACCTTGTCAAGTAAAAAAAAAAAAATTAATTGATTTATTAACCGCTTAACGACTTGAGCCCCGGAAAAATTGGCTGCCCAATGACCGGTCCATTTTTTAGCGATTCGGCACTGCGTCGCTTTAACTGACATTTGCGCGGTCGTGCGACGTGGCTCCCAAACAAAATTGCCGTCCTTCCCCCCCACAAATAGAGCTTTCTTTTGGTGGTATTTGATCACCTCTGCGTTTTAAATTTTTTTGCGCTATAAACATAAAAAAAGTGACATCGCAATTTTTTTCAAATTTTTTTTCCCCTCATTTTAAGCCGATACGTATTCTTCTACATATTTTTGGTGTAAAAAAAATAAAAAACGCTAAAAGCAATCTAGCGATCTAGGGCCAGGTTCAGAAAGATCCAGGGATCTTTCTGCTGGCGTAACGTATCCCCGATACGTTACGCCGCTGTAAATATTTGCGCAAGTTCTTTATTCAGAAAGAACTTGTGCCCTTATTTACGGCGGTGTAACGTATGTGTTGCGGCTTAAGGCCGCGCAATTCAAATGAACGAAGTGGGGGCGCGATTCATGTAAATGAATTATGACTCCACGTCCGTGGATGTTCCCAGTGCACATGCGCGAAATCACGTCGTTACTAACGTCGAGCCCCATTCCCGAACGATTTACGCAAACGACGTAACCGACGTACAATTCGACGCGGTCCCGACGTCCATACTTAACATTGGCTGCGCCTGCTATAGCAGGGGTAACTTTACGCCAGTCTAACGCTTACGCAAACGATGTAAAATACGACGCGCCGTCGCAATCACGGAGCGTGCACGCGCTCGCACGGCGGAAAATTCAAAGCAACGTACAGGTACGTTGCTTTGTGCAGCCGTGCCATTCTGCTGAACTTGTATCCATAGGCGGCGGACGGCAAGTGGTTAAAAGATCGTGGTCTTGATTCAGCGCCACCCCCCCCACACGATTTTTATCCTGCACTTCCATGATTCATGTAAAAAGTGCAGAGTAGTTCCCTGCTCACAGCTGTCAAAAAAAGAAAGAAGAGCAGCCGGCAATGTTTATCAACCAATTTTCTCAGCGCTGAAAGGGACAGATAAAAAGAAACATTGTATCTTTCTGTTTGTTCATCTACAGATCAAAGGGATGAACTTTGGTCTGCAAATGAAGTCAGCTTAAAGCAAACTTGTCAAGTAAAAAATAAAAAATAGATTTATTAACCGCTTAACCCCTTCAATGCCGGGCAATTTTACCCCCTTCGTGCCCAAGACAACACAGTAGTTAAAGGTGTGGTTAACATGTTGCCTCTGACAACACAAAGGTTTCCTGTTCCACCGTGAAGTATTCATTCATTCTGAGAGTCCCACTTCCTCGTAATTTCCACCCGTCACAGGTCAGAATTGTCGCGTATTGTGACCGCTGTTCCATCCACGAGCCGTGGCATCTGCCAGACAGCTGAACGCCGACGCACAAAGTCAAGCTTCTGTAGTCGAATTTTTCCATTACAAATGAATTTTTCACGCCTTCAGCCGCCGAGTTCTTTCTCTGCCGAGAGGAACTGACTTTCATCTCTTTTCTCGTCTCCATTTTTCACTGTGTACTTTTATTTTTTAATTTTTTTTTTTTTTATCTGAGTCTACAAACCGTACTGGTTTATATTGGCTTCCAATTTATATTCCGGAGGAGCAAATGTCATTCATTCATGGGCGGTGATGTCGTTATTGGAGATTTTGTTGATCGTTTCTTGGTGGATTTACATGGCCAAAGGAGGAAATGATTTATCGCAAATGCAAGAGAAACATAGAGTGATGGCATGACTTGTTCCGCCAAGTGTGCCCCATTTTTTTAAATGTCCATCAATGTAGCCTTATCAGTGTCTCCATCTGCAGCCTTACCCCCAACAGTGTTTACCTGGAACCTTGCCCAGTCTCTATCTGCAGCCTTGCCCAGTGTCCATCTGCAGCCTTGCCCAGTGTCCATCTGCAGCCTTGCCCAGTGTCCATCTGCAGCCTTGCCCAGTGTCCATCTGCAGCCTTGCCCAGTGTCCATCTGCAGCCTTGCTCAGTGTCCATCTGCAGCCTTGCCCAGTGTCCATCTTCAGCCTTGCCCAGTGTTCATCTTCAGCCTTGCCCAGTGTCCATCTGTAGCCTTGCCCAGTTTCCATCTGTAGCCTTGCCCAGTGTCCATCTGCACCCTTGCCCAGTGTCAATCTGAGGCCTTGCCCAGTGTCCATCTGCAGCCATGCCCAGTGTCCATCTGGAACCTTGCCCAGTGTCCATCTGCAGCCTTGCCCAGTGTCCATTTTGGAGCCTTGCCCAGTGTCCATCTTGGAGCCTTGCCCAGTGTCCATCTTGGAACCTTGCCCAGTGTCCATCTGGAACCTTGCCCAGTGTCCATCTGGAACCTTGCCCAGTGTCCATCTGGAACCTTGCCCAGTGTCCATCTGCAGCCTTGCCCAGTGTCAATCTGAGGCCTTGCCCAGTGTCCATCTGTAGCCTTGCCCAGTATCCATCTGCACCCTTGCCCAGTGTCCATCTGCACCCTTGCCCAGTGTCCATCTGCACCCTTGCCCAGTGTCCATCTGCACCCTTGCCCAGTGTCCATCTGCACCCTTGCCCAGTGTCCATCTGCAGCCTTGCTCAGTGTCCATCTGCAGCCTTGCTCAGTGTCCATCTGCAGCCTTGCCCAGTGTCCATCTGCAGCCTTGCCCAGTGTCCATCTGCAGCCTTGCCCAGTGTCCATCTGCAGCCTTGCCCAGTGTCCATCTGGAACCTTGCCCAGTGTCCATCTGCAGCCAATGTTCCCCATTGACTTCTATGGCATGCAATGCCACATGTGGCCAGAGGTGGGGGGGGGGGGTGTGTGCCGGAGAGCCTCGGAAATACACGGAAAGATATAGAGAGATATATATATTCTGCAGACTCAGAATATATCTATTTTTGTGTTTTTGCTGATTACTGTAACGCATTAAATTTGCAGTTTATCGTGTAAAATGATGGGGGGGGGGGGGAGGGGCACACCGGGCTCAATATTCTATTTTTAAGCTACGATTTTATCCAGCATTTATTTTATACCTACCTCCCATCGTGAAAACATTTTAACATTTCATCAAATCTTTAAATCCCGACGGGGCTCCATGACTGACTCTAACTATAGTTAATGCAATTTGCTTCATCAATAATGATATGCTAGATGCAGAAATTTTTTTTTTTTTTTAAAAAGGAAGGGGGAGGGGGGTAGAAAAAGAAACATATCATGGACTTTGAGTTTATTTCTACCTATTGCAAGAGACACAATTGATGGTTACTACAATGGAATCTGTAAGGCTACAATACAGAGACGCGTTGTCCTCATGGTTGTTGGAGATTCAAGATCACAATGGGGTGTCTTGGCCTTCTGTCCTTGCTGGGCGGAGATGTCCTACAGTTGGGGTCTACTGAATTGGCAAAACCAGAGGGGAGGAATGAGCAAGGAAACGGCAGCTAATGAAGAATTGCAGTTGACTTGCCTGAACGGCAAGTCAACTGCAATTCTTTATTAGCTGCTGTATCCTTGTAGAGCAGATCTGACTGTTTTTGAACATGGCCAGTTGGCTGTTTTCCATGATGTGGCTTGTTAGAGAAGATATGTATGGACACCAAATTTAGACACCAGATTTGGAGAGGGGTACAAATGGAGAGCAGATTTAGAAGGTGTGCATGAACACCAAATTTAGAGAATTTATGTACAGTATGGACACCATATTTCTAGAAGGTGTGCATGAGTACCAAATTTAGAGAATGTGAGCGTGGACACCAAATGTAGAGAAGGTATGGGTGGACACCAATTGTAGAGAAGGTATGGGTGGACACCAAATGTAGAGAAGGTATGGGTGGACACCAAATGTAGAGAAGGTATGGGTGGACACCAAATTTAGAGAAGGTATGGGTGGACACCTAATGTAGAGAAGGTATGGGTGGACACCAAATGTAGAGAAGGTATGGGTGGACACCAAATGTAGAGAAGGTATGGGTGGACACCAAATGTAGAGAAGGAATGTGTGGTCGCCAAATGTAGAGAAGGTATGGGTGGACGCCAAATGTAGAGAAGGTATAGGTGGACGCCAAATGTAGAGAAGGTATGGGTGGACACCAAATGTAGAGAAGGTATGGGTGGACACCAAATTTAGAGAAGGTATGGGTGGACACCTAATGTAGAGAAGGTATGGGTGGACACCAAATGTAGAGAAGGTATGGGTGGACACCAAATGTAGAGAAGGTATGGGTGGACACCAAATGTAGAGAAGGTATGGGTGGACACCAAATGTAGAGAAGGTATGGGTGGACACCAAATGTAGAGAAGGTATGGGTGGACACCAAATGTAGAGAAGGCATGGGTGGACGCCAAATGTAGAGAAGGTATGGGTGGACACCAAATGTAGAGAAGGTATGTGTGGGCGCCAAATGTATAGAAGGTATGGGTGGACACCAAATGTAGAGAAGGTATGGGTGGACACCAAATGTAGAGAAGGCATGGGTGGACACCAAATGTAGAGAAGGTATGGGTGGACACCAAATGTAGAGAAGGTATGGGTGGACACCAAATGTAGAGAAGGGTATGGGTGGACACCAAATGTAGAGAAGGCATGGGTGGACACCAAATGTAGAGAAGGCATGGGTGGACACCAAATGTAGAGAAGGCATGGGTGGACACCAAATGTAGAGAAGGTATGGGTGGACACCAAATGTAGAGAAGGTATGGGTGGACACCAAATGTAGAGAAGGTATGGGTGGACACCAAATGTAGAGAAGGTATGGGTGGACACCAAATGTAGAGAAGGTATGGGTGGACACCAAATGTAGCAAAAGTCCGATGTAGCAAAAGTCCAATGGAGCATACACACGGTCGGAATTTCCGACGAACAGCTCACATGGGATTTTTGCTGGCGGAAATTCTGACCGTGTGTACGAGGCATTCGATTTCACATCCTCATTACCACCTTTTTTCCTTTAAGCCAAACGACACCTAGCATTTGATTGGCTGCTAATGGTTTCACATGTACTTTTTCAATACTTTTCCTTCAATAGGCCCAAGGACCACCATCTATACCAGTTGTCCACAAACTGCAGCCAGCGGGCTGGGTGGTGGCCCTTTCCTTGCCTTTATCTGGCCTTTTGGGCACCATTCTTTCCACTGACACCAATGATGGAGGACTATTCCGCCCTTGAATACCAACAATGGGGCACCATTACTCCTAGCTGATACTAGGAAAGCGCCACTATCCCTCTCACTAAAACCAAAGATCGGGCATGGTTTACTCCCACTGATGCTGGGGGTGTTTTTTTCTCCCACTGGCCACAGTCTGGCCCCCCTAAATTCTGAAGGGCAATAAACTGTCCCTTTCTTTAGAAAGTTTGGAGACCCATGATATACAGTATACTGTTGGGTTCACACTGTAGACTTTACCCGTTTCTCGCTCGTGGTCATCCGCCCCCTCTATGGCCTGACAGGATGTAGCCCAGAAGCCCGGCTATTCTAATATATGCTAATTTGATTTTAATGCCATCCAAATTCCTCGGCTGTAGAGCCGAGCGAGCCGCAGTAAGTTATAATTACATCTAATTGGTGATTCCAACATAACAAATTTCCAGGATAAATTATTCCTCGTTAATAGCCCCCAGAGAACAACTAAGGTATCTCTTTTTAGTGTAACTGTATCAAATCATAAAAAGAGGATTCATTGGATGGTTGGGTTGGAGGGAAAAAAAGCCATAAAGCAGGTTTTTTACTGAGAAAGCAGTTCACAGAGAAACGAACAGGCTTTTTATATGATGCTGACTGATTGCTTTTACATCGCCATCCAAGTCATTTGTGAGCCGGAGATGGTGGTCAAGAGGCCATTTTGTCGCTGACCTTCTACTCCCATGTTACACAGGGGAGCACCCCCCCAAATCCATCCCGCGCCTTAATGTAATCTTTGACATTCGCTATGATGGAGAGCCGTCATCCCAGAACAAATGTCAGAGCATGCATAAACAAAGCACAATTCTGATAATAAATAGTTTATGTGGAGCTCCGTTTTATGGCCTCGTCATAGTTACGAGATGCAAAAAAAAACTATTTACATGTTTATGAGGCGGGATGTGCCAAGCTGTTTTATACCTGAGAAAATGGAGGAGTGTTATTCTTTATAAGCCGTGGTATTCAATGCATGAAATGGTGATGGCCCAGACATGGCATTACAATGTAATAGTTTGAACAAGTGTTCCTCAATGGCTGAGGCTCAGAGGACAGTCATGCTGGGGCTCCTGAGACTCCAAGGGCATTAATGCTGGGGCTCGGAGACTCAGAGGACAGTCATGCTGGGGCTCGGATACTTAGGGGACAGTCGTGGTGGGGTTTGGAGACTCGGAGGACAGTTGTGGTGGGGTTTGGAGACTGGGAGGACAGTCGTGGTAGGGTTTGCAGTCTTAAATCCGGTTTCTGTTCCCTTATGATGGCAGCCCTCAGAGCCCATGGACATTGTGCTCCCATCCTTTCCACACTAAAACAATTTTTACATGGACTCTCAGAGACTATGTTCTGTCATGATACCAAATGCTGCTAATTGGCAGAGAACTTGAGTATTAGCTTCTTGCGCATATACCTGTATTTTTTATGCTGGGACTTGGAGACCAGGGGTACAATCATGCTGGGGCTCAGAGACTCCCAGGGAATTAATGCTGGGGCTCGGAGACTCGTAGGACAGTCATGATGGGGCACAGAGACTCCACGGGCAGTAATGCTGTGGCTCAGAGACTAGGACGGTCATGCTGGGGCTCGGAGACTAGGAGGACGGTCATGCTGGGGCTCGGAGACTAGGAGGATGGTCATGCTGGGGCTCAGAGACTAGGAGGACGGTCATGCTGGGGCTGGGAGACTATGAGGACGGTCATGCTGGGGCTGGGAGACTATGAGGATGGTCATGCTGGGGCTGGGAGACTATGAGGACGGTCATGCTGGGACTGGGAGACTAGGAGGACGGTCATGCTGGGGCTGGGAGACTATGAGGACGGTCATGCTGGGGCTGGGAGACTCGTAGGACAGTCATGATGGGGCACAGAGACTCCACGGGCAGTAATGCTGTGGCTCAGAGACTAGGACGGTCATGCTGGGGCTCGGAGACTAGGAGGACGGTCATGCTGGGGCTCGGAGACTAGGAGGATGGTCATGCTGGGGCTCAGAGACTAGGAGGACGGTCATGCTGGGGCTGGGAGACTATGAGGACGGTCATGCTGGGGCTGGGAGACTATGAGGATGGTCATGCTGGGGCTGGGAGACTATGAGGACGGTCATGCTGGGACTGGGAGACTAGGAGGACGGTCATGCTGGGGCTGGGAGACTATGAGGACGGTCATGCTGGGGCTGGGAGACTATGAGGACGGTCATGCTGGGGCTGGGAGACTATGAGGACGGTCATGCTGGGGCTGGGAGACTAGGAGGACGGTCATGCTGGGGCACAGAGACTAGGAGGACGGTCATGCTGGGGCTCGGAGACTAGGAGGACGGTCATGCTGGGGCTCGGAGACTAGGAGGACGGTCATGCTGGGGCTCGGAGACTAGGAGGACGGTCATGCTGGGGCTCGGAGACTAGGAAGACAGTCATGCTGGGGCTTAGCTAGGAGAACAGTCATGCTGGGCCTTGGAGACTAGGAGGACAGTCATGCTGGGGCTGGGAGACTAGGAGGACAGTCATGCTGGGGCTGGGAGACTAGGAAGACGGTCATGCTGGGGCACGGAGACTAGGAGGACGGTCATGCTTGGGTTTGAAGACTAGGAGGACAGTTATGCTGGGGGCCGCATCTGCATTATGGTTGCCCTCAAAGGGCCAGTTGTATCTATAAGACTATGTATCTACTTCGACACTTAGGAGTACGCAGAGTACAGAGTGTAGCATCTCCCCCACAAAGTTAGAAAGCACTCTCTATGAGCACCTTTAACCCTTTGACCGCCCCTGATATTGAGTTGAGTTAAGTTGAGAGGTATCGGTATCGGTCTAACCCCGAAGGGTCCTGATCCCCTTCCCCGCCAGTGTCATTAGTACAGTGAAAGTGCATAATCTTTGGCACTGATCATTGTATTGGTGACACTGATCTCCAAAAGTGGCAGAGTGGATCAAATACCACCGAAAGAAAGCTCTATTTGTGTGAAAAAAAGGACTTACATTTTATTTGGGTACAGCATAGCACGACCACGCAATTGTCAGTTAAAGTAACGCAATGCCGTATCGTGTCCTGGTTATGAAGGGGGGGGGGGGGGGGTAAACCTTTCTGTAGCTAAAGTGGTTAAGCCTTTTTTCTGGATACGCCACTTGATTAAACTCCTCCACCGGCCTATCCTTGGCAACGCACACCGGAGAGCCTTTTTATTTGATGTATATATAAATTCCCGGTAATAAAACATTCCACACGTGAATAATCCCTGATGAAGGGCTTGGAATGAAGGTTTATTTATACGGAACGCTCTCCGTCTGGTGATCGCACAAGAAACATTTCATAACCGCTATTAGAATGCGCCCAATTACAGAAGGCTCGGTGCGGTGTTCTGGAGGCTCGTAATATACGGTATACGTTGATGTAGAAAGCATTAATACCGCACAGCAGTGTAGATAAAAGTCCCCTATCAGGTGCTTAATATAAAACAGCAACCCACAACTACAAAACACAACATCACGCTGATAATGTTCCGCTACGTGCCTTCCCCCATCCGCCCGCTCTTTACTTCTCTCTTCTTATGGTGGGTTTATTTAACCAAACGTCTATAGGAAGAAATAATATAGCTGCTGATAGTAACTAGATTCTGCATCTTGTTCTACCACTGCATCATGGGAGATTGGAAGGGATAGTCTGATTGGGTAGTACAAAGAGCCATTTCTTCAGATAAGGGCATAAATTACACTATGGAACCTGATTCGCCTCCATTTTTCTCTGTGTCTTTTAAATTTACCCTCGACGAAGATCTGTACTGTGGATGATGTGCAGAGCCGGACTTAAGGTGGTGGGACCCCCTAGGCTTGGTTCACTTTTGGGCCCTACTCATGTTGACCCGCCTCCCAGGATCCTACCACTCATGTTGACCCGCCTCCCAGGATCCTCCCACTCTTGTTGACCCGCCTCCCAGGATCCTACCACTCATGTTGACCCGCCTCCCAGGATCTTACCACTCATGGTTACCCGCCTCCCAGGATCTTACCACTCATGGTTACCCGCCTCCCAGGATCCTCCCACTCATGGTTACCCGCCTCCCAGGATCCTCCCACTCATGGTTACCCGCCTCCCAGGGTCCTCCCACTTATGGTTACCCGCCTCCCAGGATCCTACCACTCATGTTGACCCATCTCCCTGGATCCTCCTACCACTCATGTTGACCCGTCTCCCTGGATCCAGACATTATGGCTCTCCCACCTCTAAAGATTCACGCACTAACTGTTTAAAAGGCCTCCTTTATTGAAAGATTTTCTTTTTTCCTACCACTGGTAACTCTTCTCCGCGCTCTGTATGTCTCCAGGGCAGTGTAGGCGCTGCACGCCGTGCAGTATGAATGGCGTCCGTGAACCGGAAGATGGAGGCCGGAAGTGCGTTCCAAGGTGGAACGCAAACACCGCGGGCTGGAAGTGACGTCGTGGCCAATGAAATCTGGTGTTTCATCCGATCTAGCTGACCATTCAGAAGGTCAGATATATATACACACATGCTCAAGGGAAGTGGCTGGATGTGTGGAAACAACCATATACACAGTAAACAATGTAATATTTAAAAACGAACCAGAAGATTAATAAAAGCAATAAAATGGATAAAATGATAATTAAATTGTAATGAATATGAAGATATTTAAAACGTAAATGGGCCCCTTATTGGACGGGACCCATGGGCTTGAGCCCAGTCAAGCTCAATGGTAAGTTTGGCCCTGATAATGTGCCCAATAATGACCAACACGTAGGCAGGTGCAGGTTTCCCCATTCTTCCTGTAGGTGGCACTGTGCCATTTTTAGAGATGGAGTGGAGTGTGTTAGGGGAATTGTCCCCTTGTGGACTCTTGCTGAGTCTCAGAGTAACTGGCCGTCCATCTGAATGCCGCAACCTCTGGGGAACTTGGACAGCTATCTTGAGTGGAAACCAGCATAAACCAGCAACCCACAACTATAAAATACAACATAACGCTGATAATGTTCCGCTACGTGCCTTTCCCCATCCGCCCGCTCTTTACTTCTTATGGTGGGATTATTTAACCAAACATCTAAAGGAAGAAATAATATATCTGCTGATAGTAACTAGATTCTGCATCTCGTTCTACCACTGCATCATGGGAGATTGGAAGGGATAGTCTGATTGGGTAGTACAAAGAGTCATTTCTTTAGATACGGGCATAAATTACATTATGGAACCTGATTCGCCTCCAATTTTCTCTGTGTCTCCTAAATTTACCCTCAAAGAAGATCTGTACTGTGGATAATGTGCCCAATAATGACCAACACGTAGGCAGGTGCAGGTTTCCCGCTCCTTCCTGTGCCATGATTAAGGATAGAGTGGAGTCAGTTAGAGGAATTGTCCCCTTTTGGACTCTAAGTCTCAGAGTAACCGACTGTCCATTTGGATGCCGCAACCTCTGGGGAACTTGGACAGCCATCATAGGAGATTGTAAGGGATACTCTGATTGGGTAGTACAAAGAGGTATTTGTTCAGATACGGGCATAAATTACAATATGGAACCTGATTCGTCTCCGTTTTCCTCTGTGTCTCCAAAATGTACATTTCTGTGGCGCCTGGGTGCGCTGCACCCCGTGCACCCGTCCAGGATCGGCCCTGCCTAAATCCAACCCTCTTTAATGCATAATTTAGTAGGGAATCATGACCTTCTATAGCGTTTTGCCTTGCAGCAGGAATGTTGTGTTCAGTATTTCGGATAGCAGCAATAAGTTGACAGTTCATGCAGAAGGAATCGCATCAACATAACCTCTACATTACTGGTGACCCCACACGTGACTGGTGACTACTCGCTCAAATTCTTTCTACTTTGGTAGAGATATTCTGGCCTGCGGGCTGTTTGTGTCCTTTAGAAGTGTTACATGATGACCTTAGGCCAACAATTGTGTTGCTCACCAGCTGCTATGACCACTCAACGCCTCGGCTTACATACGTCTCTGAGAGAAGAGCTGTATGGAAACACTGGTTGATCTGGTTTATGACTCTTTGATAAATGGGATGCCTTGTCTTATGAAGAGGAAAGTGGCGTGTGGTGATTACTGCTGAGCAAGGAAGAGTAGGCAGATTTTCTATTTTTGGCCAAAACATAAGATGCAGGAAATGACAACACGTATCAGTGATCGGTAATGCAATATATGGTGCATTCCTTTTGTAGGACGTGCAACATCTCCGATAAAATTGTCGCTGATCGTAAAGAGCCTCTAAAGGTCAAAATATCAAATCATATCTTCATTTCCACATTGTAGTTTGATTCTTTCTAGCATTCTCCTATTAAGCGGAAGGATCTTGAAGGTTGTAAACTTTGTGGGGTCACCAGTAATGTAGAGGTTATGTTGGTCACCAGTAATGTAGAGGTTATGTTGGTCACCAGTTTGGGGTCACCAGTAATGTAGAAGTTATGTTGGTCACCAGTATGGGGTCACCAGTAATGTAGAGGTTATGGTTGTCACCAGTAATGTAGAGGTTATGTTGGTCATCAGTATGGGGTCACCAGTAATGTAGAGGTTATGTTGGCCACCAGTTTGGGGTCACCAGTAATGTAGAGGTTATGTTGGTCACCAGTAATGTAGAGGTTATGTTGGTCATCAGTATGGGGTCACCAGTAATGTAGAGGTTATGTTGGTCACCAGTAATGTAGAGGTTATGTTGGTCACCAGTTTGGGGTCACCAGTAATGTAGAAGTTATGTTGGTCACCAGTAATGTAGAGGTTATGTTGGTCATCAGTATGGGGTCACCAGTAATGTAGAGGTTATGTTGGTCACCAGTTTGGGGTCACCAGTAATGTAGAGGTTATGTTGGCCACCAGTTTGGGGTCACCAGTAATGTAGAGGTTATGTTGGTCACCAGTAATGTAGAGGTTATGCTGGTCACCAGTTTGGGGTCACCAGTAATGTAGAAGTTATGTTGGTCACCAGTAATGTAGAGGTTATGGTGGTCACCAGTAATGTAGAGGTTATGTTGGTCATCAGTATGGGGTCACCAGTAATGTAGAGGTTATGTTGGTCACCAGTTTGGGGTCACCAGTAATGTAGAGGTTATGTTGGCCACCAGTTTGGGGTCACCAGTAATGTAGAGGTTATGTTGGTCACCAGTAATGTAGAGGTTATGTTGGTCACCAGTTTGGGGTCACCAGTAATGTAGAGGTTATGTTGGTCACCAGTATGGGGTCACCAGTAATGTAGAGGTTATGTTGGTCACCAGTTTCGGGTCACCAGTAATGTAGAGGTTATGTTGGTCACCAGTTTGGGGTCACCCGTAATGTAGAGGTTATGTTGGTCACCAGTATGGGGTCACCAGTAATGTAGAGGTTATGTTGGTCACCAGTATGGGGTCACCAGTAATGTAGAGGTTATGTTGGTCACCAGTTTGGGGTCACCAGTAATGTAGAGGTTATGTTGGTCACCAGTATGGGGTCACCAGTAATGTAGAGGTTATGTTGGTCACCAGTATGGGGTCACCAGTAATGTAGAGGTTATGTTGGCCACCAGTTTGGGGTCACCAGTAATGTAGAGGTCATGTTGGTCACCAGTAATGTAGAGGTTATGTTGGTCACCAGTTTGGGGTCACCAGTAATGTAGAGGTTATGTTGGTCACCAGTATGGGGTCACCAGTAATGTAGAGGTTATGTTGGTCACCAGTAATGTAGAGGTTATGTTGGTCACCAGTTTGGGGTCACCAGTAATGTAGAGGTTATGTTGGTCACCAGTATGGGGTCACCAGTAATGTAGAGGTTATGTTGGTCACCAGTAATGTAGAGGTTATGTTGGTCACCAGTATGGGGTCACCAGTAATGTAGAGGTTATGTTGGTCACCAGTTTGGGGTCACCAGTAATGTAGAGGTTATGTTGGTCACCAGTATGGGGTCACCAGTAATGTAGAGGTTATGTTGGTCACCAGTTTCGGGTCACCAGTAATGTAGAGTTTATGTTGGTCACCAGTATGGGGTCACCAGTAATGTAGAGGTTATGTTGGTCACCAGTAATGTAGAGGTTATGTTGGTCACCTGTATGGGGCAACCAGTAATTTTTGACACCCTAGGACGAAACCTATTTTTTCTGCTGCCCAATTGGCTCCATCCCTGACTCCACCTCCTTTTCCCTGCCCATGTAAACCCCACCTTTTGAATGACGCACCGATCAAATGCAGCCTCACCAGCGCCCATCAAATGCAGCCTCACCAGCGCCCATCAAATGCAGCCTCACCAGGGCCCATCAAATGCAGCCTCACCAGCGCCCATCAAATGCAGCCTCACCAGCGCCCATCAAATGCAGCCTCACCAGCGCCCATCAAATGCAGCCTCACCAGCGCCCATCAAATGCAGCCTCACCAGCGCCCATCAAATGCAGCCTCACCAGCGCCCATTATTGCAGACTCACCAGCGCCCATTATTGCAGACTCACCAGTGCCCATCAATGCAGCCTACCAGTGCCCATCAATGAATGTTTGCTTGCTTACATTCATTCGGGGGGACACAGTCCTCTGCCGCCGACACTATGTGAGAATGGAGTGGCGGCTGCCTGCTGATGCTGAGACTTAGTTGCTTGCTGAAGAGAGAGGAGAGTATGAACACCAGTGGAAGGGCACCCTAGGCAGCTGCCTAGTTTGCCTAGCGGTAGCACCGGCCCTGGCTGCCAAACCAAGGCCATCTTAAACTCTGCTAAAGACTGCGATGCGAAATGACTTTTATCCAGCATCTCGCACTTAACTCTCAGTTGAAAAACATAGTAACACTATTTGATTTAAATCCGATTAACATGACCGCTTACGCCTAGTCACCGCGACATTAAAATCTCGCCTGACTTGTGATCCATAAAACCAATTCCGGTAATTTCACCGGAAAGGATGCCACTTATTACATAGAGAACATATAGCGTGGGATTTAACCAGAACAAAGCCAATCGGTGTTACGACCTCCCTGATCCCGGCTGGGTTGTCTCGCACCTGTTGTTATTTGTACGATACGGGAAAAAAAAAACTGCGACTTAAAAGTCGGGCGGACCCGGAATTTGTAAACATCTGCCCTGCTGGATGCGCCGTGTGAGAACGATTTGACATTTCAAAGCTATTGTCGTTAGAAAAGATCCCCGCTATCGAAGATTGCAGCAATTTGAGTTTTCACAATCTTCAAAAAAGAAAAAAAATAGAAAAAATGCCATTATACCAACAGGCAGAGATACCGGCGGCCCTTTGTTTTCCGGCTCGCCTTATTATACTTGTCTTTTCAGCGCCGCGCAATTCCCAGCCTTCGCACGGCCTCTGCATATTATCCAGCAAGGCCGTAAAAATCATAATAGTACACCAGTACCATGTTGATTTCCCCCAAGCCCTTCCAGCGTCTAATCTCATCTCAGACCAGAATCTGAAACAGCCGTGACTGCCGGCATTGGAAGCTTCATTACCAAAAATAAAATAAAAAATGCGGGATCTGAAGGGCCTTTCACAAGGTATGAGCAACCGGGTGGGTAAGAAAGGTCTTTCTAAGCATGGAGGGCCATTTATAATTCCATTTACAAATCTCGAAGGCGGTTAAAGTAGTACTAAAGCCTAAACGCTTCTCGGCCCTATTCGGGGGAAACGTGAACATCCTTCCATGCAGTGGCTTAGCGTGGGTTGTCAGCGCCCGGGTTTTAGGTCACCTGTGGCCAGGTGACAGATGCACCCCGTTGGAGACAGGGGTGCACTGCAAGGTAGTGAACCCAATAGCCGACTGCTGCAGATGGACAGAAAACGTGAGCCCAAGATTCCCCAGGGTGCGGAGTCTAAGGCCCAGCAGGTGTTCACCAGAGCCTCTAGTGGTGAGGATGGCCTTCGCTGCAACTGAATCCAGGTCGCGGCCCCTGGGGTCCCCCAGGTCACGCTCCGTAGGGAGAGAGGGGAAGCAGCCACAGAGGACACAAGGGATAGTGATGGGTAAGCCGTGGTCGGGGCAACAGGCAGACGAGGGTAACCAAGGGACAAGCCAAAGGTCAGGGTCACAGGCAAACAGGAATAGTCAGAGACAAGTCAAATTTGGTACACAGAGATAACGTAGCACACGGCAGACAGGAACCTAAGCTAACAAACAAAGTTGAACAGCAAAGCAGACCTGCAGTGCAACAGTTAATATAGATTTCCTGGGATGGCCTGGGTGGGGCCATACAGGGAAGAGAGATGATAAAAGGCAGCCAGAAGAGAGTCAGGCCTCTAATGAACACATGGAGACAGGTAAGCTGCCAGACATTTTTGCATGTCCATGACACCAGGGCAGGGCTAGAGATTTGCGCCCCCTAACCTGTGGATTTTAAGCACTCTGAGTCCCTTCCACAAGTACAGTAGTACTGACAAACCCAATTCCTACACCGACCTACCTGATTCCTACACTGACCACTACACTGACCTACCCGATTCCTACACTGACCTATCTGACTCCTAAACTGACCACTACACTGACCTACCTGATTCCTATACTGACCTGCCCTCCTCCTTCCCCCCCAGTCTCCGCATGGTCACAATCCCTGGGATCATCATGGATGGTCTTCAGTGTACATTTACTCACTGCTGTGTCAGTGTCACCGCTGGAGCCTAAGCCTGGACTGCACCGCAACTTCTTCTCAGGGCTCACAGTCTCCTAGACTGCACAGCACAGGAGAAGAGCTGCAGGTAACTTGCAGCCTGCTGCTACGCCCCTCTAAATTTTGCGCCCAGGGCAACCACCCCCCTGCCCCCCCACGATACGCCACTGCTTCCATGCTCTGGTGGAGCACCTGCACCGCCTATTCAAGGGAGAGAGTAGAAGCATTTTTGCTTGCCCAATCTTCCACTCTTCTAGCAGATGGCGACCACCCCCATGCTCTGGTGGTTTAAGGGAGAGAGTAGAAGCACTTTTGCTTGCCCTATCCTCCACTCCTCCAGTAGACGGTGCCCCCCCCCCCCTCCCATGCCCTGGTGGTTCAAGGAGAGAGTAGAAGAGTAGAAGCACTTTTGCTTGCCCATTCCTCCAGCAGATGGCGACCCACCCATGCTCTGGTGGTTCAAAGGAAAGAGTGGAAGCACTTTTGCTTGCCCAATCTCCCACTCCTCCAGCAGATGGTGACCCCCCCCATGCTCTGGTGGTGGACTGTCCCTTGGTGTGGTTTAGTGGGTAGACTTTCAGTCTTTTTTAGTAGTCAAGGGACTTTCAAAAGTTGTTTATTCAAGGGAGAGAGTAGAAGCACTTTTGCTTGCCCTATCCTCCACTCTTCCAGCAGATGGCGACCCCCCCCATGCTCTGGCGGTTTAAGGGAGAGAGTAGAAGCACTTTTGCTTGCCCTATCCTCCACTCCTCCAGTAGACGGTGCCCCCCCCCCCTCCCATGCTCTGGTGGTTCAAGGAGAAAGTAGAAGCACTTTTGCTTGCCCACTCCTCCTCTCCTCCAGCAAATGGCGACCCACCCATGCTCTGGTGGTTCAAGGGAGAAAGTAGAAGCACTTTTGCTTGCCCACTCCTCCACTCCTCCAGCAAATGGCGACCACCCCATGCTCTGGTGGTGGACTGTCCCTTAGTGTGCTACATATGTAAGGGTTGTTCCCCCACCCCCTGGGCCTCGCCTCCCCAGGGATTGGTGTGGATTTCATAAATTTTCAGGTTGAAGCCTCTGTTCCTCCATCCTCTAAGTTCCAGTCTATCCATAGAGTTTTAGAGCCACAGCCTTTGAAGCACGGCACAGTACAAAAACAAATTAACTCCCGATCCTCTGGTTACAGGGGAGCCAGACAAAATGTACCTGCACTAGCAACTAGGTGGGTCCTCCATAAATTCTCATACTTTTAGTTTTTCTTATCCTGTAAAGCCATCTTTTCCTCCGGTGACACGTGCTCAGAGATTCCCGAGGTTACCCCTTTCTAGGATGACTTCAGGGGTCACTTTAGGAAATCTTTCTGTGTGAACAATTGAAAATAAAAATGACATTTAGACGTCGAGCCGCTGAGCGCCGTGAACCGACGCCTGTCAGCCGGCTTGTCTTCGAATTGTTTTATCGTTTTTTTTTTTCCATCTCTCAGTCACAAGTGAATTAAGATCCACTTTAGGAAATCTTTTATTCATCTGGGATATCCGCTGGGACACTTTCATAGGGTCCTTTTGAGCACAATGAGAATCAGAACATCCTGACACGTAGCTTTGTATGTGTGCCGTATAAAGCTGTAAAATGCAGAACGTTTTATAGCCTGAGACAGAACTGCTGGTTATGGTGGCGCTGTATTTCCCCCGTGACTTTCGTACATGAAGGATGGAGGGTACAGAGATTTCAAGAATCGGGGGGGGGGGGGGGGAGCAGCAAGGCGTTCTGATGTTCTCCAGACTCGCTGATGAGGATCTTACCATAGGGGTATCAGCTGGAAGATTGGAATGATGGGATATTCCGACATAAAAAGGAGCTGATGAGCTGAGTGAGATCAAACGAGCAAGTTCTGAGATCTGAACTGATTAAGTCAAACAAATGGAACTTCTTCTTTTTTTAGGTTGCAACATTATCTAATTAGGAGTTACAGAACGCTACTGGTTCATCCCGCGTAACTAATTGCTGGCAGCCAATGCGTGGTGGAAGATGAAATGTATAAGAAAGATGTAAAAAGATTTGTAACATTGTCGCAAACTCTCGTCATTCTCCGTCCTTTGCTGTGTTGAGTGTCTACAGACGTTGTGCCACTGCCCCGCCTCCTGCCCGCTTTTATCGCCGTATAAGGGGGTAGAGTGCCCATGTCCATTGACCACTGATTATCAGCGTTGGGTGGAATGATCCTTTAAGACCTCCATTGACCAGTGAATATCAAGATTGGATAGAGAGACCCTTTAAGACCTCCATTGACCAGTCAATACCAACATTGAGTGGAATGACCATTGACCACTGACCACTGATTATCGGCATTGGTTGGAATGACCCTTTAAGACCTCCATTGAACACTGCTTATCAGCATTAGGTGGAACGACCCTTTAAGATATCCATTAACCACTGATTGTCACCATTGGGTGGTGACTGATAAATCAGCGAGCTGATGATGGTTATAAGGGGGTAGAGCACACACGTCCATTGAACATTGATTATTGGCATTGGGTGGAATGATCCTTTACGACCTCCATTGAACACTGATTATCAACATTGAATAGAGAGACCCTTTAAGACCTCCATTGACCAGTCAATACCAACATTGAGTGGAATGACCATTTAAGTCGCCCATTGACCACTGATTATCAGCAATGGGTGGAATGACTTTTTAAGACCCCCATTGAACACTGATTATCAGCGTTGGGTGGAAAGAACCCTTTAAGACATCAATTGAACACTGATTATCGGCATTGGTTAAAATGACCCTTAAGGACATCCATTTGACCACTGATTATCGGCATTGGTTGGAATGACCCTTTAAGACCTCCATTGAACACTAATTATCAGCGTTGGGTGGAAAAACCTTTTAAGACATCCATTGAACATTGATTATCAACTTTGGGTGGAACGAAACTTTAAGACATCCATTGACCACAGATTATCGGCATCGGGTGGAATGACCCTTTAGGACCTCCATTCAACACTGATTATCGAAATGGGGTGGAATGACCCTTTAAGACCTCCATTGATGACTGATTATTAGCATTAGGTGGAACGACTCTTTAAGGTACCCATTGACCACTGATTGTCACCATTGGGTGGTGACTAATAAATCAGCGAGCTGAGGATGGTTATAAGGGGGTAGAGCCCCCATGTCCATTGACCACTGATTATCAGCATTGGGTGGAATGATCCTTTAAGACCTTCATTGACCAGTGAATATCAACATTGGGTGGAATGACCATTTAAGTAGCCCATTTGACCACTGATTATCGGCATAGGGTGGAATGACCCTTTACGACCTCCATTGAACACTGTTTATTGGCATTGGGTGGAATGACCATTAAGGACATCCATTGACCACTGATTGCCACCTTTGAGTGGTGACTGATAATTCGTCGAGCCAGGATGGTTATAAGGGGGTGGGGGCCTCCATGTCTAAAGCAGATACAGTTGAACTTTGGATTACAAGCATAATCCGTTCCAGGAGAACGCTCGTAATCCAAAGTACTGGCATATCAAAGCGAGTTTTCCCATTGAAGTCAATGGAAACCAAAATAATTAGTTCCGCATTGACTTCAATGGGATGCAATACTGAATGCGGCCAGAGTTGGGGAAGTCAGAGAAGGCCGAAAGGGCCGAGGACACTTCGGCTCGTACCTCAGGCCAAATGAGGTACTGCAGGCCTATTTTCGGCTCTGCTCTGCTTCGGCGCCCCCATACCTCAGGCCAAATGAGGTACTGCAGGCCTATTTAGCTTGACTTCTGCTCGTCTTGCGACTCAACACTCGCAAACCGAGTCAGACTTAAAAAAATAAAAGTTGCTCGCAAATCAAAATGATCTTAAACCGAGGTTCCACTGTAGTCCGTTTGTATTGTTCAGGTTAAATCTTTTCTGTGAAGGTGACTGATGCAAGCGGATTGTACAACGAACCCCCGTCGGTCATTGATAAATCACGTATGTGCGTTTTTATGGTCGAGGTCATCCTACAGATCGCTCTACACGTTCCATTTACCGCTGTTGCGCGCGTCTACCGGGGGAACGCGACCCATCCAAGTCACTAATGACTATCGGAGCAATATATACGAGACGGCCGCGATGTAAAGATTTCTGCACGGCGAGGTGTCATTGGCGGAATACCTTTTATAAGATTGATATACGGTCCTATTAAAAGATACCTGGAGCTGTCAAGTAAGCAGATGCTATTACGTTAAACACTGTTAGGTTTACCCGCGGGAGTGCGGAGAAGACTAAACAACATATAAAACACATCAGCTTGAGGTATGGCCTGACATTTTAATACACTTCACACAAATGCACCACGGGGAACAAACTTTATAACGCTCGCCGCTTTCTGGCGGAACATAAATAACCAATCGCCGAGGTTTTAAACGCGTTATGGAGACGGCGAGCGCATCCGCGCGACATAGGGGGAGAGGCGGCAATATAAGATCGCTCACACGCTCTTTACCCTAATGGATGGTTGTGATGAGTGGAGGAAGGCTGTATATCCTGATAACGGCGCGATACCGGCGCCTAGAACCTTCTATTCTATACAGAAACTCCAAGAGAACCAGTAGGAACAACGTTCTTAACCACTGGGTTATAATCTGCCCTAACTGGTTCCTTCCCAACCCCCCCCCCATTAATATGCTAACGATAGTAATGACTTTGCCCCCCCCGCACCCCTCATCAATATGCCAACGACTTCACCCCCCCACCCCCTCATCAATATGCCAACGACTTCACCCCCCCACCCTCTCATCAATATGCCAACGACTTCACCCCTCACCCCCTCATCAATATGCCAATGATATTACGACCCCACCCCTCATCAATATGCTAACAATATTAACAACTTCACCCCCACCCCTCATCAATATGCCAACGACTTCACCCCCCCACCCCCTCATCAATATGCCAACGATATTAACGACTTCACCCCCCACCCCCTCATCAATATGCCAACGACTTCACCCCCCACCCCCTCATCAATATGCCAACGACTTCACCCCCCCACCCCCTCATCAATATGCCAACGACTTCACCCCCCCCCCCTCATCAATATGCCAACGACTTCACCCCTCCACCCCTCATCAATATGCCAACGACTTCACCCCCCCACCCCCTCATCAATATGCCAACGACTTCACCCCCCACCCCCTCATCAATATGCCAACGACTTCACCCCCCACCCCCTCATCAATATGCCAACGACTTCACCCCCCACCCCCTCATCAATATGCCAACGACTTCACCCCCCCACCCCCTCATCAATATGCCAACGACTTCACCCCCCCACCCCCTCATCAATATGCCAACGACTTCACCCCCCACCCCTCATCAATATGCCAACGACTTCACCCCTCACCCCTCATCAATATGCCAATGATATTAACGACCCCACCCCTCATCAATATGCTAACAATATTAACAACTTCACCCCCCACCCCTCATCAATATGCCAACGACTTCAACCCCCCACCCCCTCATCAATATGCCAACGACTTCACCCCCCACCGCCTCATCATATGCCACTGATATTAACGACTTCACCCTCCACCCTCATCAATATGTCAACGACTTCACCCCCCACCCCCTCATCAATATGCCAACGACTTCACCCCTCCACCCCCTCATCAATATGCCAACGACTTCACCCCCCACCACCCCTCATCAATATGCCAACGACTTCACCCCCCCACCCCCTCATCAATATGCCAACGACTTCACCCCTCCACCCCCTCATCAATATGCCAACGACTTCACCCACCCCTCATCAATATGCCAACGACTTCACCCCCCACCCCCTCATCAATATGCCAACGACTTCACCCCCCACCCCCTCATCAATAAGCAACGACTTCACCCCCCACCCCCTCATCAATATGCCAACGACTTCACCCCCCCACCCTCATCAATATGCCAACGACTTCACCCCCCCACCCCTCATCAATATGCCAACGACTTCACCCCCCACCCCTCATCAATATGCCAACGACTTCACCCCTCACCCCCTCATCAATATGCCAATGATATTAACGACCCCACCCCTCATCAATATGCTAACAATATTAACAACTTCACCCCCCACCCCCTCATCAATATGCCAACGACTTCAACCCCCACCCCCTTATCAATATGCCAACGACTTCACCCCCCACCGCCTCATCAATATGCCACTGATATTAACGACTTCACCCCCCACCCCTCATCAATATGTCAACGACTTCACCCCCCACCCCCTCATCAATATGCCAACGACTTCACCCCTCCACCCCCTCATCAATATGCCAACGACTTCACCCCCCCACCCCCTCATCAATATGCCAACGACTTCACCCCCCCACCCCCTCATCAATATGCCAACGACTTCACCCCTCCACCCCCTCATCAATATGCCAACGACTTCACCCCCCCACCCCCTCATCAATATGCCAACGACTTCACCCCCCACCCCCTCATCAATATGCCAACGATATTAACCACTTCACCCCACACCCCCTTATCAATATGCCAACCACTTCACCCCCCACCCCTCATCAATATGCCAATGGTATTAACGACCCCACCCCCCTCATCAATGTGCCAAAGATATTAACAAATTCACCCCCCACCCCTCATCAATATGCCAACGATATTAACCACTTCACCCCTCACCCCCTTATCAATATGCCAACCACTTCACCCCCCACCCCTCATCAATATGCCAAGGATATTAACGACTTCACCCCCGGACCATTTGGCTGCCCAATGGCCAGGCCACTTTTTGCGATTCGGCACTGCGTCGCTTTAACTGACAATTGCGCAGTCGTGCGACGCGGCTCCCAAACAAAATTGGCGTCCTTTTTTCCCCGCACAAATAGAGCTTTCTTTTGGTGGTATTTGATCACCTCTGCGGTTTTTATTTTTTGCGCTATAAACAAAAATAGAGCGACAATTTTGAAAAAAAAAATCCAATATTTTTTACTTTTTGCTGTAATAAATATCCCCCAAAATATATAAAAAAAACGTTTCCCGCCCCCCCCTCAGCAGGCCGATACGTATTCTTCTACATATTTTCGGGGCTGTGATCACCTCTACCCGAGATAATCAAAGAAACAATGTTATGCAGATTTGTGTCTCCGGCGGACTTGTGTGGCAGCATCTGGAGGGTGATAAACGCGTAAATGAGAGCGATAAATCCTACTCCTCAGAATCTCACCTAATGGGGGGGCGGGGCCCGCCATCTACCAAACGCGGCGGCACAGGAGGATTATTGATCCATCTCGCGCTGGGCTGTGCGGAGGTGTCGCCAAGCGTATCCGAAGTCAAATCCTGCTTTTAGTTTTTGGGGCGGCGTAGGGAAGATTCAGAAGCCGCGTCATATTTTATATCGCCGTTGGTGTCCCATTGTGGGAAATTTACCCCCCCCCCCCCACTCATGGGGCTGCAAGAGGCCGAATCAAATCTGGGTCCGTGTGTGGCATGAAAAAAAAAAACATTTAAAGCAGAACTTCGGGCAGATATATAAAAGAGACAGATTAATGCACCCCCGTCATCATTGTTACATTGTATTTATTAAAGCGGAACGTCGTGCGCTGCGTCTGAGCGCCGCAAACCGAAAATTGTATTTTATTTCTTTTTAACCCCTTCAATACCGGCCACTTTCACCTGCATCCTGCCCAGGCCAGCTTTCGGCGCTCTCACACTTTGAATGACAATTGCGCGGTCGTGCTACACTGTACCCAAATGAGATTTTCTATCATTTTGTTCCCACAGATAGAGGTTTCTTTTGTGGTATTTAATCACCGCTGGGGGGGGGGGGGGGAGGGGGTTCATTAAAATGAAGGGAAAAAATACTGAACATTTTGAAAATAAAATGCATGTCGGTTATAGAATTTTGCAAAAAAAAAATATTCTCCATATATACATTAGGGTTGTCCCGATACCACTTTTTTAGGACAGAGTACAAGTACCGATACTTTTTTTCCAAGTACTCGCCGAATACCGAATACCGATACTTTTTGTCAATGTCATGTGACAGTTTGACAGATGGGGACTGATAGGTGGCACTGACAGGTGGCTGGCAGTGATAGGCGGCACTTATGGGCACTGACTGGTGGCTAACACTGGTGGCTGGCACTGATAGGCAGCACTTATGGGCACTGGCTGGATGATGATAGGCACTGATAGGTGGGTGGCACTTATGGGCACTGGCTGGTGATGATAGGCACTGATAGGTGGCTGGCACTGGTAGGTGGCACTTATGGGCACTGATAGGTGGCACGTGTGGGCACTGATAGATGGCACTGCACTGATAGGTGTCACTTGTGTACACTGATAGATGGCACTGATAGGTGTCACTTGTGGGCACTGATAGATGGCACTGATAGGTGTCACTTGTGGGCACTGATAGATGGCACTGATAGGTGTCACTTGTGGACACTGATAGATGGCACTGATAGATGGCACTGATAGGCGTCACTTGTGGGCACTGATAGATGGTGATAGATGGCACTGATAGATGGCACTGATAGATGGCACTGATAGTTGGCACTGATAGGTGTCACTTGTGGGCACTGCTAGATGGCATTGCACTGATAGGTGTCACTTGTGGACACTGATAGATGGCACTTGTGGGCACTGATAGATGGCACAGATAGGTGTCACTTGTAGGCACTGATAGATGGCACTGATAAATGGCACTGATAGGTGTCACTTGTGGGCACTGATAGATGGCACAGATAGGTGTCACTTGTAGGCACTGATAGATGGCACTGATAAATGGCACTGATAGGTGTCACTTGTGGGCACTGATAGATGGCACTGATAGGTGTCACTTGGGGACACTGATAGATGGCACTGATAGGTGTCACTTGTAGGCACTGATAGATGGCACTGATAGGTGTCACTTGTAGGCACTGATAGATGGCACTGATAAATGGCACTTGTGGACACTAATAGATGGCACTGATTGCACTCTGCCCGCCCTCTCCTTCCACAGGCTCCGCCCGCCCTCTTCTTCCACAGGCTCTGCCCGCCCTCTACGTCCACAGGCTTCTGCCCAACCTCTCTGTCAACAGGCTCCACCCACTCTCTCCAGCCACAGGCTCCGCCAGCCCACTCCGTCCACAGGCTCCGCCCGCCCTCTCCTTCCATAGGCTCTGCCCGCCCTCTATGTCCACAGGCTCCGCCCACCCTCTCTGTCAACAGGCTCCACCCACTCTCTCCATCCACAGGCTCTGCCAGCCCTCTCCGTTCCACAGGCTCCGCCCGCCCTCTACTTCCATAGGCTCCGCCCACCCTCTCTGTCAACAGGCTCCACCCACTCTCTCCATCCACAGGCTCGGCCCGCCCTCTCCATCCACAGGCTCTGCTCACCAACCAGGTATCGGTTAAGGCATCGGCAGCATTTGCGCGAGTACTCGTACAAATGCTCGGTATCGGTCCCTATAGGACAACCCTAATAAATATATATATATATATAAAATGTATTCTGTTACATTTCTTTGGTGAAAATAACCCAAATCAGTGTATATTATTTAATCTGTTGGAAAGTTCTAGAGTCCACAAACTATGGGATGTATATCTTGAAATCAATCTTGATGTACCGACGACTTGACAGCAGCATTTAACCACTCGAGGTTGGGGCCCCATGTGGTTGGTGGTCTCGTGGGCCCCTTTCTAGAAGGGAGCGCTGGGCACACACAGCCGGCAGTCCGAGCCGAGGACCAGGGGAGGAAGAGATATCATTAGTGATCTGGTTGGGCTGAGCATTAGCAGATGCTGTCTGCGGCGTGTGAAAGGTAACAGGCAGCTGTGGGAGAGCTTTGTGTTTCCAGCTACTGGCCGCGCTGCCTCCCCCCCAGCTCAGGGGCCGCAAACACCATCACTTGTGACACACGCTCCATGTTGTGTATGTAACTCCAGGCCCTGGGACATGCAGCATGCGGCACCCCCCCCCCATCGATATGCACACTTGCCTATAAGAAGCACCAGCCCTTCTTGCCCCCCTTGCCCCTACCTGCAGACACCCATGCGGGGTGTGTAGACTTTTTATATCCACTGTATGAAGTTGCGTATCTAGGGTATGGCAGCCATGGCAAGTGTCATGGGCGCCATATGAAGGGGGCAATGATGAGTGGCTGGGCAGCAAGGCACTTACCAGGGTCTCTTCTTTACTCCTCCCGAGCATAGGCAGGCAGGATCTCCTTTTCAGCACCTTGCTAATGGACAAAGGCAGCGCTATTTCTGGTGCGTTCAGCCACAGCCCTCCCCTGTTCTCCCCTGCTCTCCCATTCCATCTGGTCGGATCCATCAGTTTCTCCCTCTCCTCTGTGAAAACCGAGGCCTTAAGCGATGAAGATTTCATCACTTCCAGTATTGGTTCTGCAGTTACCTGGCCTTGGAAGGCAGAGGAGGGATCAGGGGTCTAATAAACCCCAGATTTCTCCATAAAGAAGATATGTCACTACCCAAGGTATCTGAAAGACGGGTTTCAAATGTTTCGACAGGGGCGCAGTTTCAGTGCTTGCCATAGGCGCTATTTTCACTAGATACGCTTCTGACTGTATGTTCCATATTAGCGGGAAGAGGTTAAAGGTAAACTAACTAACACATAGATCTTTCATATAGCTCTATGCAATGACTCGATGTAGAAGTATCGGTCATTGGGTGCAGACCCGCATTATTTTCCGTTCACGCCGCTCTGGCCCCCGCTCACACCGCTCTGGCCCCCACGGTGGGGAATATTGATAAAAACGCCGGGAGCCCGGCTTCGCTCTCTCCGGCGCTCCAAATTTCACATTTAGTATAAAACTCGTATTTTAATAAAGCGGTTTTGTACTGATGTCAGACCTGAATGATTTCTTTTGTACAATTTACCGCGGACCTAAAAGAACAAAATGATTATAACTTTCATCCGCGTCGCGGTCGGCCACGCCTAGCAATTTCCTTGACGCTAAACTAAATTGTATGCTTTTGGGTCATAGAGCGCTCCTCTTTGTAAACGGTGAAAAAATCCGGGGTGAGACTGTGAAGAGGTGGAATTGTGCGTTTTGTTTATTCATTTGCATGAGATCTGACATTTGTTACCTTGGCATGACATTTTACATTCTCTAGAATTAGGTTTCTGCGTTCTCAATTATTTCCCGACCTCTTGATATATTTTTTTAATATGTCTTCTTTTCTTCGTTCTTCAACTCATCTGCATTCACATCCTCAGCCTCGTCTCAGCGTTTGCAGACTAAGTGTAAAAGCTACTGTGCCCATCAAGCGCAGCCACTGTGCCCCATCAAACGCAGCCACTGTGCCCCATCAAACGCAGCCACTGTGCCCCATCAAACGCAGCCACTGTGCCCCATCAAACGCAGCTACTGTGCCCCATCAAACGCAGCCACTGTGCCCCATGAAACGCAGCCACTGTGCCCCATGAAACGCAGCCACTGTGCCCCATGAAACGCAGCCACTGTGCCCATCAAACGCAGCCACTGTGCCCATCAAACGCAGCCACTGTGCCCCATCAAACGCAGCCACTGTGCCCCATCAAACGCAGCCACTTTGCCCCATCAAACGCAGCCACTTTTCCCATGAAACATTGCCACTGTGCCCCATCAAACGCAGCCACTGTGCCCCATCAAACGCAGCCACTGTGCCCCATCAAACGCAGCCACTGTGCCCCATCAAACGCAGCCACTGTGCCCCATCAAACGCAGCCACTGTGCCCAATTAAACGGAGCCACTGTGCCTTATTAAACGCAGCCACTGTGCCCCAAATGTTGGCACTTACCTTGTCTCGGGTGGGCAGCGGGTGACAGCCGTAGGGGCCAAGCAGTGTCTGGTGTACTCCATTTCTTCCCTGACCCGATGTTTTCTCCAGCCCGCTCTTATCCTCTACTATGAATTGGATGCCTGATTGGCTGAAACGACAGGCGCTGTGATTGGACGCCTATCAGGTGACGGGTAACACAGACCCGGCGCACCTGATTTGCTGCGTTTGATGGGCACAGTGGCTGCATTTTATGGCACAGTGGCAGCGTTTGATGGGCACAGTGGCTGTATTCGATGGGCACAGTGGCTGTGTTTGATGGCACAGTGGCTGTTTTTGATGGGCACAGTGGCTGTGTTTGATGGCACAGTGGCTGTTTTTGATGGGCACAGTGGCTGTTTTTGATGGGCACAGTGGCTGTTTTTGATGGGCACAGTGGCTGTTTTTGATGGGCACAGTGGCTGTTTTTGATGGGCACAGTGGCTGTGTTTGATGGGCACAGTGGATGCGTTTGATATGCACAGTGGCTGTTTTTGGTGGGCACAGTGGCTGCATTTGATGGCACAGTGGCTGCATTTGATGGGACAGTGGCAGCGTTTGATGGGCACAGTGGCTGTATTCGATTGGCACAGTGGCTGCATTTGATGGCACAGTGGCTGTGTTTAATGGGTACAGTGGCTGTGTTTGATGGGTACAGTGGATGTGTTTGATGGCCCAGTGGATGTGTTTGATGGCACAGTGGCTGCGTTTGATGGGCACAGTGGCTGCGTTTGAAGGGCACAGTGGCTGCGTTTGAAGGGCACAGTGGCTGTGTTTGATGGCACAGTGGCTGTGTTTGATGGCACAGTGGCTGTGTTTGATGGCACAGTGGCTGTGTTTAATGGGTACAGTGGCTGTGTTTGATGGGTACAGTGGATGCGTTTGATGGCACAGTCGCTGCGTTTGATGAGTTCACAGGGAAAAGAGGGGTGTTCCGGCGCTCATAGTGACTGGAAGCCTGGGCAGCGACAGTGGTACTGGTAGCTAAAACTGCACCTATAGAAGGGGGTCTCACAAATTAATATATTTTGAGGAGGCAGCCTTCCTGTAGAGGTTGTCCATGACCTCTATAAATATTTGGAAGAAAAAAGAGGGGGGGGGGTGGAGGCGCCAACTCAAATAATAAAAAGTATCCTTAAAAACAGCAGTCTACTTAAAATGTGAGTATAGATGTGTACTCACAGGTTCGCTGAGTAGTAGTCCATCGGGGTTTTTTTTTGCTGATAGGTGTGTGCCTTGCCACCGGCTCCAGTGATGTCTGCACGGCTTCAGTGTGGATGGGCCAAGGAAGCTCCTTGCTGGCCAGTGTGAAACGCAGATCCTGAACAAGCGGTGACGTCACAGGGCACGGCGGGGATAGAAGGCATCCGATGAAAGGAAGTGTCAGGCTACGCGCTCGGGGCTCACAGCTCCTTCTACTGGCCCATTTGATGAGCACAGTGGCTGAGTTTGATGGGCACAGTGGCTGTGTTTGATGGGCACAGTGGCTGTGTTTGGGCACAGTGGCTGTGTTTGATGGCACAGTGGCTGCGTTTGATTGGCACAGTGGCTGCGTTTGATGGCACAGCGGCTGTGTTTGATGGGCACAGTGGCTGTGTTTGATGGCACAGTGGCTGTGTTTTATGGGCACAGTGGCTGTGTTTGAAGGCACCGTGGCTGTATTTGATGGGCACACAGTGGCTGTGTTTGGGCACAGTGGCTGCACTTGATGGGCACAGTGGTAGCAATTGATGGGCACAGTGGCTGTGTTTGATGGCACACTGGCTGTGTTTGATGGCACAGTGGCTGTGTTTGATGGCACAGTGGCTGTGTTTGATGGGTACAGTGGCTGTGTTTGATGGCACAGTCGCTGCGTTTGATGGCACAGTCGCTGCGTTTGATGGCACAGTGGCTGCGTTTGATGAGCACAGTGGCTGCGTTTGATGGGCACAGTGGCTGCGTTTGATGGGCACAGTGGCTGTGTTTGATGGGCACAGTGGCTGTGTTTGATGGGCACATTGGCTGTGTTTGATGGGCACAGTGGCTGTGTTTGATGGCACAGTGGCTGTGTTTGAAGGCACAGTGGCTGTGTTTGGGCACCGTGGCTGCGTTTGGGCACAGTGGCTGGGCTTGATGTGCACACTGGTTGTTTTTGATGGGCACAGTGGCTGTGTTTGATGGGCACACAGTGGCTGTGTTTGGGCACAGTGGCAGCAATTGATGGGCACATTAGCTATGTTTGTTGGGCACAGTGGCTGCAATTGATGTTTGTTTGCGCCCCCCCCCCCCCCCCATTTTGAGCACCAGCCACCACTGCTCATGGACCCTAGCACACCATGACAGTTTTCAGCTCATTTTTTGTGGCTTTCAGGTTCATATTTACTATTGAGGCAATGCTGCCCACCCACCCGGACCTGTCGGCCCTTCTCCTCGTTCCTCTAGTCTTTCTATGGTGGGGGTGAGTCCTGCCTTCATATTCTGTCTCCAAAAATTGGACCTTTTTAGTTTGTGTCGGTCCTTACTGGCGATCAATCTGAGTTATATCCTCGAGGAGTGACTGATTTGTTCTCTTTCGTTCCAAGAAAGTCTCATCGCTTTCCTCCACCACCAGTAAAAAGCATTGATTTTCCTAGACTTGTGCCTCTCTAACAGTCCGACTCTCGCTGCCATATGTCACGAGTGGGAAGACCACAGCGCTCAAGATGCCAATCTCCGTTGACAGTGTGATATTTCTGCTCTTCACTATCTTGTCTAGGGGGTTTTCCAAAGCTTTCCAGCTAAGTGGGAAGCATCATTAAAATTCTTGGCTACAGTCAACGTCTATGGAGATCGTGAAGCCTGGAGAGATCTATGCCTGTCACTGACGACGGTTTTTACCTCCTCTATGTGTGCAAACAGTTGGTTGTGCCTTCATATTTTTTCCCTCCTGGCCTAGTGCCACCCTTGCGGTAGCTTACCAATTATCGCCTACTCGTGTCTGAAAATCAGTGCCAAGCTAATTCGTCTTCCTCACTAGTCTTTGTTATATTGTTCCCATTTTTTTAGATTTAGTTCTCAAATCTTCTTCGCCCCAAGGCTCTACAGCAACCAACTAATCTAAACATCTAGATGAGCCTCCTTTGAATACTCATCTGCTCGGGTCTCTTTCTTATTCATTTTATTCTTTGGGCACTTCATATTCTCAACTAGGCAGTCTTTTTGCTTAGACAGCTTCTTCAAATTGGTACACTCGCCTCATTATTATTTTTGCCTGCCTGTCACAGGCCTTCTGCCTTAGTGTGGTCAGCTTTTACTCATTAAGTAACATGAATGCCTGTCGTACTGGACAGGGCCGGTCTTTGGGATGTGCGAGCTGTGCGGCCGCACAGGGCGCCATGGGCAACAGGGGAGCCATGCGGCCATCACAGCTCACAGAATGAGTTGCAGTCAGTTACATGAAGCAGGGCCGATCTGAGGCGGGTGCACGGGGTGCAGTTCACCCAGGAGCTACAGGGGTGGAGGCAGGGCTGGACTGGGACAAAAATTTGGCCCTGGACTTCATCCAGACTGGCCCACTTTGACAGGTCTCTCCCATGGCGGACGGACAACTCCCGGATCCCCCCGGCCACCCAATCGCCCTCTCCACATTCACTAGCCTCTCTACTTTATTAGAGTAGAACAGCTGGTACTGGTACTCTTATAAGCAGTACCAGTGGGGAAGCTAGACATTATTTTACCCAGGGCAAAGAATCAGTTCGGTGCCTTCCCTTTATGGGAGAAGATTAGGCAGAAGTGAGAAACTCCCAGGCCATAGCTGTTGAGTCGGCTGTCTGTCCCCACCCCCATGCTCTTCTGTCATCCCCCTGCTCCTCTGGTCCTCCCCCTGCTTCTCTGTTCCTGCTGCGGGAAGGGAGAGACAAAAGAGTGGAGGGGGCAGCGGTCCGCTGTCACTGAAGCCAGCCCACTGAGCCATCGTCCCACCGGGAAACTCCCTGTAGTCCCAATGGCCAGTCCATCCCTGGGTGGAGGCGCTCAACCGCCAGAGTGCTCCTCTCCCTCCTCCTCTCCTTGTCAGTGTCCAAATGCGAGGTCGTTCTCTCCACCGGTCACCGCCGCGCCGCCGCTATATTTCCTCATTTTCTCAAGTCAGTCCCCATCCATCCTCCTGCCAGCGATCACATTGGCTGTCTCTGTTTGGAGAGAGACAGACCCGTGCAGTGACATCATTGGGGGGGGGGGCGGTCCGTGCAGTGCCCATCATGGTAGAGACCAGGAATTAGTCATGGGCAGGGCCTCTTAGTGTATGTTTAGGTGACCAGGGGTGAGGGGTGAAGATGGGGAGGGGGCGCCACAGGATTAGCTCGCACAGGGCACCTGAACACCTAAGGTCGGCCCTGGTACTGGATGAAGGTTGTAGGGAATAGGAGTTGGGTCCTCAAGCATATGCAGAAGGCAAGGTGTGGGGCTCCTGTCTGGGTATACTCTGTCCAGCCACTAATGAAATAATCCATGATCCTATTTTTATAATGGTATGATAATTCTACAGTATGTAGCCATGTGTTATAATCCCTCACCGAGGCCCAATGTCTCAGGCTAGTAAACGCAAGGCCATACTTCTGCTTGGACAGCTTCACCAATGGCTCTTGTGTGGGTCTACTCCAAGTCCAGTCCTCATTGAAACAATCCTTGATCCTATTTAATAATGGAATAATTGCTAAAATCTGGAGTATTGTAAATGGTACGCGAGGATAATATTATCCCAAAGGGTTTCTGTACTCTCTCCGCTGCTCCGTCACCCGCCCTATACATTTGGCACCTCAGAGGCCGATACGTCATTGGTGTCGTTTCTCATCCTTGACGAGGCCCAATGTCTCGGCCTTTGGTCTACTCTAAGTCCAGTCCTCATTGAAACAATCCTTGATCCTATTTTATAAAGGAATAAATACTAAAATCTGGAGTATTGTAAATGGTACATGAGTAATAATATTATCCCAGAGGGTTTCTGTAGTCTCTCCGGTGCCCCCCCCCCCCCATACATTAGCACTTCAGAGGTCGATACGTCATAGGTGTCCGTTCTCATCCCTGCTGAGGCCCAATGTCTCAGGCTTATAAACACAAGGCAATTCTTCTGCTTGGACATCATCACCGTTGGCTCATTTCCAATTTGTACACCCCCCCCACCCACCAAAGTGTACCACCTACCCCAACTAAGTCGGGGAATGAACAAGTTGGGGAAAGTGCAAGGTGAGGGGTCTTGTGTGGGTCTACTTTCAGTCAAGGCACCATTGAAACAATCTTTGATCCTATTTTATAATAGAACAATTGCTAAAACCTGTAGTATTGCAAATGGTAGGTAAGGATAATATCGCAAAAGGTTACTGTAGTCTCTTTGCTGCTCCCCCACCCACCCTATACATTAGCACCTCAGAGGCTGGTACGTTATTGATGTCAGTTCTCATCCTTGCTGAGGCCCGATGTCTCAGGCTTGTAAAAACAAGGCGATTCTTCTGCTTGGACAGCTTCTCCAATGGCTCTTGTGTGGGTCTACTCTAAGTCCAGTCCTCATTGACACAATCCTTGATCCTATTTTATAAAGGAATGATTCCTAAAATCGAAAGTATGAATGGCACGTGAGGATAATATTATCCCAGAGGGTTTTTGTAGTCTTCCCCACCAGACCCTATACATTAGCACCTCAGAGGCCGATACGTCATTGGTGTCGGTTCTCATCTATGCCGAGGCCCGAGGTTCTCGGCCTTGTATACTCAAGGCAGTGCCAGGAGGAAACACTCTTTCAAAAGCGCCCGATGTCTATGGCTTGCAAACACAAGGCAATTCTTCTGCTTGGACAGCTTCTCCAATGGCTCTTGTGTGGGTCTACTCTAAGTCCAGTCCTCATTGACACAATCCTTGATCCTATTTTATAAAGGAATGATTCCTAAAATCGAAAGTATGAATGGCACGTGAGGATAATATTATCCCAGAGGGTTTTTGTAGTCTTCCCCACCCACCCTATACATTAGCACCTCAGAGGCCGATACGTCATTGGTGTCGGTTCTCATCTATGCCGAGGTCCGATGTTCTCGGCCTTGTATACTCAAGGCAGTGCCAGGAGGAAACACTCTTTCAAAAGCGCCCGATGTCTATGGCTTGCAAACACAAGGCAATTCTTCTGCTTGGACAGCTTCTCCAATGGCTCTTGTGTGGGTCTACTCTAAGTCCAATCCTCATTGAAACAATCCTTGATCCTATTTTATAAAGGAATAATTCCTAAAATCTAGAGTATTGTGAATGGTACGTGAGGAATTTATCATCCCAGAGGGTTTCTGTAGTCTCTCCAATGCTCCCCACCCGCCCTATACATTAGCACGTCAGAGGCCGGTACATCATTGGTGTCGGTTCTCATCCTTGCAGAGGCCCGATGTCTCGGCCTTTGGTCTACTCTAAGTCCAGTCCTCATTGAAACAATCCTTGATCCTATTTTATAAAGGAATAATTCTGGACTATTGTGAATGATACGTGAGGATAATATTATCCCAGAGGGTTTCTGTAGTCTCTCCGCTGCTCCCCCCACCCGCCCTAGACATTAGCACCTCAGAGGCCGATACATCATTGGTGTCGGTTCTCATCCTTGCCGAGGCACGATGTCTCGGCCTTTGGTCTACTCTAAGTCCAGTCCTCATTGAAACAATCCTTGATCCTATTTTATAAAGGAATAACTCTGGAGTGTGAATGGCACGTGAGGATAATATCCCAGAGGGTTTCTGTAGTCTCCCCCCCCCGCCCTATACATTGGCACCTCAGAGGCCGATACGTTATTGGTGTGGGTTCTCATCCTTACCGAGGCCCGATGTTCTCGGCCTTGTATACTCGAGGCAGTGCCAGGAGGAAACACACTCTCAAAAGTTCTCAAAAGCGCCCGATGTCTATGGCTTGTAAACACAAGCCAATTCTTCTGCTTGGAAAGCTTCTCCAATGGCTCTTGTGTGGGTCTACTCTGAGTCCAGTCCTCATTGAAACAATCCTATTTTATAAAGGAATAATTCCTAAAATCTGGAGTATTGTGAATGATACGCGAGGATAATATTATCCCAAAGGGTTTCTGTATTCTCTCCGCTGCTCCCCCCACCCGCCTTATACATTAGCACTTTAGAGGCCGATAGTCATTAGTGTCGGTTCTCATATTTGCCGAGGCCCAATGTCTCGGCCTTTGGTCTACTCTAAGTCCAGTCCTCATTGAAACAATCCTTGATCCTATTTTATAAAGGAATAACTCTGGAGTGTGAATGGCACGTGAGAATAATATCCCAGAGGATTTCTGTAGTCTCCCCCCCCCGCCCTATACATTGGCACCTCAGAGGCCGATACGTCATTGGTGTCGGTTCTCATCCTTGCCGAGCCCCGATGTTCTCAGCCTTGTATACTCAAGGCAGTGCCAGGAGGAAACACACTCTCAAAAGCGCCCTTTCCCAGAAGTATTCCACCAGTGTATTATGAGAAGGATTTTGACTCCAACAGGAAAGTGCAGATGTCGGTACAAGAGAAGATAAATATTCATTCACAATCTGGGCTGTGTGTTAAACACAAGGAGCTGCAGAAATTGCCATGAATAAATGATGTTTCTGCAAAATCAAGTCTGTTTGCTCGTTAGAATGAGTTCCGTGGATCCTGACCTCTGGTTGACACCAGAAAATGAGGCAGTTCCCGCAGGCCTGTGCACACCGGTACCCGATGATAAAACGCATTATACATTCCGGAGACACCAAGAATTTCACGAAACATCTCCCGGCTTGTTACATTGTATCCTAGAAAATGCCTCTATAAACAATGCGCCGATAATGTAACGCATATCATTTTACCTGGCAAACATTAAAACTGCGGAACGCTCTATAAATCTGGGCGCTCGCCATCGCTAATACTGCTTTTACACGACAAATGTGACACTGCATCCTCAATAATGCCAGCAAGTGACAATGTAAGAGCATTAGACTTTATTTGCATCTAAAATAAAAATTACTGTTTGCGGTAAATCATTCTAAATTTTAGGAAAGGGCCGTAGTCGCCGGAGGAGGGATAATTCCCTCAGTAATGGGTAATGTAATGCTTCTCCGCGAGGTGTGCTGGGAGCCATTGAGGCAGCTAAATATTCCGTTTCTTTGGACCCGGAGATAAATTAGCTTGCTTTTATACATAGATACATTTTGCCTAATAACCACAATGATTCATTTCTTTGTAAAAATAACATAGATTTTGGTTTTCATTAGGACTCAGGGGGGCAGATCCAGAGTCTAGTCTCGGGAGGGGCACTGCCAGAAAATAAGTTTTTTTTTTTTTGCAGGCAATTTATCGGGGGGGGGATATGGCTGGCGTTGGCGCTTCAATCATCACGGCACCAAAGTTGTTATGGTGTCAGGGTAATTGTAGCGCATTATTTCTATTATTACATTGTTATAGAAAATGAAATAGTTCAACTCACCATAAAGCAGAATCAACGGGAGCCCCGAGAGTGCCACTTGCCACCGTCGCCTGCCACATTGTCACTTGGCACAAGTTGTGGCTTGTCACCTGCCACAAGTTGCGAATGGTCCCTTGGCTGCCACAATTGCCCCTTGCTGTCTCACTTTCCTGCTAAGGTGGGGAATGTCACTTCCTGTGTCCCAGAGTCAGGCAGCAGAGAGATGACGGAACTGCAGGGATGCAGGGCGGGCACCGGGGCGGTGAGAGATGAGGTCATATCTCTGCTGCCTGTGGCTGCCTGTACAGTGAGGGCAGAAGTGCAGGAATGCAGGGCGGGCGCCAGGCGGTGAGAGATGTCATCTCTCTGCTGCCTGCGACTGCCTGCACAGTAAGGGTACCACTGCACGGATGCAGGGCGGGCAGAGATGATGTCATCTCTCGGCTGCCTGCACAGTGAGGGCAGAACTGCAGGGCGGGCGCAGAGCGGTGAGAGATGATGTCATCTCTTTCTGCTGCCTGCGGCTGCCTGCACAGTGAGGGTGGAACTGCAGGGATGCAGGGCGCCGGGGCGGTGAGAGATGATGTCATCTCTCTGCTGCCTGCGGCTGCCTGCACAGTGAGGGTGCAACTGCAGGGATGCAGGGCGGGCGCCGGGGTGGTGAGAGATGTCACCTCTCTGCTCCCCCGCCCGCTGATTGCCCAGTCGCCAGCTTACCCGCCGAGCCACCCAGCTGCCCGCCTGCCGGCTTACCCACTGTGCCACCCCTGGGGCCCACACACTCGCCCGCCGACTCCGCCACAATTTCTCAGGGGGAGCAATTGCCCTGTTGTGTTAGGGACATTCTTCTCACTGATCACCAATGTAAGGGACATTCTTCTCACTGATCACCAACGTAAGGGACATTCTTCTCACTGATCACCAATGTAAGGGACATTCTTCTCACTGATCACCAATGTAAGGGACATTCTTCTCACTGATCACCAATGTAAGGGACATTCTTCTCACTGATCACCAACGTAAGGGACATTCTTCTCACTGATCACCAATGTAAGGAACATTCTTCCCACTGATCACCAATGTAAGGGACATTCTTCTCACTGATCACCAATGTAAGGAACATTCTTCTCACTGATCCCCAATGTAAGGGACATTCTTCCCACTGATCACCAATGTAAGGGACATTCTTCCCACTGATCACCAATGTAAGGGACATTCTTCCCACTGATCACCAATGTAAGGGACATTCTTCTCACTGATCACCAATGTAAGGAACATTCTTCTCACTAATCACCAATGTAAGGGACATTCTTCCCACTGATCACCAATGTAAGGGACATTCTTCTCACTGATCACCAATGTAAGGGACATTCTTCTCACTGATCACCAATGTAAGGGACATTCTTCCCACTGGCTTTAGTTGAGGTTCCTCGAGACATGAATTATTTTAGGGTTTCCTCTGGGGTAAAAATGTTGAGAGAGGGTGTATCGGAGTGCTTTCAGGCCCCCAAAACATTTTTGTTTTTTGGGTTTCTTCATAAATATAAGCCAACATTTTTTATTGTGGTCCTGGCGCTCCTTCCATTGGTGCAGAGTTTTTATTCTGGGTATCTTTTGGGTATGTTTTGGAGGGTAGCCTCGTCTATTGTGATCTGTCTAACATGAGCCAGTGAGCTCTCCAAATGTTTTCTGCCCTCTCAATACTTTGTATGATAATCCCATTAAGGCCCCAGTGCCTTTTTCGTCATTAGGTTTGGCAGTCAGGCCTTTACTATGACAATGCCAAGCGCACTTGCTAGCTGAGGCTCGTCATTAGCTTCTCCATGTAGCCCGAATATTGAAAGATGGCCATTGATTGGTAGCTGCAGGGTACTGAACCTTGCGAATTGCCTATTCAAAGTAATCTGCTAGTAAAATAGCATTGTGAAGGAGGAGGATTGGGTGCAATCCGCCATATTTTAACGCCGGAGTTATTTGTGTATTTTGGATGAGGGCATTCTCGCGTTAACCTTTGGAATTGATCCAGAACTGCAATTTTTATTTTTCAAAATAAATGTCGCTCAGGCAAATACATTCAGGGCTTGTATTGATGGGCTTTTACTTTTCGAAGCCGCTTCTCCTCTCATATGCGAGTCAATGGGGATGCTAAAGCGGGTTGATTGAGCTATAAGGGGGTCAAACACAGGTCAGATGCACCTGTCAATGGATGGTCTCCGAAGCGTAACAAACTAATGTCAAATGCAAGTGGAATGCACATGAAAGGAAGCTTTGTTAGCCCATCGACACGGGCTCTTAAGGCCGAACTAACTTCTGCAGGATGGGGGGTGCGCTGTTGCCATAATGTGCTGCACACACTTGCACACTATGGCACATCTACTGCCTAAAATAAAAATGTGGGTATTTATTTTTCTGGCAAAAGAGAACAGATGCAAAATTCCCATGCATGGGGGGTATGAACATTAAGATACAGTGCAAAATTTCATGGAAAAAAAAAACCACAAAAGAAAATGTGTCGTAGAGCGTGAACTACGAACCAACAAAGACCCTCTGGCCAAGGCCAGTTGTTAACGCTAAGTGCCTCAGCCTTCAGACTCCTGGGGGTAAGGTGGGTCAAGAGAGCGGACCTGTCTACTAAAAATGTAAAAATCAAAACCAGACGGAACACAGAACAAAGACAAAAAAGGGGGGGGGGAGAGAGAGAGAGAGAGAGAGAGAGAGAGAGAGAACGCGAGAGAGAGAGAGAGAACGCGAGAGAGAGAGAGAGAACGCGAGAGAACGAGAGGAAAGTTTTTAGGAACAGGAAGAAAGAAAGGGAAGTAGAAGAGGAAAAAGGGGCAGAAGCAAGGAGCGAAAGGAGGGAGGGGGAAGGAAGTTCCCCCAGGCTGGGGGTAAGTTCATTTCTGAGGCCTAGGCTGGTAGGGTGTAAAGTTGGGAGGGCGTAAGAACCCCACAGAGCCCATACTTTGAGGCCAATGTTGGGTTTTAATGGTAGTAGCCTCATCTACGGTTGGTATTTTGGATGTCTGCAACTTAAAATGTACTCCAGCCCGTGTGACTCCACGCTGCTTCATAAATCACCTGCAGGCTTACCGCAGTGGCGGCTGGTGCTCAATTTTTATTTATTTTTTTTGGGGGGGGGGGGGCACAAACAAACTGAAAAATTCTGAACAAAAAACACCCATCAATTGCAGCATCACTGTGCCCATGAAACGCAGCCACTGTGCCCATGAAACGCAGCCACTGTGCCCATGAAACGCAGCCACTGTGCCCATGAAACGCAGCCACTTTGCCCATCAAACGCAGCCACTTTGCCCATCAAATGGAGCCACTTTGCCCATCAAACGCAGCCACCGTGCCCAAACGCAGCTACTGTGCCCATTAAACATTGCCACTGTGCCCATTAAATGCTGCCACTGCCCGAAATGCTGCCATTGTGCCCCCGTCTGCCCAGCACTTACCTTGTCTCGGGTGGGCAGTAGGTTTCCGACCCCAATGTCTTCTCCCACCCGCCCCTCCTCTCGTCCTCTTGCTATGATTGGACGGTTTCCAATCACAGTGCCTGTCGTTGCAGCCAATTAGATAACAGGTAACACAGACCCGGCGCACCTGATTGGCTAAAAAGGGGGTTCAATGTTAGCAAAGCGAATTCCTTTGTTTTGCCAACACACAGCTGAGTGAGAAGCCAAAGCACAGCGTTCTCACATTTGTGGGCGCCTATTAGAGCCATCAGCTGGACCCCCACCGCTGTAATTCAGGTGCCCGGAAAGGGGCCGGACAGAATAGGGGGTGTCAGCAGCAACCATAGATAGATTCATGCATTGCATGAACCATCTATGGGGATTAGAGTGGGGGGGGGCGCACTCTCCTGCGCCCTTTATGGACGCACAGCCACTGCTTTGCAGTAAGGCCTACTAGAGTGAGAGTAGGCTTTAAACTCTAAAAAATGTACCATGTTGGGTTTTAATGGTAGTAGTCTCATCTACTGTTGTTAATTAGGGAAGTATTTTTGAATGTGTGATGTTCAATGTGTAAACTGGGCCTTGCTTTATAAGACGCCTGCAAGCTGACCTTCTTGTAGCTGCCCCCACTTGTAGGGTCAGGCCTTCTAGGTATTGGTGAAGCAGAAGCTGAACTAGTCCTAAAACCTGGAATGAGCTTTAATAATGGCATCTGGTCTGCGGTTTTGTGCTCATCGTCCCACCCTGCATTCTGAAATGAGTCAGGAATATGTCTGTCATGGAGTCCTGTCTCTCTTGAGGATCCCCCGAGGCTATAATGACTGCAGGGCTTTCTCTGGATGACAATTAACTGGTCTGTGAGACTTGTGATGAATGTGGCGGGCAGTGACGGTGAGTGCGGTGACAGTGCCGCGCTTCATTTGGTGCTCAAAGACGGCATCCTAATAATCTATTAGAGCGTAATTATGGCTGAGCACCTGTTAATCGCTCCGGCTTCAGTACTGGGTATAAATCTTCTGTGTCAGGAAAGAACTTTTTGCCCTTTTCAAAGTTTTGTCCACTGGCCAAAGTCTTCTGATGGTTCTTGTGTTATAATTATCTTTAGCTGTCCATGTATGAATGAATGAATGAATGAAAACTTATATAGCGCAGCACATGCGAAGTAAATCGCCTCTGGGCGCTTGATGTTCCTGTCTCCTTTGAGATCAAAAGAGATGCGTCTTAATCTTTCTCCTGAAGACTAGATAGTTCTCCTCCAGCCGAATGCTGGCTGGTAAGGCGTTCCATAGTCTGGGACCTTGGACAGCGAATCTCCTGTCTCCTTTGGACTTGAATCTGGCTTTTGGTATCTGAAGCCGATTTTGATTGGTGGATCGTAGAATACGATTGGGATTGTGAACTTGTAATTTTTCGCATAGATAATGGGGAGCATTCCCATGGATACATCTATGCGTTAGACAGAGAGCTTTAAAGGAGATTCTGTCTCTAACTGGAAGCCAGTGAAGGGATCTCAGTGAAGGTGAGATTGATTCCCAGGGTTTTTTCCCAGTCACAAGTCTGGCGGCCGTATTTTGAACGACTTGAAGACGAGCGATCTGGTACTTGGGGAGTCCGAGGTAAAGGGCATTTGCATAGTCCAGTCTGGAATTTACAATCGCTCCCACCACGACCGCTATGTCTTTCTTGGGAATAAAAGGCGTGAGTCTGCGTAGTAGGCGCAGCAGATGGTGAGATCCGCTGACTACTGACCCTATTTGTGCGTTCATTGTCATGTCGGAGTCAAAGATGACCCCAAGACTTTTGACTTTGGCGCTAGGGGTGATAATTTTGCCCAGAATGGGCGGCGGGATCCAAGTTGGTGTCGATAGATTCCTACGCTTGGCGTGAAACAGAAGAAGTTCTGTTTTTGCTCCGTTGAGTTTGAGATAACTCTTTGTCATCCAGTCCTCTATCAAAGAGAGGCATGTCTCTAGATTGAGGTGGTGATCCTTTTTATTGCAAATGCGGAAGTACAGTTGCGTGTCATCTGCATAGGAGTGATATAGCAGTTTTTGGCTGCTGATGATTTCGAAAAGAGGACGCACATAGATGTTGAATAACATCGGCGACAGGGGAGATCCTTGAGGGACCCCGCACGATAATGTGCGTTGTTCAGAAGTGAAGGGTCCTAGCTTCACTATTTGTGATCTGTTTTCCAAAAAAGAGGAGAACCAGGATAGATCGCGTTCTGCGACTTTAGCTACTTTAGCCAGCCGAGTCAGCAACAGCTTGTGATCTACTGTATCAAAGGCTGCGCTTAGGTCCAGCAGAACCAGAAGAGATGATTCTCCTTCGTCTGCGGCCTCGAGAACGTCGTCCCATATCTTAAGCAATGCAGTTTCCGTCCCGTGTCCGGGACGGAATCCTGATTGAAATGGGTCGAGTAAGTTGTGGGTGTCTAGATGCTGTTGCAGCTGCTGTACCACTGCTTTCTCCATTACCTTGGAGAGAACATTTAGGCCTGTTATGGGGCGCCAGTTGAGTGGATCCTTAGGATCCAGGGTGGCTTTCTTCAGGATGGGTTGAATGAAGCCCTCCTTCAACTGGGAGGGCATTATGCCCTCCTTGAAGGATTGGTTGACAAGCTGCGTGACAGGAGGTGCCAAGATGTCGGCGCATTCCTTCAGCAGTTTGGTGGGGATAATATCATTTGGCGCAGTGCTGTTGCGCAGAGTGCCGATTATATTTTTAGTGGTCTGAATGGAGATGGGTTCCAGCGTGAACTCACCTAACTGTGGTGACTTACTGCCGGTGCAGTGTAATCGACTCCGGGGGGGGCTGGAAGAGCGATTGTTTTGCTGAATGCCTTGCCGGATTGCCTCAATTTTGGTAATGAAGCAATCCGCTAACTCATCGCAAAATTCTTGTGAATCCAAGTTGGGGGCCACAAGACATCCTGGATTCATGGTCTGGGTGACCAGCTTGAAGAGTTCGCGGGGGCGATTTAGGGCACCGTTGATAGCCTCAGAAAAATAATTCTTCTTGGCTTCAAAGATTTGTTTGTAGTATTTTCTAGTTATTACCTTGTAGATCGAGAGGTTCTCATCTGAAGAGTTTCTTTTCCAGGCTGCCTCTGCCCTTCTGCGCTCTTGCTTCAGTAACGCCAGCTGGTTGTTGAACCAGCCGGAGTTATTTTTCCTGATCTGGGTCTTTCGTTTAGGCGCTATCAAGTCAGCTGACTGCAATAGTGCTGTGTTTATGGCCACCAATGTTTCTTCCGCTGTTTGGTGCGGCTGAATTGTATTTATTTTTTCCCCTAATGTGGCTTTGAAAAGCTCAGAGTGGAGCTTCTTCTGACATCTAGTCCAGTGTGTTGTCACTGGATTTGATGTTTTTGTTAAGGGGGGGAAATCGGAAATAATGAATTTAATTGCATGGTGATCTGTCCATGGCAATGGTTCATTTTCCAAGATTTTTATTTCCAGATCTTGTCTGAAAATAAGATCGAGCGTATGACCTGAAGCATGTGTGGGCCCACATACTAGTTGCTGAAGCCCTAATCCTTCTAGGTGGTCGATGCAGGCGTCGGCAATGGGGTCCTGCGGGGAGTTGGCCCAGAGATTGAAGTCCCCGAGCAGCAAAAGGTGTCTGCTATTCAGGGTGTAGGTGGAGACAAAATCCGTCAAGGATGGGAGCAGCTGCGACTTGGGGCCAGGTGGCCTATAGCAGAGTAGAATCCGGACGGTCTCCTGGCCGTTTACTTGCAGTTGGAGAGTAAGGGTTTCCATGAATGGAAGAGGGTTTTGGAGGCTTGGTTTTGTGATCGCAAGACGTGTCTTATGAATCACCGCCAATCCTCCTCCTCTTTGCCCTATTCTATTTTCCGTTATAATACGGTAGTTTTCTGGCACCAATTCTCCAAGAATGGTGTTACAGTCGGCTGTGAGCCAGCTCTCTGTGATAAAGAGGCAGTCTAAGTCATGTTGCAATAAGAAATCGTGGATTTCTAATCGGTGTTTTACTGCCGATCTAGTGTTAATCAAAGCACATGATATGTGCTTTGGCTGTGGTAACTGCCTGCGATTTTTTGAAGTCGATCGTCGCTCGATCCTCAAAAGTCGCAGATTTCCTAGGGTCTTTTTGGTAGCGGGCCGACAGAATTGCGGCAAATCGCTCCAGATCCCAAATGTTCTCCGCCGAGTATTGCCGATTAACCATGGCAGGAGTGGGGGGGTGGATTCTCAAGGATAACCGAATCCTCAGATCCTGACTTGGTCCAGAGGAAGGCAAAAAACCCTGACCACGCTGTGCCAATATGCTGTGGTAGGGAAAAAATTCCTTCCTGACCCCTAAATAGGCGATCGGGTTTTAGCCCTGGATCAAGTTATAAACGAGTATGAGCAGGGGGAGATAGGGCTGGATGGAGCAAGCTGGCCACCAACCTGACAGCAGGATCCAGGCTGGGGGGGTACCAGGCTAAGGAGATCACTGTCTGTGCCGCCAGGGGGGCTGAGAAGGATGATCGGGGGCGAGGGGACTCTGCAAGGGTGGGGGGGGGGGGGTTTCCTGGCCCGATTGGGGGAAAAGTAATAGTTGGAGGTGGGGAGCGGCACGCCGCTAGGCCGCGGATGAAGCCGCGGCCTTTCCTGAGTCGCGGCTGCCGCTGCTGCCACGATCGAAGGCTAGTAGGGCTGCATAGCGCAAAGGACGCCCGAGCAGTGATAGTGATGTGGAGATGCTTCTGGGGTGAGGTGGGGGATTTCTGGCCTGTAGCAGCGTGTGGGGATCGGCGCGGCGGTAGGCCGCAAGTGAAGCCGCGGTCTTTCCTAGATCGCGGCGCCCGCGATTCCCCACAGGCTAGCGCGGTTCTCGGGAAAAAGCACCCGGGGGAGCAACCGTGGAAGGGAAGGGAAGAAGGAGCAGGGGAGCAGGGGAGAGCCGTGGGGCATGGATGTTTGTGGCGGCTGTCCTCAAAAGGACGGCCGTCAGTGGTCCCAGCAAGGCTCTTACCTGGAGTGAAGAGAATCCAGGGGAGGGCTGGATCACTGAACCGGAGGTACCCAGGGAGAGGTAAATTGTAGGTAGTGGCCGCCAAGACAGGGAGACAGGGAGGTGGAAGCCCTGCTTGCCTGCGAGGCCTGGAGCCGCACAGTGGGAGGACCCTGCCTGGCTGAGCTATCCCTGAGAGAGAGACTCGTTGGAGAGCGTCCTTACTCTCTCAAAACTGACACTGAACTGAACTGAACTGAACTGAGATTGCTCATGTAGTGTTATACCAGGAGGTTCGCCGGTCACATGGCAAATTAAAAAACACATTATATCGGCGGCAATAATTACAAAAGAAATGGTTCGGTTTGGGCAATAAGATGCTTTTTAACTACTTTACAAACTCCAGAAGATAAAATATTACGATGTTAATTCACATATCATAAAAAAAAAAAAAAAAAAACTGTACGAATCCATCCTCCTTTATCAGGGTACAAATAGAATCAGGTCATCAATAATCCCCCGACAAAGTGTGTATCACTTGGATAAGAGTGTCCCCATCATTGGTGTCATTGGAAGAAATAGTGTCCCTTTGTTGGTTTAATTGGAAGAAATAGTGTCCCCTTGTTTATTTCATTGGAATAGTGTCCCCTTGTTGGTGTCATTGGGAGGTATAGTGTCCCTTTGTTGGCGTCGGTGAAATGAATAGTACCCCAAGGGCCTAATAAAGGCAAGCAAGAGGCCAAAGTTTTGAGACCAATACTTTAAGTGTGTATGGTTTAGAACAGGGGTTCCGTTTATTTAATTTTTACAGAAGTCAGGGCATTCCACATATTGAGCTTTATCAAGAGAACAATAAGACTATCAATGTGTCAACCAAGTGTTCATATCAACAATTGTCCCCATCATTGGTGTCATTGGGAGTAATAGTGTCCCCTTTGTTGGTGTCATTGGGATAAACAATGTCCCCCTTGTTGTTGTAATTGGGAGGAGGAATAGTGTCATTTGGAGGAATAGTGTCCCCCTTGTTGGTGTCATTGGGAGGAATAGTGTCCTCTTTGTTGGTGTCATTGGGAGGAAGAGTGTCTCCTTTGGTGTCATTGGGAGGAGGAATAGTGTCATTGGGAGGAATAGTGTCCCCTTATTGGTGTCATTGGGAGGAGGAATAGTGTCATTGGGAGGACTATTGTCCCCTTGTTGGTGTCATTGGGAGAAACAGTGTCCCCTTGTTGGTGTCATTGGGAGGAATAGTGTCCCCCTTGGTGTCATTGGGAGGAGGAATAGTGTCCCCTTGTTGGTGTCATTAGGAGAAACAGTGTCTCCCTTATTTATTCAGGGCATTCCATATATCGATCTTCATCAAGAGAATGAAAATAAGACTATCAATGTGTCAAACAATTGTCCATATCAACAATTGCATACATGGTATACCTCTTATCCCCTTGGCATTTACACAAAGGCCTCCAAAAAAATTATGTGAATTTCAAGGGGCTAGGAGGTACATTTTGAGCCACATATCCAACTGTTTATGTGGACAGTTGGTTGACACTTTGATAGTTTTCTTCTCCTTGTTTTCCTGATGAAACTTGATCTTTGAAATGTCTTGAGAAAGGGGAAGTCTATGAAATAAATAAATGGAACCCTTGGTCGATAGGCCAATCGACCTACCACTATGATCAATGAAGAGGCACTCTTCCTCCCACTGACACCAATGATGGGACACTTTCTCCCACTGACACCAATGGTGGGACACTTCCTTCCACTAATAGACCACTCTGCCTCCCACTGATGGGACACTTCCTCCCACTGACATCAATGAAGAGGCACTCTTCCTCCCACTGATCCCAATGATGGGACACTTCCTCCCACTGACATCAATGAAGAGGCACTCTTCCTCCCACTGATCCCAATGATGGGACACTTCCTCCCACTGATACCAAGGATGAGGCACTATTCCTCTGACTGACACCAATGGTGGGACATTCCTTCCACTGATAGGCCACTCTGCCTCTCACCGACATCAATGAAGAGACCCTCTTCCTTCCACTGTTACCAATGGTGGGACACTTCCTCCCACTGATAGGCCAGTATTCCTCCTACTGACACCAAGGATAGGCCAGTATTCCTCCTACTGACACCAAGGATAGGGCACTTATCCCCTCCCACCGATACCAAGAACGGGACACTTCCTCCCACTGATAGGCCACTCTGTCTCCCACTGACCCCAATTACTTGGCACTATTCCTCCCACTGATGGGGCATGATTTCTATCACTGAGACCAACAATGGAGCATTATTCCTCCTCCTGACGCCAGTGACAGGTTATTGTTCACTCCAACTGACGTTGGGGAATTTCTTCTAGCAATGTCCATGTCCACAGTCTGGCCGCCATATATTCTTAAGGACATCCAACTGGCCCTTGTTTTAGAAAAACTGGAGAGAAGACCTCTTGTCTAAAAAAAAGAAAATTCTAGTGTACCTTGAAAGGCTGATGGTTTCGTACAGTTTTTAAACAATCTGTGAGTAAACCTAATATTTTATCTTTGGAGTTTGTAAAGTAGTTGGAAAGTCCCACCAAACAATTTTATTGGAATTTTGTAGTTGGACATTGTATAGCGCCGGATGGAACGCCGATTTCCATGCAATGGTTTCTGTTGTTAAAAGATAGTGAAATACTTTCAAGATTGACGCGTAGGTGTCCGGCTTTAGTCCCCTTTTTACAGCGACGCCAAATCTATAGCCGGGTGTCAAAACTTAGTATGGGGAACCTGAAAATGGACACGGCATGTGTCAAGTCTGTTAAACAGCTTGACGTGAATAGAGCACTGGAGAGCCTCGGAAACAAACGTAAAGGCCCAAGGACAGCTCAGCTGACCTCGGCAAACCTTGAGAAAGGAGTATATTTTGTGTCTTTCCGAGGCATTTCCGAATGGTACCAATCGGCTGGGATCGCCGCCGTTCAGCTCCGGCGCCCCCAACCTCAGGCCAAACACAGTACTGCACACCGCTTTGGCCTGAATCCTGCTCGTTTTGGCGAGACAACACTCGCAAACCGAGTGAGGATTTTTTTTTAAATACAGCGCCTGTATTGCGAAACGCTGGTTAACCGCGTTACTCGCAATCCGAGGTTCCACTGTATTTGGATGCAGAAATGTCTTGGGGTGTTAGCTTTGAGGGGGGGGGGGGGGCTGATAATTTTAGTGCAAGGTAAATATTGGGCCAGTACTTAATAGGCAATGCTAGTTTGTGTGGTTAGGCTGGCCTTCGTAAAGATTTAAGGGTTTGGTTATTTCGATTTAGGGTTTCGAGGGTTGGGTTAAAGTTTAACTAAATGCAAACCATTTTTTTTTAAATCTTGGAAAGAGAAGGGGTTATAACCCCATCGAGTATTTTTTTTTTTGGTCCTCTGTTCCATTGAGATTTCCCTTCACTTCCTGTCCCATAGCCAAAACAGAAAGTAAGAAGAAACCCCTCCAAAGTAAGGGAATCCCCTGGTTGTCACCAGAACAATGGTTGTCCCGATTGGAAGAGGTTCCTTCATTTCTTGTCCCATAACCAAAATTAGAAGAAGAATTCCATCCAATGTGTCCCCCATTGGAAGATTTCCCTGCCCATTTCCATGCAACTGTTTCCTTAGTCATGTTGGGTTAAAGTAGCCAAAACAGGAAGAAAGAAGAAACCCCTCCAAAGTAAGGAAATCACCTGGTTGTCACCAGAACAATGGTTGTCCCCATTGGAAGATGTCCCTTAACTTCCTGTCCCATAACCAAAATTAGAAGAATAATTCCATCCAATGTGTCCCCTTCGGAAGATTTATCTGCCCATTTCCATGAAACTAGTTCTACTTTAACCCAACTTGACTAAGGAAACTAAGGTTTCGTGGAAATGGGCGGAGAAATCTTCCAATGGGGACACTTTGGAGGGAATTCTTCTTGTAATTTTGGTTATAGGACAGGAAGTGAAGGGACATCCATTGTTCTGGTGACAACCAGGGGATTCCCTTACTTTGGAGGGGTTTCTTCTTACTTCCTGTTTTGGCTATGGGACAAGAAAGGAAACCATTTTTTTTTTAAATCTTGGAAAGAGAAGGGGTTATAACCCCATCGAGTATTTTTTTTTTCGGTCCTCTGTTCCATTGAGATTTCCCCTCACTTCCTGTCCCATAGCCAAAACAGGAAGTAAGAAGAAACCCCTCCAAAGTAAGGGAATCCCCCTAGTTGTCACCAGAACAATGGATGTCCCTTCACTTCCTGTCCCATAACCAAAATTAGAAGAAGAATTCCCTCCAAAGTGTCCCCATTGAAAGATTTCTCTGCCCATTTGCATGAAACTAGTTCTACTTTAACCCAACTTGACTAAGGAAACAGTTTCATGGAAATGGGCGGATAAATCTTACAATGGGGACACATTGGAGGGAATTCTTCTTGTAATTTTGGTTATGGGACAGGAAGTGAAGGGACATCTTCCAATGGGGACAACCATTGTTCTGGTGACAACCAGGGGATTCCCTTACTTTGGAGGGGTTTCTTCTTACTTCCTGTTTTGGCTATGGGACAAGAAGGGAACTCTCCCCAATGGGACAATATATATGTATATATTTCCTTTAATTCTACTTTAACCCAACTTGACTAAGGAAACAATTGCATGGAAATGGGCAGAAAAATCTTCCAATGGGGACACTACTTCTAGTGACAACCACATGGTTCACTTATATTGGAGGGAATTCTTCTAATTTTGGCTATGGGACAGGAAGTGAAGGGACATCCATTGTTCAGGTGACAACCAGGGGATTCCCTTACTTTGAAGGGGGTTCTTCTTACTTCCTTTTTTGGCTATGGGACAAGAAGGGAAATATACCCAATGGGATACAAAGGTTAACAAAAAACCTGATGGGGTTTTAGACCTCCCTTTGTCTTTCCAAGATATATATATTTTCCTTTAGTTCTACTTTAACCCAACTTGACTAAGGAAACAGTTTTATGGAAATGGGCAGAGAAGTCTTCCGATGGGGACACTTTGAAAGGGAGTTCTTGTAATTTTGGTAAGTGAAGTTCTTACTTTAACCCAACTTGACTAAGGAAACAAAGAAACAAAGGACATTTATATATATATATAAATAAATAATCTAGGAAAGACTAAGGGAGGGGTATAACCCCATCAGGTATTTTGTTTAACCTTTGTGTACCATTGGGTAGATTTCCCTTCTTGTCCCATAGCCAAAACAGGAAGTAAGAAGGAATCCCCTGGTTTTCACCAGAACAATGGTTGTCCCCATTGGAAGATGTCCCCTCACTTCCTGTCCCATAACCAAAATTAGAAGAAGAATTCCCTCCAATGTGTCCCCCATTGGAAGATTTCCCTGCCCATTTCCATGCAACTGTTTCCTTAGTCATGTTGGGTTAAAGTAGCCAAAACAGGAAGAAAGAAGAAACCCCTCCAAAGTAAAGAAATCACCTGGTTGTCACCAGAACAATGGTTGTCCCCATTGGAAGATGTCCCTTCACTTCCTGTCCCATAACCAAAATTAGAAGAATAATTCCATCCAATGTGTCCCCATTGGAAGATTTATCTGCCCATTTCCATGAAACTAGTTCTACTTTAACCCAACTTGACTAAGGAATCAGTTTCGTGGAAATGGGCGGAGAAATCTTCCAATGGGGACACTTTGGCGGGAATTCTTCTTGTAATTTTGGTTATAGGACAGGAAGTGAAGGGACATTCATTGTTCTGGTGACAACCAGGGGATTCCCTTACTTTGGAGGGGTTTCTTCTTACTTCCTGTTTTGGCTATGGGACAAGAAGGGAAATCTACCCAATGGGACACAAAGGTTAAACAAAAAACCTGATGGGGTTATAGCTCTCCCTTAGACTTTTCAAGATATATATATTTTGTTTTCTTTAGTTCTACTTTAACCGAACTTGACAAAGGATACACAGTAAAAAAAAAAAATATATATTTATCTTGGAAAGACTAAGGGAGGGCTATAACCCCATCAGGTTTTTTGTTTAACCTTTGTGTCCCATTGGGTAGATTTCCCTTCTTGTCCCATAGCAAAAACAGGAAGTAAGAAGAAACCCCTCCAAAGTAAGGGAATCCCCTGGTTGTCCCCAGAACCATGGTTGTCCCCATTGAAAGAGGTCCCTTCACTTCCTGTCCCATAGCCGAAATGAGAAGAATTCCCTCCAATGTAAGGGAACCAACCATGTGGTTGTCACCAGAACTAGTGTCCCCATTGGAAGATTTCCCCGCCCATGTCCATGCAATTGTTTCCTTAGTCAAGTTGGGTTAAAGTAGCCAAAACAGGAAGTAAGAAGAAACCCCTCCAAAGCACCAGAACAATGGTTGTCCCCATTGGACGAGGTCCCTTCACTTCCTGTCCCCATAACAAAAATTAGAAGAAGAATTCCTTCCAAAAGTGTCCCCATTGGAAGATTTCCCCACCCATTTCCATGCATCTGTTTCCTTAGTCAAGTTGGGTTCATGTAGCCAAAACAGGAAGTAAGAAGAAACCCCTCCAAAGTAAGGGAGTTCCCTGGTTGTCACCAGAACAATGGTTGTCCCCTTTGGAAGAGGTCCCTTCACTTCCTGTCCCATAGCCGAAATTAGAAGAATTCTCTCCAATGTAAGGGAACCAACCATGTGGTTGTCACCATAGTAAGACTTCCCTGCAATTGTTTCCTTAGTCAAGTTGGTTTAAAGTAGAACTAAAGGGAATATATAAAATATATATATATTGTCCCATTGGGAGATTTCCCTTCTTGTCCCATAGCCAAAACGGGAAGTAAGAGGATATCCCTCCAAAGTGAGGGACCAGAGTTGGTGTCCCCATTGGAAGATGTCCCCTCACTTCCATTACAAATGCAACAAAACAAAATTAGCAATTTAACGAATCGATCCGAAATTACAAGAAATAATTTTTTTCCGTTCTGCACACGTCTCCATAAAACACGCACATGAGACCTGTAACCAGTGTAAATGGGCCATCAGACCCCTCCCTGATAGACATCCATGCTTTACAACCAATAACTGAAATTACTTAGGCAGATTTGTTTTTACATAAAATTTATTATTTGGTAAACTTTTATTTAGAATTTTTCTTTACCCGTCCAGGAAATACCCCCGTTGAGTACACATAACCCCCGGCTGGGAGAATCTGGAAGGTACATACACACTACTATTTTTTGTTTTTCCTTTTGCAGTCAGGGTTGGATTTACTATTGTAGCCTATATAGGCGTAGAAAGGAAAAAGAGGAGACTTTCCCTATTCTGCTACGTCTTCCCTCCAAGTCCTCCTCCGTAGAATAACAGTCATATTGTAATTTCCTTTAACGCGATACTCCAAAGCCAGGTTCGGAGGGGGGGAATAAAACAAGAAAATGCTCTGTGCACAAGGGTGGGGGGTGTCCGATAAGTGGTGCGCCAACGGGCTCCAGTGGTGGAAATCCATTCGTGAACAGCTTCTGTAGCGACTGCATCCTTTTTTTATGGAGGACCTTATGACCAATTGCTGGAAGAGGTCCACTCCACTTCATACGGTCAATGTAAAAAAATAATAATACCAGGACTCCGCGCTCACAGTCACCGGCGGTCCATCTCTTGGCACAGAAAACCGCAACGTGTATACATCCCAATGGTCCCAAAAGAACGACAGATATTAATAAGGAGATTTTTTTTTTTTGTTTTGTTGTTTTTTTTTAATTTATCAGCTCAAGGAAGCTAAAACACAGACAGAAACCAACCGAGAACAAGACTGGAGCTAGTATAGAAAATAAAAATTGAAGTGTAATGCTTTCGTGTGGAGTCTTTTTTTTTTTTTTGGAGGAGGAGAGAAGAGGGTAGGTAGGCAAGCATCCTAATTTCACGTGAGCTCCAGGATCACTGTCATTAATATGAGCACCAGTAAGAGTCTGGAGTAGCTGTACATGGGGATAGAACCTAGAACGAGAGGAGAAAGAGAGAGGTCAGAACACAACATGGCAAGGTGGACACCAAGAAAGTCACATTCTCCGTAACACTCTCAGTCTGAATCTAGATATCAGATATTCCAACCGCTATCAACAACAAACAAGGCGATACTCGTTTGATTGCTGAACGTGGACTGTCTTTTCGAACCAGAATGCAAGTCTTATATACAGTTATAGAGGAAGAGGTTCCTCCCTCCTGCTCATATTACTCTAACAATACACATGTAATCAGGGCTTTTTTTTCCAGCAGGAACGCAGTTTCGGCACCTCTAGCTCTAAATGTATGTAATGGCAAGGGAGCTGGGGTGTACTGGAGGGTCTATTAATGCTGGCTGCTGGGGGATCTATTGCTGGAAGGGATCTATTTTTACAGGGGTAGAGTCTATTGTTGCTGGGGAGGTCAGTTGTCGCTGGTAGAGGATCTAGTGTTGCTGGAGGGCTCTTATACTCCTGGGAGACATCAACTGTTGAGGGAGGGGTCTATTGTTGCTGGCTACAGGGGATCTATTTTACTTCCTATCATATACCAATTACTTGGCACCACAAATTGATACTTGGTTCTGAATCCATTACTGAGAGGTGGGTAGGGAGTGGAACCAAGGAATGGTGCTCGGGGGTGGGTAGGGGGTGGAACCAAGGAATGGTGCTCGGAGGTGGGTAGGGAGTGGACCCAAGGAATGGTGCTCGGGGGTGGGTAGGGGGTGGAACCAAGGAATGGTGCTCGGAGGTGGGTAGGGAGTGGAGCCAAGGAATGGTGCTCGGGGGTGGGTAGGGAGTGGAACCAAGGAATAGTGCTCGGAGGTGGGTAGGGAGTGGAGCCAAGGAATGGTGCTCGGAGGTGGGTAGGGAGTGGAACCAAGGAATAGTGCTCGGAGGTGGGTAGGGAGTGGAACCAAGAGGTAGGTAGGGGGTGGACACAACAGGTGACATGGAAGTAGGGAGTTCCTGCACCTATTCTCTTAGAAAAAAAGCCCTGCCTGTAACCAGAACATGAGCTAATTAACTAAACCCTTAAAGCAGCCAACATGACTCCCTAACTACAGCACACATTATCATACATATGATAATACTGACGATGACGATACTCATTTGATTGCTGAACATGGACTGTTAATTAGAATCAGAATACAGGTCTTATATACAATAGAAGAGGAGCTTCCCTTCCCTTCTGCTCATATTACTCTAACAACATATACCTGTAACCATAAACATAAATTAACATGAGCTAATTAACTAATCCCTTAACCACTGCAGCCCCGGACTGCATCGCTTTAACTGGCAATTGCGCAGTCGTGCGACGTGGCTCCCAAACAAAATTGATGTGTCCCCCCCCAAAAATAGAGCTTTCTTTTGGTGGTATTTGAATCACATCTGCATTTTTTTTATTTATTTGTTTGCGCTATAAACAAAAATAGAGCGACAATTTTGAAAAAATAATATATTTTTTTTAACTTTTTGTAATAATAAATATTCCCAAAAAATCTATTTAAATATATTTTTTTCCCTCAGTTTAGGCCGATACGTATTCTTCTACATATTTTTGGTAAAAAAAAAAAAATCGCAATGAGCGTTTGACTTGGTTTGCGCAAAAGTTATAGCGTCTACAAAATAGGGCATCGTTTTATGGCATTTTTTATTTTTTTGTTACTAGTAATGGCGACGATCAACGATTTTTATCGTGACTGCGACATTATGGCGGACACATCGGACACTTCTGATGGCATTTTGGGACCATTGTCATTTATACAGCGATCAGAGCCACAAAAATGCACTGATTACTGTAAAAATTACACTGGCAGTGAAGGGGGTTAACCTGTAGGGGGGCGCTGAAGGGGTTAAGTGTGTCCTAGGGAGTGATTATAACTGTTAGGGGGCGTGGCTACCAGTGACATGTCACTGATCGCTGTTCCCGATGAGAGGGAACAGACGATCAGTGACGTGTTTACACTGACATCTCCCCGTTCTTCAGCTCCGTGACCCGTTCGTGGGACACCAAGTCCGCGGGCACGGTCACGGAGCTCGCGGCAGGGTCGCGAGCATGTGCGCGATCACACAGCGGCAAATTAACCACTTAAGGACCGCCGCATGTACATTTATGTCGGCACAATGGCACCGACAGGCACATCAATGTATATATACGTTGGTGCCTTGAGGTGGGTCGGGGGTCCAATCGGGACCCCCCCCTGGTACATGCGGCGGTCCGCCCGGCTGTAAGAGCGATCAGGGATGAGGGGGCCGCTATTCGTTATTGTCCGCCCCTCCGGATCGCTCTCAGCCAATGCGCGCGCTCCCCCGCCCTGTCACTTCCTCCTCCTGTGTAAACACAGGAAGGAGGAAGCGATGTGATCTCTCCTTCGGCGTTTTTTTCAACCACCGCTGAGGAGAGATCACATCACAAGTAAGTCCTGCACAACACTACACTCACACACACTACACATAGGCACATTTAACCCCCGCGATCGCGCCCCCCCCCCCCCTGTCACAGTGTCACTGAATGCAGTAATCATACATGTATGATTACTGTATTTAGTGTCAGTGTGACAGGCAGTTAGTGTTAGGTTCAAGGTAGCCCCCGTACCCCCCCTAATAAAGTTTTAACCCCTTGATCACCGCCCTAGTTAACCCTTTCACTCCCTATTGCCAGCATCACTAAGCGATCGCTTTTTTTTATTGCGATTTTTTTTTTTACTAATGACATGTGGCTAAATAAGTTTTGGCCTAAATGTTTGACTAAAATTTAGTTTATTGATTTTTCTTATAACAAAAAGTAAAAAATATTGATTTTTTTTCAAAAATGTCGCTCTATTTTTGTATATAGCGCAAAAAATAAAAATCGCAGAGGCGATCAAATACCACCAAAAGAAAGCTCTATTTGTGGGAAGAAAAGGACGCAAATTTTGTTTGGGAGCCACGTCGCACGACCGCGCAATTGTCTGTTAAAGCGACGCAGTGCCGAGTCGCAAAAACCCCTTGGGTCATTTGGCAGCATATTGGTCCGGTCCTTAAGTGGTTAAAAGGGACGTATATATATATATATATATATAATATATATATATACATATATATATGCGCCCATTTGTCCAGCGTGCCATCCTGTCGACAAATATGATCGTGCGGCGGTCGGCAAGCGGTTAAAACAAATATCCTTGTTTTCCAGAAATCGTCCATTGCTTAATGGCCCTGTAATCTATTTTTAATGAAATTGTTTCTTAATGTGTTTGTTCTGCCTCCTTGTAATGTCCTCCATGACTTTCAGAACCTCGTCCTTTTCTCCCTCACTTCCATTTGGAATGAGCAGTAAAGATGGAATGCAGCCATGTATACTGTTCTATGCACACTACACATTGCATGCTCCATAGAGTCCATCTCAGAAGTGAGAAAGTGGACGTGGCTATGGTCCTACGTACAGAGGAACCATGGGTTATGAACGTTAGTCACTCTCTAACACCCTGATGCCAACTGACCCTTCGTACAGGGTTGTCTTAATGAGAAGGCACTGGGGCCCCAGATGCATTGGGGCCCCTGCCCTTTCCCCAAAGCAGCTGGTCCTTGAGCCCACGCTGCCCCGAAATTGGGGGCCCCATGATGGCACTGAGAGCGATAGATACACAGGGGAGGCAGTCTGTCTCCTACCTACTTGATTTCTGTTTACCTGCACTGTCCTCATTGTAGGGGCCCCCCAGAGCATTACTTTGCCCAGGGGCCCATGATGCTATTAAGACGGCCCTGCCTTCGCATGCAGGTTGTAAGCTATTGGGCACACCAGTAAGGCAGCAAAGTAGCATTGAGGTGCCAGGCACTACAATGCTGTCTACATTCCAGCCAGTGGTGGCTGCTCATAAGGGGCACCTCCCCCCTCATCCAATACGCTTGGCCCCTAATCTCCATGCAGGGTGCCGGACTCATTAATTTCAGTGGGGGTTTTATGTTTTAAGCACATAATTTAAGCCCAAGGCTTTAATTGGCTTCAAAAAGGGTGGGCTTGGGGTTCAGAGCCCACCCTTTTGGGTGACATTAGCAAGTTAATATTCGCTAATGTCTTCCTTTTTCTTCTCCTCCCGGCCATTTGGGTTTTAGGACCCACTTCCATATTGGCTGGGAGGTGAGGGTAGGGGGTGAGGGCTTAACGCTCACTGCCACTAACCACCAAAGCAGAGGGTGTCAACAGTCGCAGCTACTGGCCACCAAAGTTGGGGGGAAGGGGAGTTACATTTCACTGCCACTAACCACCAAGGTGGAGCATGTGGGATTAACTATCACTGCCACTGACCACCAATGCAGAGGGGGGGGGTGCGGGTGCTTAACTTTCTCTGCCACTGACAACCAATGTGGGGGGAGGTTTAACTTTCACTACCCACCTATTCAGAGGGTGGGGTGTTAACTTTCACTGCTACTGGCCACCAAAGTGGAGGGGTTAACAATCATTGCTAGTGACCACAAAAGTTGGAGGGGGGGGGGAAGAGTTCAATTTCACTGCCATTGACCACTAAAGTGTTTGTGTGTGTGTGGGGGGGGGGGGGGGGGGACTAAAGACTACATTTTCTAGATGCTGAGGCTCGTTTTAGCTCATTCGTTTTGAATGGGCTGCTCAGTTGCCCCTCCATGGCTGAAGATGCCCTGCTTCTTGTGTGGCCCCCTGGAAGTGTTGGGGGCCGCACTTGAGGCCCTCTATAATTTAGTTAAAAATACATTCTGGAATAGAACGTTGCTTTTGGTGTTGCTTTAACATGATAATTGTTCTATGAAACAAAATGGTCTTTCTCATCTTACACCGCATGCGGTATGGCGGTCTACCGCGGTCTCTCTTGGCTCCAAGCAGGTGTACACGCTTAGACTCCACACTTAGAAAATGTTTAAAATACTTCTATACCGCGTGCGACCGATCCCAGAATATAATTGATGCGGCAGAATCCTCACAAATTATGTTACCGAGATTGAATATTTTAATTGGTGTAATTTTCAGAAACTTTCTCACAAGTGCAATTACAGGGAAAGAAAAAATATATATAAAAAAAATTACCAAACTTAAGAAAAAGTGTCTTATAGAAAATGTCATATTGTACATAAAAATGTCTGTTTGTACTTCTGCCTGTTTATTTAAAGGGGAACCCCCAGGCGGACAGATAAATACATAGACTACATGTACACTAGCAAAAGATTTGTAGGTCTGTCCAGCCAGTCTTGTCAAGGGGTTCTTTGACCTCTCATCTGATGGTGCCTGAATAGTTCCAGGGCCAACGCCATTTGGCAGAGCCAACAGCACAACACCAATGATCTTTTAAGCTGTCTGTGGGGGGTATTTGTCCCACTGACCTCCAATGTAAGGAGCGTTCTTCTCACTGGCCGCCAATGTAAGGAGCGTTCTTCTCACTAGCCTCCGAAGTAAGGAGAGTTCTTCTCACTGGCCGCCAATGTAAGGAGTGTTGTTCTCACTGGCCGCCAACGTAAGGAGCGTTCTTCTCACTAGCCTCCAATGTAAGGAGCGTTCTTTCCACTGACCGCCAATGTAAGGAGCGGTCTTCTCACTGGTCGCCAATGTAAGGAGCATTCTTCTCATTGGCCGCCAATGTAAGGAGCGGTCTTCTCACTGGCCGCCAATGTAAGGAGCGGTCTTCTCACTAGCCTCCAATGTAAGGAGCGTTCTTTCCACTGGCCGCCAATGTAAGGAGCGGTCTTCTCACTGGTCGCCAATGTAAGGAGCGTTCTTTCCACTGGCCGCCAATGTAAGGAGCGGTCTTCTCACTGGTCGCCAATGTAAGGAGCATTCTTCTCATTGGCCGCCAATGTAAGGAGCGGTCTTCTCATTGGCCGCCAATGTAAGGAGCATTTTTTCAATGGCCGCCAATGTAAGGAGCGTTGTTCTCACTGGCCGCCAACGTAAGGAGCGGTCTTCTCACTAGCCTCCAATGTAAGGAGCGTTCTTTCCACTGGCCGCCAATGTAAGGAGAGGTCTTCTCACTGGTCACCAATGTAAGGAGCGTTCTTCTCATTGGCCGGCAATGTAAGGAGCGTTCTTCTCATTGGCCGCCAATGTAAGGAGCATTTTTTTCACTGGCCGCCAATCTAAGGAGCGTTCTTCTCACTGGCTTTCCAATGTAAGGAGCGTTCTTTCCACTGGCCGCCAATGTAAGGAGCGGTCTTCTCACTGGTCGCCAATGTAAGGAGCGTTCTTCTCATTGGCCGCCAATGTAAGGAGCATTCTTCTCATTGGCCGCCAATGTAAGGAGCGGTCTTCTCACTGGCCGCCAATGTAAGGAGCGGTCTTCTCACTAGCCTCCAATGTAAGGAGCGTTCTTTCCACTGGCCGCCAATGTAAGGAGCGGTCTTCTCACTGGTCGCCAATGTAAGGAGCGTTCTTTCCACTGGCCGCCAATGTAAGTAAATGTAAGGAGCGTTCTTTCCACTGTCTTCTCACTGGTCGCCAATGTAAGGAGCATTCTTCTCATTGGCCGCCAATGTAAGGAGCGGTCTTCTCATTGGCCGCCAATGTAAGGAGCATTTTTTCAATGGCCGCCAATGTAAGGAGCGTTGTTCTCACTGGCCGCCAACGTAAGGAGCGGTCTTCTCACTAGCCTTCAATGTAAGGAGCGTTCTTTCCACTGGCCGCCAATGTAAGGAGCGGTCTTCTCACTGGTCACCAATGTAAGGAGCGTTCTTCTCATTGGCCGGCAATGTAAGGAGCGTTCTTCTCATTGGCCGCCAATGTAAGGAGCATTTTTTTCACTGGCCGCCAATCTAAGGAGCGTTCTTCTCACTGGCTTTCCAATGTAAGGTGCGTTCTTCCCTATTGGTCACCATTGTAAAGCGCATTCTTTCCCACTGGCTACCAATGTAAGGTGCGTTTTTCTCACAGGCCGCCTATGTAAGGTTGTAAGAAACTGTATAAATTGGACCTGCATCTTGTAATACTTTGAACATAACCCTGTATGTTCCCAGCTGCTGTTAAAGCGGAGCTCCGCCGTAAAAAAAATATTAAAAGCCAGCAGCTACAAATACGGCAGCTGCTGACTCTCATTGGCCACCAATGTAAGGAGCGTTCTTCTCAATGGCCGCCAATGTAAAGAGCATTCTTACCACTGGCTGCCAATGTATAGAGCGTTCTTCTCATTGGCCGCCAATGTAAGGAGCGTTCTTCTCACTGGCCGCCAATGTAAAGAGCATTCTTACCACTAGCTGCCAATGTATAGAGCGTTCTTCTCATTGGCCGCCAATGTAAGGAGCGTTCTTCTCAATGGCCGCCAATGTAAGGAGCATTTTTTCACTGGCCGCCAATGTAAGGAGCGTTCTTCTCATTGGCCGCCAATGTAAGGAGCATTTTTTCACTGGCCGCCAATGTAAGGAGCGTTCTTCTCATTGGCCACCAATGTAAGGAGCATTTTTTCACTGGCCGCCAATGTAAGGAGCGTTCTTCTCACTAGCTGCCAATGTAAGGCACATTCTTCCCCATTGGTTACCATTATAAAGCGCGTTCTTTCTCACTGGCTACCAATGTAAGGTGCGTTTTTCTCACAGGCCGCCTATGTAAGGTTGTAACAAACTGTATAAATTGGACCTGCATCTTGTAATACTTTGAACATAACCCTGTATGTTCCCAGCTGCTGTTAAAGCGTATCTCCGCCATAAAAAAAGCCCCCTGCCTCCAATCTCCCTCTGCCGCCATTGTGCCCTGCCTCCATCCCCCTCTGCGGTGCCACACCAGCCACCATCACCCCCTGCCTCCAGTCTCCCCCTGCTTCCATCCCCCTCTGCGGTGCCACCAACACCCCCTGCCTCCAATCTCACCCTGCCGCCATTGCGCCCTGCCTCCATCCCCCTCTGCGGTGCCACCGCAGCCACCATCACCTCCTGCCTCCAGTCTCCCCCTGCCTCCATCCCCCTCTGCGGTGCCACCAACACCCCCTGCCTCCAGTCTCCCCTTGCCTCCATCCCCCTCTGCGGTGCCACCAACACCCCCTGCCTCCAATCTCCCCCTGCCGCCATTGCGCCCTGCCTCCATCCCCCTCTGCGGTGCCACCGCAGCCACCATCACCCCCTGCCTCCAATCTCCATGCGCAGTTCTAAGCCGAACCCACCTCGGCTATTTTTACTGGCACATTTCCGCAGCTGCGGACATTTACAAGCGGGGAAAAAAAATTGTGCCCATTTTTACGGACTGTCCGTAAAAATACGGACGGTTGGCAACACTGTTTAGGAGGATCCTCGATGGCATATTCCTTGTTTTTATATTGACATCAGTTTGTGCAGATGGCTCTCTCAATAAAAGAGATGGTGTGAATTTGAACAGATTTATTTGACTCCCCAGAATAATAACAGTTACATAAGAAATAAGCTGGATCGTGTGACGCGGACGTTGAGGCAGCGCGTTCCCGCAATGTTTTCCTATGGATTCAGCCTCATTTACATGGCCTCCTGTCTTTGCCGCAATAACGTCTCTGGCAGCTCCTCTGATCTATTTTCTGTTGCTAATGGAAACAGTCATTAATTTATTTCTAGCCCCTCTACAAGCGGCAGATAAAGTGGAGCCGGCTGTGATCTATTTCTGTCTCCTCCGGAGCATCATTTGCTGATTCTCCGTCTGCTTTACATGTTAAACAACTCACCGTTTGAATCTTCTGTTCCCCTCGGAATATTGGGATTTTCTACAATGAAAAAACAGACAGAACGTTAGACTGAAGTTAAATCTTCACCCGCTGTCAGTTATTAAGGTAGCGGCATCCATCGCCTTCCCCTCCATGATAACATGTTCTACCTGCTGATAAAATGTACGGCTACGAGTCCCTTCTGCATTGTATATGATTTAACGATGAACCAAGTCCAGCCGACATTCAAGGGATAGGGCGGACTGCATTATCCCGCAGCAGGCTCTGACCAATGTCCCCGGATCTGCCTCCTGCTGCTTCCATTAGGGAATCACACCTCCCTTCAGCTGTAGTTTCCATTTTATAAAATGAATGATGGGAGAATTAAAGGTCTGGAGTGGCCCCCCTAATAATGGTTGCTGTAGGTAGGGCGGAGTTGGGAACTGGGATGTAGGTGGCTCCTCAATTGATTTATGATATGAGGCCTCAGGGGATTTAGGCTTCATGCAGACAGGGCGTTAATAAAAGTGGATGCCAAAGGCATTTGACTTTTTTTTTTTCACCCATCATTTGGGTGTTCAGGAAAGGAGCATTTGGGCAGAAAAAAAAACACCCAACGCACCTTAATGCTAGGCACCAGCGGAGGTGCATCCATAAAGGGCGCAGGAGCGCGGCCCCCCTCTCCTGTCACCAGCCGCCATTGAAAGGTTGTGTATGCTACATCTACATAAGAGGTAGTCAAAGGCACACATGGGGGAAAAACTGATTGATTGGCTTATCATTGTAGGAGGACCGAATCACCTGGAAAGAGCTCCAACATATGAACTCTATGTGTTGTGTGGTTCGGTTCCCACCACATGCACAAAGCTAATCTGATGGCGGTTATAACAGAATGGCCCGTGGGACCCAGAAGCTCTTGAAGGGTGTGGGGTACTCCTGTGCAGGGGCGGACTGACTATTGAGGCACCCGGGCACTGCCCGAGGGCCCATGCCACTAGGGGCTCCATCAGGGTTGCCAGGCTCAGGAAAACCAGGACAGTATGTAAAAACCTGTGTTTTTTTTACATCTGTCCCTGATATGTCTGAAACCGACATGCTTTTGATGTGAGCATCCCGAGATTGTAGCTGCCCCGCCTCTGCACTGCCTCCTGGCATGGTGGCCATCTGTAAGCCCGGGGCCCCATAATATTCTATTGCCTGGGGGCCCCATGAGTTGTCAGTCCGCCCCTGCTCATGTGTCAGCTTCACTGATGACTCTTGTGTCTAGGGTCATCCTTTGTCCACTAGGGGCATAGGATGACTGAGAAATAATATCTTGGCTAACATGAGATGGGACAGTAATGATAATTCACAAGTATTCCTGGATATCTTAAAAAATTACAGGTTGTTGATTCTAAATAGTGATGAGCGAAATATGCCATATTCGATTTCACGATAATTTCGAAAAATATTCGCGAATATTCGTTAATATCGAATATTCGTGATATTTTAGAAAAAAAGAAAAAAATTGCGAAATTTCGCTATTTTTTTTTGGATAAAATATCACGAATATTCGATATTTACGAATATTCGCTATATTTTATAAAAAAAAAAAAAATTGCGAAATTTCGCTAGTGCGAATGCGAAATTGATTGCGAAATTGATTGCGAAATTTAAAAAATACGAATATTCGAAATAGCGAATATTCACCGCGATATTCGAGTTATTCGCGAATACTCGAATATGCAATATTCGCGTTGAATATTCGAAATGCGAATATTCGTGAGCAACACTAATTCTAAACCCAATAGGTCAATAGAGTGATTCATTCAATGTGGGAACACAGACTGTTAAGGTGTTTAATGTTGTCTGCTACTGTAATGTAAATGAACCTTAGTCTGGCTCTCAAGAACCGGTCATTGTGGGATGCTAATTGACACTGTATTGTGTGAATTTCTATTGATAAATGTGTATTGTACAGCAGGTGAGAAAAGCTTATCTCAGAGTCACCTTGTCTGGGTAAATGATTAGTAATTAGCTCATGTAGATTATCTCGGAGACAGCATGTCTGTCTCCTAAAGATGTGCATTGAGCTCTTTGTGTCATGTTGTGGGTGGAGTTAAGCCATTGTTCCTTGGGGTTTCTAACTGTATAAAAGCCTGCATTTACCACTAAAGATTCTATTCGTTTGAACCTCAAACAGAGCTGTGTCTCGTTCTTAGGGTGTCGATAAGCTGCTGTGGGTTGGTGGAATGGAATATCGTAAACGGCGTTAACCCCAGACCGTTACAACGGTCGCCTTAAAGGTTGTATGCCAAGTCTACGTCAGAGGTAGTCAAAGGCCAAGTGCATTCGTTTTTAGACAAAGTGGACTTTTTCCCCACAATGGTAAGCCAATCAGCTTTGGCCCCAATGTGAGATTGTGGTGGAAATATTACAATGTAACTTTAGTAGTCCCAACATGCTGCTGTATGTTAAAGAAATACGTTGTATTTCGAAGTATAAGTGCTGCAGGTAGGCCATATCAACTTCCGTCCGGCATCGGCTCCCAGCTAGCAGAACATTCAACTGGTTTTCCAGCTCTATTGATGCAACATTGTTAATAATTGGATTGCTATCTCTCACCAGCTGAAAACCATTCTATATTTTATAATTTAATGCCTGAAACAGCCTTGTGCCGGCACATCACTCGGACCCCCAGCTTACCTTGGCTGATTATTTATTGGTTTGATGTTTGACTTGCAAGTTATGCTTCTCTCCCTTCAGAAATGACCTGTCTATAGTGATATATGGTAAGACTGACAAGATACTTGTGAGAGATTTATCTGGTGTTCCGTGTAGCACAGAGCGTCCCCGTATACAGGCTGCCATTGCCGCTCATAATTAGAAACCTAGGACATGGTCAGTGACCCTTCAGAAAACTTGGGAAAGTTTAAACTTGCATGAGATGTCTTTGTGCTCGGGTCTACAGGAGTCTTCTGACCAGACTTTTCCTTGGTCAAGGAGATGGCTGAACTTGTAGTTGATAGTTGAACTTGTATAGATAAAGTGTATTTTGGTCAGGAGACACCCATAGGATATGAGCCCCAAAGGTACCCTATTCTATACAAGTTCAAGAGACACCTGTAGCCCAGACTTTTCTTTGGTCAACGAGCTGGTTGAACTTGCATAGAGTATCTTTGGGCTTAGGTCTAGGCTTGTCATCTGACCAGACTTTTTGTTGGTCAAGGAGATGGTTAACTTTGTATAGAGTAGGGTATCTATGGGCAGGAGACACCCACATATCCGAGCCCAAAGATAGCCTTCTCTATACAAGTTCAACTATCTCCTTGACGGGGAAAGTCTGAGACACCTGTAAACCTGAGCACAGACTTTTCCTTGGTCAAGTTGATAGTTGAACTTGTATAGATAAAGGGTATTTTGGTCAGGAGACACCCATAGGATTTGAGCCCCAAAGGTACCCTATTCTATACAAGTTCAGAGAGACACCTGTAGCCCAGAGTTTTCTTTGGTCAACGAGCTGGTTGAACTTGCATAGAGTAGGGTATCTTTGGGCTTAGGTCTAGGCTTGTCATCTGACCAGACTTTTTTTTGGTCAAGGAGATAGTTAACTTTGTATAGAGTAGGGTATTCGGTAGGTAGGGTATTGGTTATGGTCAAACGACACCCACATATCAAAGCCCAAAGATACCATACTCTATACGAGTTCAACCATCTTCTTGACTCTCAAGTGTAAAAGGTGTTGTGGCAAACGGCATTGTGTGAAGCTTGTCAAAAAAGGACCAGGAGCTTCTTTCGGGCAACCAGAGTGTTTTAAAACCAATTCAAAATGTTGAGGTGCGAACGCAACATTAGGCATCATGCACAGGCCTTAAAAAAAACATTAACACCCTTCTATGAGAATTTTTAAATCAAATGATCATGTCTTAGAATTTTTTTTTCCACTTACCAAATACTATTAATCTGGTATGCGTTTCTGTAGAACCCATCGGATTCTGAGTTGTGCAGCGGTACATAGAGCCGTTTAGTTCAGCCGGGACGCGTTCCAGGACCAGCTCCTTCCCATCATGCTCTGAGCTCCCATCCAGCAGTTTCCCGCCAACCCTCGTCCATGTAAAGAGGGGCTCAGGAAAGACTTCATTCTGCACACAACAATGGGGGGAGACCTGGGTAATTGTTTGCAAGAGTAACCAACACAGTAGACATTTTTAATTTCTTAACCACTTAAGACCCGGACCAAAATGTAGGTAAAGGACCTTGCCCCTTTTTGCGATTCGGCACTGCTTCGTTTTAACTGACAATTACGCGGTCGTGCGACGTGGCTCCCAAACAAAATTCGCGTCCTTTTTTTCCCACAAATAGAGCTTTCTTTTGGTGGTATTTGTTAACCTCTGCGGTTTTTATTTTTTGCGCTATTAACAAAAATAGAGCGACAATTTTAAAAAAAATTCAATATTTTTTACTTTTTGCTATAATAAATATCCCCCCAAAATATATAAAAAAACATTTTTTTTCCTCAGTTTAGGCCGATACGTATTCTTCTACGTATTTTTGGTAAAAAAAATCGCAATTAGCGTTTATCGGTCGGTTTTCGCAAAATTTATAGCGTTTACAAAATAAGGGATAGTTTTATTGCATTTTTATTAATTTTTTTTTATTTTTATTACTAATAGCGGCGATCAGCGATTTTTTTCATGACTGCGACAATATGGCGGACACTTCGGACAATTTTGACACATTTTTGGGACAATTGTCATTTTCACAGCAAAAAATGCATTTAAATTGCATTGTTTACTGTGGAAATGACAGCTGCAGTTTGGGAGTTAACCACAGGTGGCGCTGTAGGGGATGTGTGACCTATGTGTTGTGTTTACAACTGTAGGGGGGTGTGGCTGTAGGTGTGACGTCATCGATCGCGTCCCCCTATTACAGGGATGACGCGATCGATGCTGCGGCCACAGAGAAGCACGGGGAAGCCGTGTGTACACACGGCTCTCCCCGTTCTTCCGCTCCAGGGACGGATCGCCGCACTCCAGCGGTGATCGGGTCCGCGAATCCCGCGGTCCCGGAGCTTCGGACCGGGTCGCGGGCGCGCGCCGGCGGACGCGCGCCCGCGACCCACGGCTGGGTACTAAAATCAACGTATATATAAGTTGATGTGCCCAGCCGTGCCATTCTGCCGACGTAAATGTGCAGTAGGCGGTCCTTAAGTGGTTAAAGAGTAACTCCAACTTATTTTAAAACCCAACCCCCGGCCGTGTGATCTATGTACAGTGCAGGGGTAGCAACAAACCTTGTCCTTTTTGTTATTTTGAAGAAATAGCTGGCTGTCTCTCTGTGTCGAGTAAATGATAATTATTAAATTGCAAAACTTCAATGGGTATCAAGCCAGGGACCCAGCCAGCGGAGGTGCCGTTTGCAAAGCAGCCTTGTGTGTCAAGCCAGGGACCGAGAAGGCCAGCGTGGGTGAAGCTTAAGAGGTATCTAGAGGGCCAAGCTAGGGACCCAGCAGAAAAACGGGGGTGACGCTAGAGGAAGATACCACCGTGAAGATTGGAGGAGCTCAAGGGATTCAGTGATAGTGAATCAGTGGGTTTAGTGAGAGACCGGGAGCTCAGTGTACTGAAGAAATACAAGAAGTGATTGTAGTGAAAGAACTGTTGAGCTTTGTGTTTGTAACGGTTAGACCATGGGTCTTCAAACTACGGCCCTCCAGTTGTTCAGGAACTACAATTCCCATAATGCCTAGTCATGTCTGTGAATGTCAGTGTGTTACAATGCCTCATGGGATGTGTAGTTCTACAACATCTGGAGGGCCGTAGTTTGAGGATCCCTGGGTTAGACTGTTGACATAGGAGACAGCATTCCTACACATGCAGATGTGGCGTCTGTAAAGTGCACTTGGGTGTGTCATATGGTCCTCAGTGTGCCTTGTTCTAGTTGGACCTAAGTGGGACTCAACTTCGCCTCGTTCTGGGTGGACCCGGGTGCGCCTCGTTCTGGGTGGATCCCGAGTGCGCCTCGTTCTGGGTGGACCCCGACTGCGCCTCGTTCTGGGTGGACGCCGACTGCGTGACTCGTTCTGGGTGGATCCTGACTTTGTTTCGTTCTGGGTGGATCCCGAGTGCGCCTCGTTCTGGGTGGATCCCGAGTGCGCCTCGTTCTGGGTGGATCCCGAGTGCGCCTCGTTCTGGGTGGATCCCGAGTGCGCCTCGTTCTGGGTGGATCCCGAGTGCGCCTCGTTCTGGGTGGATCCCGAGTGCGCCTCGTTCTGGGTGGACCCGAGTGTGCCCCGTTCTGGGTTGGACCCGAGCACGCCATGTTCAGGGTGGACCCGACCTCGCCTCGTTTTGGGTGAACCAGAGAGTGACTCATTTTGGGTGGCCCTGACTGCGCCTCATTTTGGGTTGACCCAAGTTTGCATCGGTTTGGGTGGACCCAAAAGCGCCCCTCTTTCTCTGTGGACCCAAGATTGCCCCTCTTTTTCTGTGGACCCGAGAGCGCCCCGTTCTGGGTGGACCCGAGTGTGCCCCGTTCTCTGTGGACCCAAAAGCACCCCGTTCAGAGTTGGACCCGAACTCGCCTCGTTTTCGGTGAACCAAAGAGTGGCTCGTTTTGGGTGGCCCTGACTGCGCCTCATTTTGGGTTGAACCAAGTTTGAGTCGGTTTGGGTGGACCCAAAAGCGCCCCTCTTTCTCTGTGGACCCGAGAGCGCCCCTCTTTTTCTGTGGACCCCGAGAGCACTCCATTCTGGGTGGACCCGAGTGTGCCCCGTTCTCTGTGGACCCAAGAGCACCCCGTTCTGAGTTGGACCCGAGCGCTCCACATTCAAGGTGGACCCGACCTCGCCTCGTTTTGGGTGGACCAGAGAATGGTTCGTTTTGGGTGGCCCTGACTGCGCCTCATTTTTGGTTGACCCAAGTTTGCCTCGGTTTGGGTGGGCCTGAGCGCGTCCTGTTCTCTGTGGACCCAAAAGCGCCCCTCTGTCTCTGTGGACCCGAGAGCACCTCGGTTTGGGGGGACCCGAGCGTGCCTTGCCAAGAGTCTTGCGCCCCAGGGAGGCAGGGAAGGGTACTACTTCTTTGACAGAGGACATACCCAGGTGCACTTTTTTGGTACACTTTGTTGTTTTGGTTTTGCGCACTGTGAAATAATGAGCAGTCTTGCAATATTAATTTGAATAATTTAAAAGATGCTCACCTGAAAGCCTTGCACTACCATGCGCACCGTGTCCCCCACACGAGCTCTGGTTGGCGTCATCGTTATTTTGGGCCCTTTCGGAGAAGCTGCAAAACAAACAGAGAGACCTCATTAGGCACCACTTTACGTACTGGAGGGTCAGAGGGCCTGAGAAGGCCAGAGAGACACAAACTAGGACATCTTGGGAAAATACGTCCAATGATGCCACAGAGGAAATAAAGATTCAATTGTGCAAAACAGCTGGCCATTATTTTATGATTAGAGACGCCAAGCACTTATCTTTTGCTATTTGTTCCACTTTGGTGTCCTCTTATTATTTACCATGCGGCTGAATGTTTTCCTCGGCGTGCGCACATCATTAAAGCTCACACTGTGATATGCAAAATACCGCGCACACGGCAAGAATGAAATATCGCCTCCTTGACAATTCCGCTTTCAGAAGACTTTGTATTTCTCGCCTAATTGGTCCCAATTAACCGTCCCGGGGTATCAGGACGTGATCAAGGTCACGACACGCGTTTGACTCCCTCGTATGCGGCGCACAAACCGAGGCCGGGGGAAAAAAATGGCTCTTCCACCGGAGGGGCGGAAACTAAAAGCTCAAACAAAGTTTCCCCAGACAGTCTTTTACTGCAGCTGGCACATTCCCCCCCCCCCCCTGCGCCGAGGGTGCGCCGACGCCGACCACCAGGTTTTATAGACAAACCATTATGACTCAAGTTTAATGAACACCATAAGACGAGGCGTAATTAAATGTTACATCTCTGGTGATTATACATATTTGTCTTATCCAATAATAGTCTTGTTTTAATCTCACTACGGACTTCTGATACATGGACAACCAACTGCATGGAGCCTGACTCACCGAGCAGGATGCCCGCATCCCATGGCATCGCTCTTCATTAATTAAAGACCAATGAGTAATTTTATTTTGTAGTGTGGTTAGCGTGAAGAAGGATCTTCGTAAGGATTTTAACCCCAATCGTTGTCCCACCGGGGGGGATTTATACTTGGATGTTGTGTGGGGCCTGTCTTCCTATGGTGATGCTAGTTCTACCTTGTGGACTACAAAGCACATGCCGTGAGTGTCTAGCTTCTTACGGTGATCCCAGTTCTACCTTGCTGGACTACAGAGCACATCCAGTCACCGCCTAGCTTCCTATGATGATCCTAGTTCTGGTTACCCTGTCACCTGATTGGCTGAAGCGTCAGGCTCTGCGATTGGACGTCTTATCGGGCGTTCAATCATAGCAGAGGACGGGAGAAAACATGAGGAATCGGAGCACGGAGGACAGTGCCGAACCAGGTAAGTGTCGGGCGGGCGGGGGGGGGGGTGGCACACTGGCAGCATTTGATGGGGCACACTAGCTGCGTTTGATGGCACAGTGGCAGCAATTGATGGGCAAAGTAGCTGCGTTTGATGGCACAGCGGTGGCAATTTATGGGGACAGTAGTTGTTTGATGGCACAGTAGCTGTAATTGATGGGGCACAGTGGTAGCAATTGATGGGTACAGTAGCTGTGTTTGATGTCACATTGGTGGCAATTGATAGGTCACACTGGCTGCGTTTGATGGGGGGCACAGTGGCGGCAATTGATGGGTACAGTAGCTGCGTTTGATTGCACAGTGGCGGCAATTGATGGGGCACACTGGTGGCAATTCAATGTGCCCCATCAATTGCTGCCAGTGTGCCCATCAATTGCCACCAGTGTGCCAAATGCAGCTACTGTACCCATCAATTGCTGCCACTGTACTCATCTATTGCCACCAGTGTGCCCCATCAATTGCACCCACTGTGCCATCAAACGCAGCTACTGTGCCCATAAATTGCCGCCACTGTACCATTAAACACATCTACTGTGCCCATAAATTGCCAGTGTGGTGGCTGTTAATGGGCACAATGGTGGCAATTGATGGGGCACAGTAGCTGCGTTTGATGGCACAATGGTGGCAATTGATGGGGCACAGTAGTTGTGTTCGATGACACAGTGGCGGCAATTGATGGGGCACAGTAGCTGCGTTTGATGGCACAGTGGCGGCGTTTGATGGGGCACAGTAGCTGTGTTTGATGGCACAGTGGCTGTGTTTGATGGGGCACAGTGGCTGTGTTTGATGGGGCACAGTGGCTGCGTTTGATGGGGCACAGTAGCTGTGTTCGATGGCACAGTGGCTGCGTTTGATGGCACAGTGGCTGTGTTTGATGGGGCACAGTGGCTGCGTTTGATGGGGCACAGTAGCTGTGTTCGATGGCACAGTGGCTGCGTTTGATGGCACAGTGGCGGCAATTGATGGGGCACAGTAGCTGCGTTTGATGGCACATTGGCGGCAATTGATGGGGCACAGTAGCTGCCTTTGATGAACACTGGCGGGAAAGTAGCTGCGATTAATGGGCACAGTGGTGTTTTTTTTTTTTTTTCAGTTTGTTTGTGCTCCCCCCCAAAAAAATTTGAGCACCAGCAGCCACTGGTCCCTGGCGTCATTAAAAATGCCCCCAGAAACTCTTCATTGGCTTCTAACACATCCTTCACACTCCAATCAATGACGGTAACAAATGCTCCTTTGCTTTTATCGAGACACTTATCTCTAGCTGATGGGCGGCTTGAGGAAAGCAGACTTTGTTGTTTTTTTACATGTTAAGCACTAATTACGCACTACTTCTGCTGTGCCTGGGGCGAGCCGGCGGCCCGCTGGACTAAATGCGTTTACATTGACGAGAGGTAAACTCCTCCTGAGTAACCAGAATGATGGCACAGAGGACAATAAAAGCCAACTCGGGAACCCATCAGGACACCTGCGGGGTCATTGCTCCGGTAATTATTACAATATTGCTCTAGCTCAGCTTTAAATATTAATATGACAATGCTGGTTTAACCTCTGAGACCGGCAATAAATCCAGCAAATTACCCGAGAGAGACCAGATGAATGTATAAAAACCGCCGTCTAACGCCGTACCCATTCAGGAACGCGCACAGCCGAGCTGACCACACCGGGACAGAGGCAAACGTCTGCTCCATACGTCCCCATACATTGAGGGGGTCCATTCACACTTGTGCATTGCACGCTAATGTGCCCCGCCGCAACACATGCCAGATTCACTGCGGATCCAGTGGCCAGCCTAACTGTCACCCCCTATAACCCCGCCGGGTTGGAGTTCCGATGCGAGCAGCGTGAGTTTCGCCATCGCATCGTTACTTCAACTTAAAAATGTTCCTGCCGATTTACGCTCAAAAAATATGTTAATGAGCGAAAATTTCACGAGCGAATTAACGCATGACGTTACGACGTTTCCGGACGATACGCGGCGTATACAGCCCCTAGTGGAGTATCCTATGTTAGGTATAGCGTCGTCATCGCGTCCATCGCTTGCGTCATGAATGGGAATGTGACGTCATTGATGTTCATTCACTTTGGAGCATGCGCACACTTTGACACTTGACGCATGCGCAGTACGTTCGCCGCGGGATCGCGCTTAGTTTAAATACTACACGCCCCGTACCCGCCCAATTTGAATTCCGCCGGCTCATTTGCGATACGCTGCCGCAACTTTAGAGAAAGTGCTTCATGAATGACAGCACTTGCTCCTAAAATTTCGGCAGCGTAACGTAAATGAGAAGCGTTACTCTGGAGCAAAGATGCTATCTACCTGAATCTGGCAAATGTGTGGTTGTGATGCACACATTTTTAATTATGGCGACTTGACATTATTCATAATGAATGGGTCACCTCAGTGCAACACACATGCCACAGCACACACTAACCACTTGACAACCGGGCCTATTTTGGCACTTCCTTTGGCACTCTCCTTCATGAAAAAAATCAAAATTTTTTTGCCAGAAAATGTATCAAAATATTTTTTTTTTTAGCAGACACCCTAGGGAATAAAATGGCGGTCGTTGCAACTTTTTTTTTCTCGCGCGGTATTTGCGCAATCATTCGATCAACGCCTTTTTTTGGGGGAAAAAACGGTTTCATGAATTAAAAAGTAACAAAACAGTAAAGTTAGCCCAATTTGTTTGTATAATGTGAAAGACGATGTTACGCCGAGTAAATAGATACCTAACACGTCACGCTTTAAAATTGCGCACGCTCATGGAATGGCGCCAAACTTCGGTACTTAAAAATCTCCATAGGCGACGCTTAATTTTTTTTTTTTTTTACAGGTAACTATTTTCGAGTTACAGAGGAGGTCTAGTGCTAGAATTGTTGCTCACGCTCTAACGCACGAGACGATACCTCACACGTGTGGTTTGAACGGCGTTTACATATGTGGGCGGGACTTGCATGCGTGTTCGCTTCTGCTCAGGAGCTACAGGGGACAGGGGCGTTAAAAAAATGAAGCAAAATTATTTTAATTTTTTTTAATTTTTACACTTTTTTTTATTTATTTTTTATCACTTTTATTCCTATTACAATGAATGTAAACATCCCTTGTAATAGGAATCCGTGCGACAGTTCCTCTTTATGGAGAGAGGCGGGGTCAATAAGACCTCCCCCCTCCCCCCGACATCTCTCCTCCAGGCTTACAAGCATGAAATCGGTGAAAAAAAAATCACAGATCACATGCCGACAGCCGCAATTGCGGCTTTTGTTTACCTGCGGGTACCGGGCGTGACATAACATCGCGCCCGGGCCTCTGACGGTCATAAAGATGACTGGGGACCATCTGGCCGGCCGATTCGCTCTCCAGGCCCCTGATGGTGCGGGAACGCCTGGGGAAGCACCAGATGGCGACGGCGCCGCCTATAAGAGTGATCAATCGGTGGAACTGCCTCTATGATCGTTCCTATGGTGCGCAGAAGACGGTGATATCTGAATGATGCCTGTAGCTGACTTTGTCCCTCCGACAAGACAGAACTCTCCACCATCCGACTTCTTCCCCCTTCCTGATATTTTTCATTACTATTGAAGTATCTCAAGTGGCTCTCTGGACGCCATTATTTAAAGTCACTTGTGATGGTGATCCAAGACCTATTTTCTCAGTCACCCTGTGCCAAGATGGCACAGGGTGGCTTAGACATAAGAGGTGCATGGGGAGCTGAAACAAGGGTTTCTGGGTTCCATGGGCTCTCCCGTCACAGTTGTCTCACCTTGAGCATATCAATGTTGTCTGCAATCGGCAATACGGACATCTTTACCAAAACAAAACGTGAATATCGATCCTTTTCCTTGGGTTATCCCCCCCCCTCCCAAAAAAAAGCAGAGGACGTCTTTAGACGTCCAGCCGTCGGCAAGAGGTTAGGTAATCCAAGATATATTTTCTCAGTCACCCTGTGCCAAGATGGCACAGGGTGGCTTAGACATAAGAGATGCATGGGGGAGCCGAAACAAGGGTTTCCCAACCTTTCCAAAGGATTCTGGGTTCCACGGTCCTCCTACCTTGAGCATATCAATGTTGTCTGCCATTCGGCAATACAGACATCCCTACCAAAACAAAACATGAATACCGATCCTTTTCCTCGAGTTTGAAGGCTCCTTCAAGAAGACTTTTGAGTAGAGAACCCAGAGATGTTTCATGGGCAGGATTGCGACTTTGTCATTAATCATTCAATTTCTTCCACCCGCCCAAGTCACTCCGACAAGACAGAACTCTCCACCATCCGACTTCCCCCCCCCCCCCCCCGCTCGCTCCACACCTGATATTTTTCATTACTATTGAAGTATCTCAAGTGTCTCTCTGGGCGCCATTATTTAAAGTCACTTGTCCGAGAGCTTGGATGGTTTCCTCGTGAAGAGGAAGAAGCAGAGAGCGAGCAGCTAATTAGAGCCAGCAAGCTGCACCCATCATAGAGGTACCCCCCCCCCACAAAGCCGAGGACGTCCACCCGTCGGCAAGAGGTTAGGTAATCCAAGACATATTTTCTCAGTCACTCTGTGCCAAGATGGCACAGAGTGGCTTAGACATAAGAGATGCATGGGGAGCCGAAACAAGGCAAAAAACAGCCGAGGACGTCTTTAGATGTCCAGCCGTCGGCAAGAGGTTAGGTAATCCAAGACATATTTTCTCAGTCACCCTGTGCCAAGATGGCACAGGGTGGCTTAGACATTAGAGATGCATGGGGAACCGAAACAAGGGTTTCCCAACCTTTCCAAGGGATTCTGGGTTCCCACGGTCCTCCCACCTTGAGCATATCAATGTTGTCTGCAATCGGCAATACAGACATCGTTACCAAAACAAAACATGAATACCGATCCTTTTCCTTGAGTTTGAAGGCTCCTTCAAGAAGACTTTTGAGTAGAGAACCCCGAGATGTGGAGGAAGCAGAGAGCGAGCAGCTAATTGCTGCACCCATCATTCAGATATCGCCCCCTCCCCCACAAAGCTGAGGACGTCTTTGGACGTCCAGCCGTCGGCAAGGGGTTAGGTTTTCCAAGACATATTTTCTCAGTCACTCTGTGCCAAGATGGCACAGGGTGGCTTAGACATAAGAGATGCATGGGGAGCCGAAACAAGGGTTTCCCAACCTTTCCAAGGGATTCTGGGTTCCACGGGCAATCGGCAATACAGACATCTTTACCAAAACATGAATACCGATCCTTTTCCTTGAGTTTGAAGGCTCCTTCAAGAAGACTTTTGGAGTAGAGAACCCTGAGATGTTTCATGGGAAGGATTGCGACTTTGTCAGTAATCAGGCAATTTCTTCCACCCGCCCAAGTCCCTCCGACAAGACAGAACTCTCCACCATCCGACTTCTTCCCCCTCCCCGCTCGCTCTGCACCTGATATTTTTCATTACTATTGAAGTATCTCAAGTGGCTCTCCGGACGTTATTATTTAAAGTCACTTGTCCGAGAGCTTTGGATGGTTTCCTCGTGAAGAGGAGGAAGCAGAGAGCGAGCAGCTAATTAGCGCCAGCAAAGGAAAGGCTCACGGTTTGGGGCAATCTGATGTGCTGGGAAGAAAAGAAGAAAAAAAGGATTGCAGAGGAAGCGGTCCAAACTTCGTTGCTACAGAAACACTTTCCCTCGCCAGCTCCTGGGAGTACGAGACGGCGAGCAAAGAGAAGAATAGTATCTGACAGCGCAAGATCTTCCTGCTAAGCACTTTCCTGACAAAATGAGGACAGTGGAATTACTCTCCCCGGTGACCCGGCCCTTTCCCGCTTTTCAGATGATGCTCCTTTGTGTGTGTTTTTTTTTTTTTTTTTTTAGAAACAGAATTAGATCGGAGACGTCTCCGGATGAACACGTGTATCGCAGTCTACTCATCTTCCCAGTTATTGTGCCGTGTGGGCGCCGCCCTCCCCCCCCCCCCTCAGACGGATAATCTGGATACAGCTTCGCAATTAGGTGCTCTGTACACTCGGCTTTGACTGTAACGCACGGGGGGGGGGGGGGCACTTTACCCCCTTCCTGCCCAGGACAATTTTCTGCTTTCAGCGGCACTGTCACACTTTGAATGACAATTGCGCGGTCATGCGACGCTGTATCCTAATTACGTTTTTATCTTTTATTTCACACAACTAGAGATTTTTTTGGTGGTATTTAATCACCTCTGTTTTTTTTTTGCTAAACAAATAAAGAGAGACTGAAAATTTTTTGAAAGAAAAAACAAAATAAAGAATTCTTAGTTTCCGTTACATGATTTTGTAAATAATAAATGTTTCTATTCTACTGTTTTGTGCAGATAAGTCTGTACTGACGGGTTATGATGAGGATGCAGTGATCGCCACTGATGAGGCTGCACTGATGGGCTCGGATGAGGCTGCACTGATGGGCACTGATCAGGGCTGCACTAATATTCAGCACTGATGGGCTCCAATAGGCAGCACTAAGAAGCAGTACCGATGGGCACTGATGAGGCTGCACTGATGGGCTCGGATGAGGCTGCACTGATCAGGGCTGCACTAATATTCAGCACTGATGGGCTCCAATAGGCAGCACTAAGAAGCAGTACCGATGGGCACTGATGAGGCTGCACTGATGGGCTCGGATGAGGCTGCACTGATGGGCACTGATCAGGGCTGCACTAAAATTTAGCACTGATGGGCTTTGATGAGGCTGCACTAATATTCACCACTGATGGGCTCCAATAGGCAGCACTAAAACATACCTCCCAACATTTTAAAATTCCACTGCGGGACATTTTTGTTGAGGGGGGGGGGGTTGCCGCGGATCGGAGTTGATGAGCGGGGGAAGTGGGTTGCCGCGGATCGGATCCAAGTTGGTTCAAACTACAACTCCCAGGATGCACTGCAGCCAGCCAATCAGCGGCCCTGTGGCCGAATTTACCATTTGCAGGAAAAACATTGCAGAAAATCGGGGCCCCCCCCCCCCCCGAGTACGCAGCTTGCGGGATTCTAAGAGCTTTTTCCGGGACAGCGGGAAAGCCCTCCCTTTGCGGGAAAGCCCCGCCCATTCCGGGACGGTTGGGAGGTATGCTAAAAGGCAGTACTGATGGGCTCTGATCAGGGCTGCACTAATATTCAGCACTGATGGGCTCCAGAAGGCAGCACTTGAGGCTGCACTAATAGGTTTTTGTAAATTAGTAATTTTTCTATTCTACTGATTTGCGCTGTTGAGGCTGCAATGATGGGCACTGATCAGCGCTGCACCAATATTCAGCACTGATGGGCCCCCGATAGGCAGCACTAAAAGGCGGTTTCTCCCCCCGTCTATCATTGGTTTCTATTTCTCTGGAATAATCCTCGCATAATCTGCTGCACGGGTTGCCCGAGTTAACAGCTGGCTCCCTGAATACCCCTAATATCTGATATACCCTCGGATAGGTTATTCTAAATTCTATGGGTAATTTTACCCGCCACGGACTCCCTGCCACAAGACAGCGAGACCCGTTTTTCCTCTCCAACGATCCTTAAATGTGTCCTGACGAAGCCCAGCGGCGAAACGCGTTGACGCACAGGGGCTCTTATTCACATCATGTATTTTATATATGTGCTTTTTTTAACCCTTTTCATGTTTTTGTACCATGTACTGTGCCCAATAAATATTATTCTAGTAAGTTTTTGTATATTCTTCACTGCTCATTTCTTGCCCTAAAGGTCCAACTTTGGGCAACTCTAAGGAAACCACTTTGTTTTGTGACGGGAGCGTTCAGAGTGCTTTAACCACTTAAGGGCCGCCCAACGCCGATATACGTGGGCAGAATGGCATGGCTGGGCACAGGCACGTACAGGTACGTCGTCTTTAAGAGCCCAGCCGAAGCTCCGTGACCGCGGGACACGATCGCCCGCCAGTGTCCCGCGATCGGTCACAGGAGCTGAAGAACGGGGAGAGGTGAGTGTAAACAAACCTTCCCCGTTCTTCATTGTGGCAGTGTCAGTGATCGTCTGTTCCCTGATATAGGGAAAGACGATCAGTGACGTCACACGTCCAGCCCCGCCCCCCCCTACAGTTAGAAACACATATGAGGTCACACTTAACCCCTACAGCGCCCCCTAGTGGTTAACTCCTTCACTGCATTGTAATTTTCACAGTAATCAGTGCATTTTTATAGCACTTTTCGCGGTGAAAATGACAATGGTCCCAAAAATGTGTCTAAAGTGTCCGCCGTAATGTCGCAGTCACGAAAAAAAAATCGCTGATCGCCGCCATTAGTAGAAAAAAAAATGAAAAAATATTTACAAAATAGGGGATAGTTTTATGGAATTTTTATCAACTATATAAAGTTTGCGCAAACCAATCGATAAACGCTTATTGCGATTTTTTTTTCTTTTACAAAAATACGTAGAAGAATACGTTTCGGCCTAAACTGAGGAAAAATATATATTTTTTTATATTTTTTTGAGGAATATTGTAGCAAAAAGTAAAAAATATAGAATTTTTTTTACAAAACTGTCGCTCTCTATTTTTGTTTATAGCGCAAAAAATAAAAAACGCAGAGGCGATCAAATGCCACCAAAAGAAATCTCTATTTGTGGGGAAAAAAGGACGCCAGTTTTGTTCGGGAGCCGCGTCGCACGACCGCGCAATTGTCAGTTGAAGCGACGCAGTGCCGAATCGCAAAAAACTGGCCAGGTCCTTTACCTGCATAATGGTCCGGGACTTAAGTGGTTAACCACGTAAGGACCGCCTACTGCACATTTATGTCGGCAGAAGGGCACATCAACGTATATATACGTTGGTTTCCAGTACCCAGCCGTGGGGCGCGCTCCTGTGACCCGGTCCGAAGCTCCGGGACCGCGGGGCTCGCGGACCCGATCGCCGCTGGAGTGCGGCGATCGGTCCCCGGAGCTGAAGGACGGGGAGAGCCGTGTGTAAACACGGCTTCCCCGTGCTTCACTGTGGCCGCAGCATCGATCGCGTCATCCCTGTTATAGGGGGACGCGATCGATGACGTCACACCTACAGCCACACCCCCCTACAGTTGTAAACACACACAGGGAACACTCAAATCCTACAGCGCCCCCCTGTGGTTAACTCCCAAACTGCAACGGTCATTTTCACAGTAAACAATGCAATTTAAATGCATTTTTTGCTGTGAAAATGACAATTGTCCCAAAAATGTGTTAAAATTGTCCAAAATGTGTCCGCCATAATGTCGCAGTCACGAAAAAAAAAAACGCTGATCGCCGCTATTAGTAGTAAAAAAAAAAAAAAAAAAATGGAATAAAACTGTCCCTTATTTTGTAAACGCTATAAATTTTGCGAAAACCAACCGATAAACGCTTATTGCGATTTTTTTTTACCAAAAATAGGTAGAAGAATACGTATCGGTCTAAACGGAGGAAAAAAAAAAATTTATTATATATTTTTGGGGGATATTTATTATAGCAAAAAGTAAAAAATATTGATTTTTTTTCAAAATTGTGGCTCTATTTTTGTTTATAGCGCAAAAAAATAAAAACCGCAGAGGCGATCAAATACCACCAAAAGAAAGCTCTATTTGTGGGAGAAAAAAGGACGCCAATTTTGTTTGGGAGCCACGTCGCACGACCGCGCAATTGTCAGTTAAAGCGGCGCAGTGCCGAATCGCAAAAAACTGGCCGGGTTCTTTACCTGCATAATGGTCCGGGGCTTAAGTGGTAAAAAAAAAAGGCGAGTCCAATGGCACATTTAGAAGCAAAGTGTAAATGCGCGCTTCTGTTTTTGTGCGGGGCGAGACAGTATTAACGCCGTACGGCGTGTCGATTATCGCCCGTGTAATAGGCAACAAGCCGCGTACACAGGTGTCATCGAGAATCCCTCCCGCCCAGAGTCGAAGAGAAAGCCGCTTCAGACCTGGCGGATTAATGTAGAGAAATGATGGCGAGGAATGAAAAATTGATCCGCGCCTTTTTTTTTTTTAGTTTTTTTTTAATGAGCCTTTCAAGTAAAAAAGGGCCTCTCTTTAGTGTATTAACAGCCCATCAGAAAAATTTCGCTCAGAGGCAAACGCAGATCATCGCACCTCGCTGCTCCACCGCCTAATGGCCATAAATTCTAATTTATATTTCTAAAGACGGTTTTGACGCTAAAGAAGGAAACTTCTCTCCGCGACTTCAGAGGGAGAAAGAGAGAGAGAGAGAAAAATCCTGTGGAATTGGTTTGACATTAGAAACGAGGTGTAAATTCACGGCACATCATCTACTAGGCTTGAGCGACCACCACCTCCATCGGAGAGCAGTAAAGAAATAAAGTATGTCGGTACGAAAAGGCGCCGGTGGCATTTTAAATCTCAGACTCTTCCGTTGGCGGGGCTACAAATCTTTTTTTTTTTTTTTGCTGTATGACAAGTGCAGTCAGGTGAACACCACCCTTAGGGACTCTTCCCAAAAGAAGACGGTCCATAGACCTTGCCTGTCACTCGAAAAAGAGAAGGATCGACGTCTACGTTTTTAGACACGTTAGTAGAAGAAACTTTCCTGTTTCTGAACATTACTTGAGATGGACTTGTTTTGGTACCATCAACCCCATACCCTGGCCTGGGCCAACAAGGCCTAGGCCAGCACTTTGAAGGGGGGGGCGGCACAAAAAAGAGTCCCCGTTGGCTTGTGCTACACTGTTAGTGTAACGCAAGCTGCTTCTAATTTTGACTGTCCTACTATCATCCTGGACCACAAACCTTCCTCACTGTGCTATTCGTTTTTTTCTGCTGCACCATTGGCGTGGCTACTACTGCTGTGTCTGAAATGAAGGGACCATCATTTTTTTTTAAGGTGTGTGAGGGGTGGATGCCTACAGAAGGGGCATATTTTTTAATGATGGGTATTTTGTAATGACGCCCCCCTTTTCTGGAGGCATCCGCCCCTCATGAAGGAATCTGCCCCTTGCAGACTTGCACTAGCATCAAGATTGCGTGGCACAATGTGGGGCTATAGCGCGCAGGCGCCGTCCAAGAATTTGGCGTCTCCGTACTGCGCAAGAGCTGCGCATGTGCAGTACAGCGTGGGCATTATTCAGGGCATTTCTCGTCAGAAGACCGGACTCGGGGGCGGGCGGGGTTGGCGTACAACATTTTGCTATGTGGCCCTGTGGTTTACAATTACGTCCCTGCATGGGCGTCCGTTCCATAGGGCAAGGGGGGTCGTTTACCCCCCCCTGAAATCGCCAGGGAGAGCCAGGAGCAGGGCCGAACTGGCCCTGGGGCCACTTTAACTGCAGCGCTCCACTCCTTCTGTTGCCACAGGTAACACTAGACTATGTTCTGATGTGTTTTTAGCAAGTCTGGAAACGCAGCGCAAACACAATATAGAGTTGTAGCCTACGGCAACGTTTCTAGTTGTCCCTTATTTAGAGTGCCTGTCCCTCTTCTGGAATCAAATCCATTTGTCCCTCATTCCAAAAGGTTACTCTTTTAGAACTAAAATAAATATACTGTCAATATAGTGTAGTGCTTCAGTCAAGGGGTCCAGTGGTGCAGGGTGCTGTGTAATGTAAAGGGGTCCAGAGCTGTGGGGTGCTGTGTAATGTAAAGGGGTCCAGAGCTGTGGGGTGCTGTGTAATGTAAAGGGGTCCAGAGGGGCAGTTGTGGAGAGGGGGTACACAGTAGTGACAAAGAGATATTGAAAGGGCACAGTGGGGTGTTTTTACAGCAGTTGAAGAAAGGGTAAAATGCGACCATGTATCGCCGCTGCTGAAGCGTGCCCCCCCCCCTGGCTGGGCTAGATAGCTGGGCTAGTGTGTGGCACAATGTGGGGCTATAGTGCGCAGGCCCCGTCCAAGCATTTGGCGTCTCCGTACTGCGCAAGCGCAGTACCGCATGGGCATTATTCGACAGGGGGAATTTCTCGTCAGAACATCGGACCATACAACTATTTGCTATGAGGCCCTGTGGTTTCTAATTACGCCCCTGGCTGGGCTAGATGATGCTGGAAATCCTTGGGGTTCTATCTGACTTGCTGTAGCTTCTAATGCACATGGTGAGAAGCTCACAGTGTGCAGTGAAATCGTTTCGGTCCAGGAGAGGAGCCGGTACAACTGGTGCAAGACTGAATGGAGGGCCGGAGTTCACCTTTAAATCTAAAAGTAAAATATTGAGAAATCCGACCCAAACCTCACGAAAGTCATCTTTTCATATAATACGACTTTCTAGCAGTACGTTTTCAATCAGATGCCGCTCGTTGTTTGAGAGGAGCGGGGGTTGATGGACAGTCTCCCGACGGATGTTCAGCTCTCGCCGTATTACAGAATAACTCAATAAGCAGTCTAGAAGTCTATGAGAGGAGCTGCTGATTGGTGTTGAAGTGTCGTCGATATATCTGAACTCCTCCACAGGTCTGCTTATCATTTCTGAATGTTCTTGACTGGAAATCTTTCCAGCTCGTCATCTTTTTAAAGAAAAATCCTCGATGATCAACTATGTGCGAGTGAGTGTGTCACAGTCAAGATCTCTTGGGATCCATTCAGAACCAAGAGAAACATTTGATCTACAGACATGATGAGCGCTGGGCTTTAGTTTATGATATGAGGAAGAAGAAATTTAAAAACGAGAAGAAAAAAAATAACAACTTGAAACAAAGTCACAGTGAAGAGGTGACAATGAACTTCCCTGAGATTTTCTCTCGTTATGACGGATTCATCAAACCAAGTCTGAAGCAAACGTCTTCCCGAGGTACGCAGAGAGATTAATCCTCCGACAGAAATGCAATATGTCACTGACAATCAGCGCAAGTTTCCAAGAGGAGGGCTTCCAATTTTACAGAGCAGATGGCAATAATTGACGGCATATTTTAAAGTCAATGTACACCAACAAAATCATGTCAAATGTTACAGTTCAGACATGGCAAAGATAAAGAACTCAATTCTAGTGCGGAAAATCTGCAGCTGAGGAGAAAAAAAATATGTAACCCTTCCCTGACAAACTCTACAGGAACACGAACAGGAGGAACCGTTAAAAAATACAATAGATGTACCCAGGGCTTTTTTTCTCAGAGAATAGGTGCAGGAACTCCCTCCTGAGTCACCTCTTGTATCCACCCCCTACCCACATCCAAGCACCATTCTTGGTTTCACCCCCTACCCACCTCCGAGCACCGCTCCTTGGTTTCACCCCCTACCCACATCCAAGCACTATTCTTGGTTTCACCCCCTACCCACCTCCGAGCACCGTTCCTTGGTTTCACCCCCTACCCACCTCCGAGCACCGTTCCTTGGTTCCACCCCCTACCTACATCCAAGCACCATTCTTGGTTTCAAAACTCTACAGGAACACGGACAGGAGGAACCGTTATACAATAGATGTACCCAGGGCTTTTTTTCTCAGAGAATAGGTGCAGGAACTCCCTCCTGAGTCACCTCTTGTATCCACCCCCTACCCACATCCAAGCACCATTCTTGGTTTCACCCCCTACCCACCTCCGAGCACCGCTCCTTGGTTTCACCCCCTACCCACATCCAAGCACTATTCTTGGTTTCACCCCCTACCCACCTCCGAGCACCGTTCCTTGGTTTCACCCCCTACCCACCTCCGAGCACCGTTCCTTGGTTCCACCCCCTACCTACATCCAAGCACCATTCTTGGTTTCAAAACTCTACAGGAACACGGACAGGAGGAACCGTTAAAAAATACAATAGATGTACCCAGGGCTTTTTTTCTCAGAGAATAGGTGCAGGAACTCCCTCCTGAGTCACCTCTTGTATCCACCCCCTACCCACATCCAAGCACCATTCTTGGTTTCACCCCCTACCCACCTCCGAGCACCGCTCCTTGGTTTCACCCCCTTACCCACATCCAAGCACTATTCTTGGTTTCACCCCCTACCCACCTCCGAGCACCGTTCCTTGGTTTCACCCCCTTACCCACATCCGAGCACCGTTTTTGGTTTCACCCCCTACCTACCTCCGAAGCACCATTCCTTGGTTTCACCCCCTACCCACATCCGAGCACCGTTCCTTGGTTCCACCCCCTACCTACATCCAAGCACCATTCTTGGTTTCACCCCTTACCCACATCCAAGCACCATTCCTTGGTTTCACCCCCTACCCAACTCAGAGGACCATTCTTTGGTTTCACCCCCTATCCACCTCCGAGCACTATTCCTTGGTTCCACCCCTTACCCAACTCCGAGCACCATTCTTTGGTTCCACCCCCCCTACCCACCTCCGAGCACCATTCCTTGGTTTCACCCCACCTCCAAGCACCGTTCCTTGGTTTCACCCCCTATCCACCTCCGAGCACCATTCCTTGGTTTCACCCCCTTTCGAGCACCGTTCCTTGGTTCCACCCCCTACACACCTCCAAGCACCATTGATTGGTTCCACCCCCCTACCCACCTCTGAGCACCATTACATATATTCAGAGCTGGAGGTGCCGATACTGCCTTCCCTCGCGTTCTTGCGTAAAAAAAAAAAAAAAGCCCTGGATGTACCAAAAGTAATGCAACTGAGGACATCATCTTTTTTTAATTAATTTACATAGTTTGTTCAAATGTTGGTAGAGTGACTCTTCCCCTATAGCAGTCGTAGTCCCCAACCTTTTTTATCACCGGGGACCGGCTGTGTGGAAGAAAATTGTGGCAAGGCCCGGTTGAGGGGGGAGGGGATTTTCCGTGGGCAATTTGTCAGCGCATTATTTCTTTTATTGCATAGAAGTAACAAATTAAATAGTTCAACTCACCATAATGATGAATTAGTGGGAACCCTGAGTGTATCACTTGCCACATCACCTGCCACCAGATGCGTAATGTTACTTGCCAAGTCACCTACCATGTTGCCTGCCACCAGATGCGGAATGTTACTTGCCACGTCACCTACCATGTTGCCTGCCACCAGATGCGGAATGTCACGTCACCTGCCACGTTGCCTTTTACCAGATGCGGAATGTCACTTGCCACATCACCTGCTGCGTTGCCTGTCAGCAGATGCAGAACGTCATTGCCATGCTGCCTGCCACAAAATGTGGAATGTCACTTGCCATGCGGCCTGCCACTGCATTGGTAGCGGCACTGGTCCATTTAGCACAGAGGAGTGGCCGAGTGAAGGCAGGAGAGTGGTGAGAGATGATGTCATCTCTCTGCTCCTCGCCGCACCTCCGACATTGAGGATGACAGGGCGGAAGAGCAGCGATGCAGGGACATTAATGCCATCTCTGCTTGCCCGCTCGCTTATCTCTTCCATCCGATGCTCATATGCCTTCCGTCTCATGCCAGCCGCTGGGCTCTCTCATGCCGCTTAGCCACACCCGCGGCCTGGCTGCAGTAGGGCTATAGCCCTGTAGTGGGGCACGGCTCCAGGGGTTGACATGCCCTATAGTAACTCTCACTCTTCTTTTTTTTTTTTTTTGCAGGTAAATAATGGATTTAAAGCTAAATAAATGTCTCCCCATTGAGTTCTTGATGAAGGAGGTGTGCAGGCGGTCCGACATCCACAGACTGCTACAGAGTTGTTCAGCTTGGTTTCCCGGGGGGGGGGCCTGTAATGGAGGGAGTGAGCATCCAATGGTTTTCACGTCTTAGCAACAAGGCAGGACATGGGAGTTGTAAGTTCTTAAGCTAGGCTTCCAGCGGGTCCTGTAAGAGTGGAAGTGAGCGTGCAATGGTTTTCACATCTTGTCAACAAGGCAGGATGTGGGGGTTGCTAACTGGGAATTCCTCAGCTAGGCTTTTAGGGGGTCCTGTAATCTTGGGGATGAGCACCCAACATTTTCACATCTTGGCAACAAGGCAGAACATGAGGATCGCTAACTAGAAAATGCTTCAGCTAGGCTTCCGGGGGGTTCTGTAATGGTGGAAGTCAGCGTCTAATGGGTTTCACGTCTTGGCAAGAGGCAGGATATGGGGGTTTCTAGCTATGAGTTTGTCAGCTAGGCTTCTATGGGGGTCCTATAACCCTAGTGGTGAGCATCCAACATTTTTTGCATCTTGGCAACAAGGCAGTACGTGGGGGTTTTTGAGCTCTTCAGCTAGGCTTCCATGGTGCAAGTGAGCATCCAATGTTTTTCATGTCTTGGCAACAAGGCTTGACATGGGGGTTTCTAACTATGAGTTCTATCAGATGCTTATTTAAAATGTAAAAGGGATAAAAAAACGGTCAAGTGGTTGTTATGGATAACCAGGCCCGTCGCTACAGGACAGGCAAAACAAACATTTACTTGGGGCCCCCGAGCTGGCCTGGGGCGCCCAAATTTCCTTTCCCAGGCTGTAGCTTGGCCGAGCTCCTCCTCCTGCCTCCTGGAGTCCTGTCATTCCGGCCAGGTACCACGCGTGTTACAGGAGATTCAGTTTCCTGTTCCCAGCCGGGCTGACAGGAAGTACACACCGAGTGCTCACTTCCTTTCAGTCCGTCCGGGAACACAGGAAACTGAATCTCCTGTACCGCACGGTACCTGGCCTGGGCACTATCTGATAGGGGACTGGGGACCCATAATGATAGAACACCGGACTGACAGGAGGAAGAGGAGCTCAGCCACGCTACAGTGACAGCCTACAGGGAAGAAGGGGAGGCGAGAATAGAAAAACATAGGGACTGGGGGGGGGGGGAGTAAGAACATGGGTGTAAAAAATTAGTGAATTGCTAACGTAGGCTTTGCATGCAGGAGGGGGGCTGCATGGGGCCCCATCATTTTGCTTGGGGCCCCCAAATTCCTTCAAACGGCCCTGTGGATAACTTTTACTTTTCTTTTACAACGGCCTTCATTAATGAGCATGAATTCTGACCTTTAATCCAGTTAATGTGAAATAGTATCTTAAAAAAACAACGCAGGAAAGATGGAAACTAATAAGATAAAAATGAGCATTTTGGTCAAATCAGTACTATTCATCTTCAAATGGCCGCAAATGAATAGAGCCTTTGGAAACGACGTCATTGCACAGGCCACTATTACCAGGAAGCCGATGTACAATGAGGCTTGCATTTCGCACACATTTTACCGACCACTAATGTCTGGGCGGGCTACAAATGTTCCAGAGGAGACGTAGATTGATGGAAGCGGCAGAGAGAGCTGTAGAGATTAAATCGCAGCCCTTTAGAATAGGGAGCAGAGATGAGGGACGCTGACCTCTTGAGTGCATCCAATTACTTCCACACAAAACAAGTTTGCGGGCCAATTAGCCTAATGGTGAACAAGACATTCAGATCGCAAGGCAAACAAAGAAAGATGAGATAAAAGCTGGTCTTAGAGAGTCTGTTTTTTTTTTTTTTGGAAGAAATGAAAAGTTCAGTCTTGCTGATGCCAAGCCATCACCGGAGCACCATCACCGGCTAACCTTTGAAATAATGACAAGCTCTGTTCAGTCACAGTGTTGTTGTCATCTTGATGTACCCTTCGTTCCATCCCATAATACCGCCACTGTAAAGTCAGCACATGTTCTCCTCCAACTAAACCACCTAAGCCAACTATATCATTCCATATAGCCGGATTTTACCAAAAACAAAATGGCGGCTGTCTGCACATGTGAATGAGATTGGTAAAAGATGGCAAAAGATGGCTTCAGCTCCTGTTCTTCACCTGTAAATTAACTTTTTAGACATGTTTCTCCCTTTCCGGGGCTTAATCGTAAAGCCCCATACACAGTATCAGTTTTCCTGCAGGTTTTTCTCTTCAGGTTTACCAAAACCATCTAATATGAGGTCAAACCTTAAGAGTTTCAATTTGTATGCAATCAGGCAGGCCCTTGTACTACATGGTTTTGGTAAACCTGAAGAGAAAAACCTGCAGGAAACTAATAGTGTGTGTGGGGCTTAAGAGTTAATCATTGCATCTACGATTAAGCCCCTGTCAGGGCTGGCCCCAGCCCTTCCTTCTCTGAGCTGGCCGCTCAGCTGTAGACTAAGGCCTCTTTCACACGGAGCGGTCCGTTTTTCGGTCCGCTCCGTGTGTGTCCATCGGCTCAGCGGGGGGTCCCGCTCAGCTGTCGGCGGACAGGGCGGTCCCCGCACACTGTGCAGGGACCGCCCTGTCTCTCCTCCGCTATCCCCTATGGGGAATCGGATGGAAACGGACCGTCTGTCCGCTTGCATCCGATCCGATCCACCGGACGGAAGAAAAATAGGGTTTTCTTCCGTCCGCAAAACGGATCCAGACGGACGCGGATCTTAGGCGGACGTTAGCGGATGCATCATCCGCTAACGGATCCGCTCCCATAGGGACACATTACAAGTCCGTAAACGGACTTGTAATTAGCGGACCGTTCGTCCGCTCATGTGAAAGGGGCCTAATTGCCAACTCCTATCTCTCCACAGCGACTCACCTGTTGATGATCCTGCTTGTCAGCCTTGCCTAATTTAGTCCCTCCAGCTCAGTTGCTCTCTGCCTTCGCCTTGGTCAACATCACAGAGACTTTTCGTTCCTGTTGAAGACTTTGCTTGGCTGAGGTTCCTTCTGGCTCCTGATCCTGTTTGCTGTTCTACTACGTATATCTCTGGCTCTATTTGGCTTGCCTGACTATCCGATCCGGTTCCTAAACACTGGCTATGTTTTGACTACTCTTACTCTGTTTCTCTTTTTATTATCATTATTAAACAAGTGAGATTTAACTGTACTTCTATCTCGGTCTGATTCATGGTTTCTGACAGCCCCGAAAAGGGCAAAACACATCTGTGCATGCTCTCAAACTTTCCGGCAACAAATATCCGATGGAGGATAATCCTATCGTGTGTACACAAGTCCATCCGACTAAAGAACAAACTTGCATGCACAGAACCAATGCTAAAGATCAGACAACAATAGCAGAAGTTGCCCAAAGGGTGGCGGTAAAGAGCTGAAAAAACATGTGATTTGGTAAATGTTGGCTGAAAATGTTTTGCCGTGTATATGCAGAACAAGTTCACGGCCAACGCCCATTCAGACAAAAATCCACGGAAAAGTCAGATGGAAGTCCGATCGTGTATATGAGGCTTAAGACAGCTTGGGAAAATCTATGAGGATGAGCAACGAAGCAAGAACACAAATTGGCGCAAAGAAAACAATGATGTGGCCCAAGTCATCTGGTTAGATCCCTGGTGCAGCATAGAATCTGGCAAATATTGTACCGTATATACTCAAGTATAAGCCTAGGCACCTAATCTTACCACAAAAAAATGGGAAAACGTATTCACTCGGGTATAAGCCTAGGGTGTCCATCTGCATGCCTCACTGTGCCACTGCCTCACTGTGCCCATGACTAGACTTGCGTTTAACAAGGCAGTATATACAAGTGGTGCCTGGCTTTGAAAAATTGGTGCTCCCTGGCCGTAGGTCCCCCAGACAGCAAACTTGTAGAGCAGAACTTGGGCTACATGTGTGCCAAGTTTCGGGTCCAGGGGACCTACGGCCAGCCGCTCCAGGTCCCCAAAGTTACCGGAGAAATTACCGTTTAACATGGGCGTCTACTGAAGGGGTGCCCGGCTTTGAAAAATGGGTGCTCCCCGGCCGTAGGTCCCCCAGACAGCAAACTTTGCAGAGCTGTTAAGGAAGAGTGGGGCTACATGTGTGCCATGTTTCGGGTCCCGGCTTTGAAAAATGTGGGGCTACAGACAGCAAACTGCAGAGCTGTGGAAGAGTGGGGCCATGTTTCGGGTCCAGGGGACCTACGGCCGGCCGGTACCCGATCCCCAAACTTACCGGATACATTTTTATTTCTTCATTTTCTTCCCCCCAAACTTACCGGAGAAATTACTATTTAACATGGGAGTCTAGGAGAGGGGTGCCCGACTTTGAAAAATGGGTGCACCCCGGCCGTAGGTCCCCCAGACAGCAAACTTGTAGAGGAGAACTTGGGCTACATGTGTGCCAAGTTTCGGGTCCAAGGGACCTACGGCCGGCCAGTACTAGGTCCCAAAAGTTACCGGAGAAATGACCGTTTAACATAGGCGTCTACGGAAGGGGTGCCCGACTTTGAATAATTGGTAGTCCCCCGGACAACAAACTTTGCAGACCTGTAAAGAAGGAAGAGTGGGGCTACATGGGTGCCAAGTTTGGGGTCCAAGGGACCTACAGCCGGCCGGTATTGGGTCCCAAAAGTTACCGGAGAAATTACCGTTTAACATAGGCGTCTACGGAAGGGGTGCCTGACTTTGAATAATTGGTAGTCCCCCGGACAACAAACTTTGCAGACCTGTAAAGAAGGAGTGGGGCTACATGTGTGCCAAGTTTGGGGTTTAGGGGACCTACAGCCGGCTTATACCGAGTCCCCAAACCTGGGAGATCATGTTCAAAATGATGACTCGAGTATAAGCTGAGGGGGGTTGGGGGGATTTTCAGCACAAAAAAAATGTGCTGCAAAACTCGGCTTATACTCGAGTATATACGACAATACAGACTCTTTAACCTCTCTAATCATGTACCTGGAGCAAGGTAGATGGTTTTGCCTTCATATGGTCTCATTAAATGAAACATACTTGGGGTCAGGGAGTTCCAGAGGATGTGAGAGGCTCTGGAGAAGTCCTGAAGGAGAGCAAGGGAGGAGGTAACAGAGCAGGAGGAGAAATATATTTTTACAGAGCTGACTGAAGTCCCTCGAAGGAGGTCTCCTGGTTGGAGGACAATAAACAACCAGCATTTTAAATACACGACCATCGCATTGCTTTGCAATTAAAGTGTAGCTATTTGTTTCATGCTGATAAGTTTTCTTTCCTCGCAGAACTAAAAAAAAGCCGGCATGACGGGCGCCTGTCTGACCTTCTCCTTAATTTGCGAGTTTTTGTTTCGTTTGGCCATAAATGACAAGGAATTTTTTATTTATTTTTTTCGGTGAGAGATAATGACTGGCTGTTTGCAGGGAGCTTCCTTTATGTTGGATGAATAGGACTTGATCTCTGCAGCCAATTAAAGATCGTTACCGTCTTCCATAAATAAGGGAGCGCACCTCCAGCCACATACCCCACTGATATTTTTAATTGAACTCCGTGACAAAAAAATAAAAAAATCGGCAGGTTAAGGTGGGAAACAATGAAGATGAGAAGATATCTCTGTGCCGTCTAACACCGCTATTCCATGAAGCGGTTATAAACCACCAAAGTAAAAATAATTAAATCCACCCAATTAACTTTTTTTTTATAAAACTAATACAGTGCTTATAAGTTTGCGTCAAATGACTTACATTTTGATGAAGCTTTTTGTTGATCCTGCAGGTGAGTTGCTTTTCTCGGTTGGGCGGTGGCAACGTTTTGTAGGGTCGTTGTGCTGCCTCTGCAGCGTTGCCACCAAATCACTAGACATTGTGCAACTCGTTTTAGTTTCTAGTTTGTTTTTTTAACACATTTTGAAAAAATTTGTTAATTTTTAATTTTCCTATTTCCAAATTGCTCCATTTCTGAATTCCGAATTTTTAGAATTTCCGAATTTCTGAATTTCTGAAAATGTGTTTTCAGTTCTCGTTTCATTTCTTTTTTTTTTTTCCCTTTTTTCGTAAATATGAAAAAAATCGTTTTATTTCGTTTTTTTTTTTGCTTTTTCGGAAATTTGGAATTCCAAATTTTAGAATTTCTGAATTCCAAATGTTCAAATTTCCGATTTTTCGGAAAAAGGAAAAAAAAAACGAATGAAACGAAAATGATTTTTTTTTTCCGGCAGTCTAAAAATCACAAAAAACAAAACGGATTCTAAGTGCGGGTTACTATGCCGATTTTACAGGGCGGGCTGTAGCACCAGTGCAGCCATCAGAACATTTTGGGCCCCTTACATGGCTTTAGGCCTGGGCCCCCCCTTCCCGGGTCTGACCACCAACATTCCCCAGGGCTTGCCCGCGGGGCCATCCCACCTCACCTGTATGCACTCAGCCCCCTCTCAATCCTGTATATATGCCAGCCCCCTTCCCAGAGTCTGACCACCAACATTCCCCAGGGCTTGCCCGCGGGGCCATTCCACCTCACCTGTATGCACTCAGCCCCCTCTCAATCCTGTATATATGCCAGCCCCCCCTTCCCGGGTCTGACCACCAAAATTCCACAGGGCTTGCCCGCGGGGCCATCCCACCTCACCTGTATGTACTCAGCCCCCTCTCAATCCTGTATATATGCCAGCCCCCTTCCCAGAGTCTGACCACCAACATTCCCCAGGGCTTGCCCGCGGGGCCATCCCACCTCACCTGTATGCACTCAGCCCCCTCTCAATCCTGTATATATGCCAGCCCCCCCTTCCCAGGTCTGACCACCAAAATTCCCCAGGGCTTGCCCACGGGGCCATCCCACCTCACCTGTATGCACTCAGCCCCCTCTCAATCCTGTATATATGCCAGCCCCCCCTTCCCGGGTCTGACCACCAAAATTCCCCAGGGCTTGCCCACGGGGCCATCCCACCTCACCTGTATGCACTCAGCCCCCTCTCAATCCTGTATATATGCCAGACCCCCCTTCCCAGGGTCTGACCACCAACATTCCCCAGGGCTTGCCCATGGGCCATTCCACCTCACCTGTATGCACTCAGCCCCCTCTCAATCCTGTATATATGCCAGCCCCCCCTTCCCGGGTCTGACCACCAACATTCCCCAGGGCTTGCCCATGGGCCATTCCACCTCACCTGTATGCACTCAGCCCCCTCTCAATCCTGTATATATGCCAGCCCCCCCCTTCCCGGGTCTGACCACCAAAATTCCCCAGGGCTTGCCCGCGGGGCCATCCCACCTCACCTGTATGCACTCAGCCCCCTCTCAATCCTGTATATATGCCAGCCCCCTTCCCAGAGTCTGACCACCAACATTCCCCAGGGCTTGCCCATGGGCCATTCCACCTCACCTGTATGCACTCAGCCCCCTCTTAATTCTGTATATATGCCAGCCCCCCTCACTCCTGTATATAAATGTCAGCCCCCCCACACATACACAAATATGTAAACAACAAGCCTTTGGCCCCTCCCTGTACACAAACAGACCCCCTCGCTTTCCTTCACAGCCCCTACTTGTAAAGGAAATCTTCCTCTCTAGTCCCAGCTTGTTTTCACAAAGCTGACATGTTGCTGCCACAGAGGAGCGCAGTACAGGCAGCTCACACGAGGGGTGCACATGCACAAAGTAGCCACAGGTGGCAGTAAAGAACTTGGTGTATGAGCTCAATGACACAGAGAGCAGCAGAAGATGCAAGATAGTTTCTATAGAGCACAACACGGCTCCCCTTCACCTGTCCTGCCTTCTTCTAGCACGGGATTGTTATTATTACTATACAGGATTTATATAGCACCAACAGTTTGCGTTTGACAACATGAGGACAGACAATACAGTTACCAAACAATTCAATACAGGGGGAATCAAAGGGCCCTGCTCCAGTCCTTAGAGCCTACAATCTAGGAGGGAAGGTCAAGTGAAACCAAACGGTAATAGCTGTGGGGGTTGAGCTGATGGAGAAAATAAAAGTACAGTTGTTAGGTAGGGGTAGAATAGGCTTCCCTGAAGAGGAGGGGTTTTCAGGGATCGTCTAAAAGCAAACAGAGTAGGAGATAGTCAGACAGATTGGGGTAGGCAGTTCCATAGGATCGGAGAGGCTCAGGAAAAGTCCTGGAGGCAAGCATGGGAGGAGGTGACGAAGGTGCTAGAGAGCAGGAAGTCTTGGGAGCAATGAAGAAAACACGAGGGGTCTCTCCAGGAAGCTGTGACTCAAGAAGGGGAACTGTGGGAGACTGGAGGGTTCTGCAGGGTCTAGGGGGCTCTGTGGGAGCTTGGGGCAGTATGGGACACTGTTATAGGGAGCGGGCACTATTATGGGGTTGGAGGCTGTGCAGTAGGGTGGTTGGAACTTCAGATTGCACGGTGTGAGATTGGAGAACATTGGAGGGGACACTGCTGTCCACTATGGAAGTTTGGAGGGGCACTATGGGAGGTTGAGGAAATGTGGGGCACTGTTGGAGGTATTCTGAGGGCCTGAGGCTCTGCAGTAGACAGGGTGGCACTGTGTGAGGTTGGAGGGCCCTGTAGGGGGCGGGGGTGCTACAAGTGCACTGGGGGCACTATGGGAGCTGGGGGAGTTTAGGGAGTCGGCAGCTGGCTGGAGAAGTGGTAGAAGGGGAGGTTGTGGTTCGTTGGTTGAGAACCACCAATCTAGGGGGCAAAAGGCAGACTGGGTGGCACTGTGTGAGGTTGGAGAGTCCTGTAGGGGGTGGGGGTGCTACAAGTGCACTGGGGGGGGGGCACTATGGGAGCTGGGGGAGGTTAGGGAGTCTGCAGCTGGCTAGAGAAGTGGTAGAAGAAGAGGTCGTGGTTCGTTGGTTGAGAACCACCAATCTAGGGAGCAAAAGGTAGACTGGGTGGCACTGTGTGAGGTTAGAGAGACCTGTAGGGGGTGGGGGTGCTACAAGTGCACTGGGGGGGGGGCACTATGGGAGCTGGGGGAGGTTAGGGAGTTGCCTGGAGAAGGGTAGAAGAGGAGGTCGTGGTTCGTTGGTTGAGAATCACCAATCTAGGGGGCAAAAGGCAGACTGGGTGGCACTGTGTGAGGTTGGAGAGTCCTGTAGGGGGTGGGTTACTACAAGTGCACTGGGGGGGGGGGCACTATGGGAGCTGGGGGAGGTTAGGGAGTCGGCAGCTTGCCTGGAGAAGGGTAGAAGAGGAGGTCGTGGTTTGTTGGTTGAGAATCACCAATCTAGGAGGCAAAAGGATTTGACAAGGTTTTCTAACCCCTACAACCCCACCTCCCAGGTGACCTATAGACGTTTTTTGCCCAGAGACCGCCATCCAGAGGCAATGAGTGCCTCTAGTTAATGGCTTTTAGTCATGTGGTTGGGGTGAACAGCGGGACTCAAGTTCCAAACGAGATTCCGCTGTTTTAGGTGGCAACATCACCCTAGAAAACAAGTATGCAAACAGGAGCTGAAAATAAATTTAATGAAGTACACAAAAAGTATTTTTAAGACGCTCTCATGGAACGAGTCCAAGAACGTCTCTCTAACAAGCTGGATATAATTATTTTTTCACCAGAATTGTCTGATAATGATGCAGCTCCTCTCAGAATGAATGTCTTACTTATTGCTGCTTTTCTGAAAGGCGAATATGAAGATTTTCTCGTTGAGAACGCACAAGCTACTTACAGTTCCGTTTGATTAATGAATGCACCAAAATTAACTTGTAAACAAAACACAGAGGAAATCGCACAGTTTACTCCGGGCTTTACTTCCGAAGGAGCCGAGTCAGCATAAAACTCATAAGAGAAGTAATATACAGAAGGCTCAAATCCTATTCCATATCCGTATCCTCTACGCTCCGCCATCGCTGAAGAGAGGGTGCCAAGAGTATTAATTACATCAACTCCGGTAATGAACTGGCGTATGCAGAGGTGCCGCTTTTGCCCATGGCAACCATTTTAATGCTCGTCTCTGAAAATATGTAAAATCTGGAGGAACCCCAGACAGCTGAACCTGGGATGATGCACACAACTAAGGTTCCCCATGAAATCGCAGTTCCTTTGTTATATCAGAGGTTCCTCCATTACATCAGAGGGTTCTCGTCACATCGGAGGTCCCCCCCCACCACATCAGAACCCCTTCATCACATTAGAGGTACTCATCACATCAAAGGCCCCCCTCGTTACATCAGAGACTTCCATCACACCAGATGTCCCCCCATCACAACAGAGGTCCCATCACATCAAAGATTCCCCATTACATCACAGCCCCTTCATCAGAGCCCCTTCATCACAACAGAGGTCCCCCCACCACATCAGAACCCCCTCATCACATTAGAGGACTCCCATTACATCAGAGGCTCCACTTATTACATCAGAGCCTTCCATCACACCAGATGTCCCCCCCCCAATACATCAGAACCCCCTCATCACATTAGAGGTCTCCCACCACATCAAAACCCCCCTCTTTACATCACAGCCTTTCATCAAACCAGATGTCCCTCCCCCATGACATCACAGCCCCTTCATCACAACAGAGGCCCCCCCCCCCAACCACATCAGAACCCCCTTATCACATCAGAGGTCTCCCATTACATCAGAGGCTCCACTCATTACATCAGAGCCTTCCACCACACCAGATGTCCCCCCCCATCACATCACAGCCCCTTCATCACAACAGAGGTCCCCCCGCCACATCAGAACCCCCTCATCACAATAGAGGTCTCCAATCACATCAAAGCCTTCCATCACACCAGATGTCCCCCCCATCACATCAGAGCCTTCTATCACAACAGATGCCCCCCCCCCCCCCATCACATCACAGCCCCTTTATTCCAACAGAGGTCCCCCATCACATCAAAGATTCCCCACATTACATCACAGCCCCTTCATCACAACAGAGCCCCCCCCCCCCCTCACCACATCAGAACCCCCTCATCACATTAGAGGTCTCCCATCACATTAGAGGTCTCCCATCACATCAGAAGCTCCCCTCATCACATCACAGCCCCTTCATCACAACAGAGGTCCCCCCCCAACACATTAGAACCCCCTCATCACATTAGAGGTCTTCCATCACATCAGAGACCCCCTTATTACATCAGAGCTTTCCATCACACCAGTTCCCCCCTATCACATCACAGCCCCTCCATCACATCATAGACCTGTGACAGACTTAGCCGGGACAAAGGGTTTTGGAGAGGACTGAATACTAGCCTCTTGCCTTCTGATTATGGGCCCTGGATTTTTCAAGAGGAGGTAAACCCGTTTTATATACTATGGCCCGGATTCACGTACCTCGGCGCGTCTTTATTCCGGCGTAGCGTATCTTCTTTACGCTACCCCGGCGCAACGTTGAGAGCCAAGCACGGTATTCACAAAGCAAATGCTCTCAACGTTGTGCCGGCGTAGCGTATAGTCGTCGGCGTAACCTACGCACAGCCCTATTCACGTACTACGTAACATACGACAGCTGTTCCCTGGCCCATACCTTTGCATGGGTTGTGCCTCCTATATGGGGGAATAACTTTACGCCGGACGTAAACCTTGCGCAAAGCGCGTATCTTTTCCGCCCGGGCGCATCTACGTTCGTGAAGCGGCGTATTTTACTAATTTGCATATTTAACATGGGAACGCCGAATGCGTCCAGCGTAACTATGCGCCCCACGATACGCCGGCGTAGGCAAGTTACGTCGGGCGGCTGAAGCCTTGCTTTTCGACGTATCTAGCTGTGATGAATCGGCGCAGAGAAGCGACGCCGCACATTTGTACTTACGACGGCGTATCTTTAGAGTCCGTCGTGAATCCGGGCCTATATATTTTTGCAACTTTAAATACAGCAAACGAGGCAGGAAAATACCTTGTTTTATCATATTTTGTATGTCTTCACTTCCAGGCGTCGGCCGCGCCATGAATCTTGAATCTAGTGTTGACGTCATTTCCGCCCTTACTATGTTTCCCTATACAAATCTCGCGCATGCAAGGGCTTAAACCATATGATGTCCTAGGGTGGGGTGAAGTGGTTATACCGGGAAGATGTCTCCACCCTGCAGGCACCACCCCGGGAAGGAACATTTTTCAGCCCGTGATTCGCTCTCTAACAGAAGTGACTAGACCGGCCCCCGGGTGGGAACTGGATATTTAGCATTTGCAGAAATCTCTTAGGGGGGATTTTTGAGGCACGACTTGCACGACATTCCAATATAAAACACAAAACCTTTTATGATGTAATTACAACAATAATAACAATGTATTCAGATCATTTATAGGAAAACAAACCAGTAAAAAAATAAATTGGATACATTTTAATTGTAATCGTGTAATAAATGTTTTTGTATCGTATTGGAATGTTGTGCCTCAAGAGATTTCTACACATGCTTAAAGAGGAACTGCAGTCTGCTCACATAATGTGTAACAACAACATCTTTGCCATTCTGAAGCTTCCCCTCCAACCACTTTGCATATTATGTTATATATATACTGTGATTCTGTAATTGTCAAATATGCTGCAGAAATCTCCCTCCACAGACTCTGGCTGCAGCCATTTTGAACTGTGGGCAGCTGAAGCTGCTTCCTGTTCACTTCCTGGATTTACACAGAGGCACACCTCCAGCTCTACAGCTCTCATTGGTCCTCTTATAACTAATTTCCCCCCTCCCTTCCTGGCAAACTCTCAGAAGAGAGCGAGAGAGCTGTGCATGATATCATAAGCCTAGGCTAATGACCAGACAAGAAACATGAAGTGGCCTGCATAAGGAAACAGGAAGAGGGCTGCATAAAAAACAGGAAGAGGGCTGCATAAAAAACAGGAAGTGGGCTGTATAAAAAAACAGCAAGTGGGCTGCATAAAAAAAAACAGCAAGTGGGCTGTATAAAAAAAACAGGAAGTGGGCTGTATAAAAAAACAGGAAGTGGGCTGCATAAAAAAAACAGGAAGTGGGCTGCATTAAAAAAACAGGAAGTGGGCTGCATTAAAAAAACAGGAAGTGGGCTGCATTAAAAAAACAGGAAGTGGGCTGCATTAAAAAAAACAGGAAGTGGGCTGCATAAAAAAAACAGGAAGTGGGCTGTATAAAAAAAAAACAGGAAGTGGGCTGTATAAAAAAAAACAGGAAGTGGGCTGTATAAAAAAAACAGGAAGTGGGCTGTATAAAAAAAACAGGAAGTGGGCTGCATAAAAAAACAGGAAGTGGGCTGTATACAAAAAACAGGAAGTGGGCTGCATAAAAAAACAGGAAGTGGGCTGCATAAAAAAAAAACAGGAAGTGGGCTGCATAAAAAAAACAGGAAGTGGGCTGCATAAAAAAAACAGGAAGTGGGCTGTATAACAAAAAAAACAGGAAGTGGGCTGCATAAAAAAAACAGGAAGTGGGCTGTATAAAAAAAACAGGAAGTGGGCTGCATAAAAAAACAGGAAGTGGGCTGCATAAAAAAACAGGAAGTGGGTTGCATAAAAAAAACAGGAAGTGGGCTGCATAAAAAAAAACAGGAAGTGGGCTGCATAAAAAAAACAGGAAGTGGGCTGCATAAAAAAAAACAGGAAGTGGGCTGCATAAAAAAAACAGGAAGTGGGCTGTATACAAAAAACAGGAAGTGGGCTGTATACAAAAAACAGGAAGTGGGCTGTATACAAAAAACAGGAAGTGGGCTGTATAAAGAAGCAGGAAGTGGGCTGTATAAGGAAACAGGAAGTGGGTTGCATAAGGAAACAGGAAGTGGGCTGCATAAGGAAACATGAAGTGGGCTGCATAAGGAAACAGGAAATGGGCTGCATAAGGAAACAGGAAATGGGCTGCATAAGGGATTTACTGGCAGAAAAAAATGTTTTACTATCCAAAGTTAAAACAACAACAAGGGCAGAAGATTTAATCGATGGAAAGATTAACTTTAATGGCATCCCAGTCTTAGCCCGTAGGGTTCAACATTGAGTTGGCCCCGCCCTTTTCAGCTTATAACAGCTTCAACTCTTCTGGGAAGGCCGTCCACAAGGTTTATTGTATTGGTTTTAGAAGCTAGGCTTTTCCTATTCATGTGTGCTAATGAACTTGTTGGACTGGTTCAAGGAGCTCAGGAAAGATATATATTTTTTTTCTTTTTGCATGTATTATTAAATTTGCACAGGGTTATAATTTATGTCAGCTATTATAATCATTAAAAAAATGTGCAAGTGCACACACCTACACTATATCACCAAAAGTATTGAGACACCTATAACCGCTTCAACTCTTCTGGGAAGGCCGTCCACAAGGTTTAGAAGTAGGAGCTCATTTGTGAGATCAGGCACTGATGTTGGATGAGGAGGCCTTAATCCATTATGATCCATTATGGAGACTTGGCGGGAGCCGCCACTCGTCCCTCCTCTGCTGAATGAGCCACAAGGACAGTTTATTTCTGGCCACCACGTGCACCTCCGGGACACGAGCAGATCTGACGCTGGCACAAAGTAGTCTCTCTGTACTCTCTGATCAGCCATTACTCATTTCCTTTTTAAATAATTGTATTCCGGTTTATCAGCTGCCGTGATTTATGCTTTTCTATGAGTGTGCCAGAGCTTTATTAAATGTTCCAATCCATCGTGTCCTGCAGAGGCTCTCGCGGCACGCGGCGCGGCGGGCTCTCGCAGCCCTCTGGAGCGCTCCCCCTTCTCCCTCAATGACATTTATCTTTATCAGGCATCAGATCGAGATTTGCGGCCCCGGCGTCTTCTGCATTTACTTAGCTTTGGAGAAGGAATTAATTCCCCCGCTCGGAGACAATGGCGAGAGAGGCCCTAAAAAATTGTCACTTTGAATAAATCACGGGCAAAGGTAGAGGAAGACGAGAGCGCCGAGATCACGCCGGACTGAAAATGAAGGTTATTAAAGGATCCTGACAGTGAAGGTTGTAATGTTTGTGTTTTATAGTTCCGAGCTTAGCTGTGTAAGGAACAACGCCTTCCCTCACCGGAGCGAGCCTTCCCCGCCAGAGTGCACCTTCCCCCACTGGAGGGCGCCTTCCTCCGCCGGTGACCACTTCCCCTGGCGGAGCGCACCTTCCCCCCGCCGGCGACCACTTCCCCCACCGGAGCGCGCCTTCCCCCACGGGTGCGCATCTTACCTCACCCGCGACCACTTCCCCTGCCAAAGCACACCTTCCCCCGAACGGCGACCACTTCCCTGTCGGAGCTCACCTTTCCCCCCGGGTGACCACTTCCCCCGCCGGAGCCTACCATCCTCCGCCGGCGACCACTTCCCCCGCCGGAGCGCACCTTCCTCCGCTGGCGACCACTTCCCCAGCCAGAGCGCACCTTCCCCCTGCCGACGACCACTTTTTCCACTGGAGCGCACCTTCCTCCGCCTACAACCACTTCCCCCTGCCGGAGCATACCTTCCTCTGCCAACAACCACTTGCCCCGCCGGAGCGCCGGAGTGCACCTCCTTCCGCCTACAACCACTTTGCCCGGCGGAGCGCACCTTCCCCCGCCGGAGCGTGCCTTCCTCTGCTAACAACCACTTCCCCGCAGGAGCGCACCTTCCCCTGCCGGCGACCACTTCCCCCACCGGAGCGCACCTTCCCCTGCCGGAGTGCACCTTCCCCCGCCGGAGCGCACCTTCCCCCGGAGCGCACCTTCCCCCGCCGGAGCGCACCTTCCCCCGCCGGAGCGCACCTTCCCCCGCCGGAGCGCACCTTCCCCCACAGTAGTGCACCTTTGCCCTGCCGGCGACCACTTCCCCGGGTCCTTTACACCGACTGCAGCCGGGGTCAGCCACTCTGCTTCGTCCTCTCCGTCGTATTACAATCCGAGTTCCGCCTAAAGATGCCCCTCCCTTTTTACTGTCTAGAATTGGTATATTCAATACAACTGCTGTTAGGTTGTTCATACCCGGACCAGCTATGGACCATATTACAGTAATTATCTCTTATAAAGACATGAAAGAGCGAGTTTGGGGTGGAGGAACTTGACTGGCCTGCAAAGAGTCCTGACCTCAACCCGTTAGAACACCTTTGGAATGAATTAGAGCAGAGACCGCAAAGCCAGGCCTTCTCATCCAACATCAGTGCCTGACCTCACAAATGCGCTTCTGGAAGAATAGTCAAATATTCCCTATAGACGCCCTCCTAAACCTTGTGGACGGCCTTCCCAGAAGAGTTGAAGCTTGTTACAGGTGTCTCAATAATTTTTGGTAATATAGTGTATGTGTGTGCACTTACACATTTTTTTTTAATGATTATAATATTCAACATAACAAATTATAACCCTGTGCAAATGTAATATTACATGCAAAAAGAAAGAAATCTTTCCTGTGTCCTGAGCTCATTGAACCAGTCCAACAAGTTCATTAGCACAAGAATAGGAGAAGCCTAGCTTCTAAAACCAATACAATGAACCTTGTGGACGGCCTTCCCAGAAGAGGTTGAAGCTGTTATAGCTGCAAAGGGCGGGGCCAACTCAATATTGAACCCTACAGACTAAGGGCCAGATTCTCGTAGAATCCATGGCGGCGTAGCGTAAGCCATTTACACTACGCCGCCGCAACTTACTGGAGCAAGTGCCGTATTCTCCAAGCACTTGCTCCGTAGTTTGCGGCGGCGTAGTGTAAATGACCCGGCGTATCCCCGCGTAATTCAAAGGGGGCGACTTGTATTTAAATTAAGCGCGCCCCCGCGCCGATCGAACTGCGCATGCGCCGGCCGTAAAAATAGCCCAGTGCGCATGCTCCAGCTCACGACGGAAAACGTCAATGAAGCCGACGTGAGCGCCATTGACCTAAAGTCCTATTCGCGAACGACTTAGTAAACGACAGAAAAAGACGACGCTGACCCGACGCCATACTTAAGATGGCATACGACGGAACTTCGTAAGCCTACCCCTCATATAGCAGGGGTAGGTTTACGCTTACGGAAACGACGTAAACGACGACGAGGCGGTGTAAAAACGTTCGGGAATCGGCGTATTAGGCTAATTTGCATAGGCAAATGAGAAATCAACGTAAAGGCCACCTTGCGGCCAGCGAAGGAATTACATCTAAGAGTCGGCGGTGTCCTGTCGGATCTTCGCCGTATCTATTCTATTCTATTCTAGGAATCAGACGCATAGATACCCGGGGAAAAAAACAGAGATACGACAGTGTTTCCTGCGATACACCGTCGTATCTCTTTTGAGAATCTGGCCCCAAGACTGAGACGCCATTAAAGTTCATGTGTGTGTGTAAAGGCAGGCGTCCCAATACTTTTGGTAACATAGTGTATATGTATGTTTTTCTCTTTTTTAATTTGACGTATAATAAGATTTCTACATTTTTATACTTTTGATGTGTACTCTCCATGTCTGGCCTCTATAGTTTTCTTTTTTTTTTTTAAATGTGTTGTTTTTCAGCTGTCCGGCAATCGAGTTGTTATGAAAAGAGATGGCCAGGCAGTTCTCTCAACATGTTAGGAGACTTTTCAGATAAGCTTACATCGGATTGTCAAATATAACGATTGTTTGCATTGTTATCGAGACTATTCCACAGTATGGTATCAGGACTTCACCCGAGCCCAATGCCTCAAAAAGGCTCCAACGGCATCGTTTCCGACATCTCCATCGCACCGGAGCATTCTCTGAAAGCATCATTTAATATGCACAGAAAATGTGACACTGTCTGTGATCGCGCACCGACGAGCCAAACGTAGCGGAGCCTCCACTATTCATTACATGAAACTTTGATATTACCAGAAAATAAACGTGTCTTATAAATATTCAGTGTTGTGTTCCACTTGTCAGAATGCAAAACTGTCCGAGATGAAAGAGGACTCACCAGAAGAGGTGGAACTGTCTACAAACACAAATTGCCTCAATTCCACCTGAAAGTGGAGTTTCACCCAAAAAAAACGTCATTGATGTGCGTGAAATAAATAAAAAAAAAAACATTTGGAGATTTAATTTTTTTTTTTACCCACCTTTAAATGGCTGTTGCTATGCGGCCCCCTCGAAATCTTCCTCCTTCATCGCCAAGGCTCCTTCCGTCGCTTCCCTCGGCGCCTCTGCTCGCTACTGCTCCTGGGAGATGTGCGTCGTCATTTCCCAGGAGTCAGTGCCGAGGGCTAGGTTGCCATAACAAGAGGGCGGGCACTTTCGCCGCTCGTATACTTTACGGTGCATTACTGCGCATGCGCGAGAACGGGGCACAGTATCTCGGAAACTAAATGCTTGTGGGCTTCACATGCCCACAAGCAAAAATGACAACGGCCAGAGCACAGTCATCAATGTTTTTTTTTAAAAGATGAAACCGGACATCGGGGACAATTTTAATAGAAGACGTGAGCGTTATAATAACATTGTAAACACTTGTATAAGGTTCTAAAACAGGGATCTCCAAACTACGGCCCTCCAGATGCTGTGGAACTACACTTCCCATGAGGCCTTGTAAAACTCTGACATTCGTAGACATGACTAGGCATGATGGGAAATGTAGTTCCTGAACACCTGGAGGGCCGTAGTTTGGAGACTCCTGTTCTAAAAGAACAAAAATTGAGATTGTAGTTGGAACTCCGCTTTAATATCGGTGCTAGACCTAGTCTTCGACTTTGGAATTATGTTGTGTCCGAAGTTGAACCTGGGAGGAGCCATCGTAGTCGGCAGAGGAAGATCTGTCGGCGAGGTGACCTAGAGCAGGGCTTGTCAACCCCCGGGCCGTGCCCCACTACCGGGCGTGGCCTTTCTGTAGCCAGGCCTGCGGGCGTCAGGAGAGAGCCCGGTGGAAGACATAAGCAAGCGGGCAGGCAGAGATGACATCTTTCTCCGCCCCCCACATCGCTGCTCTCCCACCCTGTCAGCCTCAATGTCGGAGGTACGGCGGGGGAGCAGAGAGATTACATCATCTCTCACCGCTCTCCTGCCTTCACTGGGAACCCCTCTGTGCTAAATGGACCAGTGCTGCCACCAATGCAGTAGCAGGCAGCATGGCAAGTGAAATTTCAAATCTTGTGGCAGGTGACGTGGCAACCCCCCCACCCCACAACCGGGCCTTGGCAACCCGTCCTGGTGCCAAAAAAGTTGGGGACCACTGAGGACGAAGAGGAGCTGATATTTTGGGTGTTAATTTGCAGTTCACTTCCTCGTAGAATGTTAACAGATTGCTTTGGCAAGAACAATCTCTCATGAACACATGACGATTACTACAATCGATACTGTTTTCATTAGCAAGTTCTTGGAGATGTATTACTGGAAACTACAGGCCTGTCAGTCTAACATCGATAGTATGTAAACTATTTGAGGGGATGATAAGGGACTATTATCCAATAACTTATCGATTGTAGTAATCAGCATGGGTAAATAAAGGAAGGCCTGTGGATGTGGTGTACCTGGATTTTGCAAAAGCATTTGATACAGTTCCCCATAGACACTTAGTTTAACAAACTGATGTCTGCAGGTATGGACCATAGAAAACAGGGGCATGCCCAAAGTTTGGCGATAAATCACCAACCATTGTTCTTGGATATATAGTCCCTTATCATCCCCTCAAGTAGTTTACATACTATCGATGTTAGACTGACAAGCCTGTACTTTCTACTAACATATCGCTGCCTTTTTTTGATTACTAGTACCACGTGGGCTTTTCACCACTGTCATTCCATGTCAGTATGCTGTCCATAAAGATTAGGAATAACGGTCTGGCTATAACCCGAGTTCATACAGTATATACAGACACACAATAGACACACACACACAGTATATACACATACATACACACAATAAAAAGATACTGAAGAGGCGGGGCAGCTATAATCTTGGGATATAAAAAAAAAAAAAGTTTTTTTTTTACATACTGTCCCTTGTTTTACTGAGGCTGGCAACCCTGATGGGGCCCCCTAGTGGCATGGGGGGCCCTCGGGCAGTGCCCGAGTGGTCAGTCCGCCCCTGCTCTCTCCACGTCACACACCAGCAGCAACGGACACATAAAAGGCTTTAATCTCCTACTGTGAGTGTGAAATTTATAAAGTTTCAGCACTTCGAAGAACAGACAAGTTTATAATAAGGTGTAAAAGTCATAGTCGGGAAAACATATCAGACAGATTAAAAAGAAAAAAAAAAAACTGTGAAGCGCAAACTGCATCTCATTTTCTTCTGTAGGTGGAAAAGTGTGAAAACGGCTATAAATACTCATCCCAGAGGCAGATTTTATATATTTATTTACTGCGTTATTTTTTTTTTTCAAGCACCTCCACCCGAGCCATGACTAAGGGCCCCTCCCAGCCAACAGCCAATAAAACAAGCCCAGGTCAAGCTGTCTGCAGGATCTCCCCCGTCTGCATAATGGAGGCCCATAACTCAGGCCCGAGCCTGCGTTTTTTTCATCCCATCACAAATCACGCCGCATAATCGCTGGAGAGGCCGTGGAAATGAATTTGGGATGTCATCTGCCATGTAATGATAAAGCCAAAGGCCTTGAATTATGGATCTCAATTACAGTACAGGAGCACTTCATTACGACGCGGTAACTCCCACCGCCGCGCTATTGCCCGCCAACCCCCCCCAACGCCGGCACATCTGTTTTTTTTTTTTTTATCTTTACGAATGCCGAAGACAAATTCTCATCAGACGATGAAGAATAAGGCGGGGGGGTGGGGGGGGCGGAATGAGTCACCTAACCATAATCGGTCATTTCTATACTTTCGCACCAATTACTGTGATCTATGATGTTACTTAAAAGCCGCCATGGCAGCCGTCCAGCCACATTTAGATAATGAAAGATGGAGCCCGGGCATTTAACCCCCATCTCCGCCGGAAGTCAACCGGCGAGGTCCGACAACGCAACCCAGCGGCAATCCCCCGGCGGAACCAAAGAGGTTAAACCCGGCGCTTCTAATGGATTCCAAATTAGGTTTGTATTTTATTCTTTTCCCTTCTTAGTATCGGAACACATTTCCGCCTGGCATTTTCCAATAGAATTAGACTTTGCAGAGGCACTTATGTTGAACCTTTTATAGATTCCCTTTTAAAACGATGACCTTTCGTGATTTCCCAAACCGCCGGAGCTGCTTGCTTACTATGGCGGAGGCTTTACTTGTGTGGCTGAGTGATCTTTCTGGCCGATCTGAGACTTCTAATGTGGACGCGGGCCGGAGCGTATCGGGACAAGACGGAGAAGTGATGGACGCCTTCACTCGCCTCAACAGTTTTTATAAAGTGGAGGAATGGCGTTCATTTCTATCTGATTACTAAGGCGAGAAGCAACGTGCTATTTTATTCTTTTATAGGCCTGCTTTAAAGTAAAACTTTGGCCAAGCTGTAATTCCATTTCCTTTAAGTGGAACTCAACTGTATGGGCCAATTTACACTCGCTTTGGCTTCAACACACATTAACGTCTAGTTTACACTTGCTTAAAAACAAGGCTTCGGGCATGCTTTGCTAAAGCTCTCTGAATGCCAGTCAAAGCACCTGTCACTAAATAAAATGGTTAGCTTACAGTCCGGTTTACGCCTTGCTTTTGCTTCCATAGAAGTCTATGGCAAAGCTCGCTCGAAGCCTCATCGAAGGCCCAAGACTCTTCAAAGGCCCAACAAAGACTCATCAGAGGCCCATCAAAGCCTCATCAAAGGCCCAACAAAGCCTCATCGAAGGCCCAAGACTCTTCAAAGGCCCACCAAAGATTTATTGAAGCTCCATCAAAGGCCCACCAAAGATTTATTGAAGCTCCATCAAAGGCCCACCAAAGATTTATTGAAGCTCCATCAAAGGCCCACCAAAGATTTATTGAAGCTCCATCAAAGGCCCACCAAAGTCTCATCAAAGGCCCACCAAAGCCTCACCAAAGACTCATTAGAGGCTCATCAAAGGCCCAACAAAGCCTCATCAAAGCTCCACCAAAGCCTCTTCAAAGGCCCAACAAAGCCTCGTCAAAAGCCCACCAAAGACTCGTCAAAGGCCCACCAAAGACTCGTCAAAGGCCCACCAAAGACTCGTCAAAGGCCCACCAAAGACTCGTCAAAAGCCCACCAAAGCCTCGTCAAAGGCCCACCAAAGCCTCGTCAAAGGCCCACCAAAGCCTCGTCAAAAGCCCACCAAAGCCTCGTCAAAAGCCCACCAAAGCCTCGTCAAAAGCCCACCAAAGCCTCGTCAAAAGCCCACCAAAGCCTCGTCAAAAGCCCACCAAAGCCTCGTCAAAAGCCCACCAAAGCCTCGTCAAAAGCCCACCAAAGCCTCGTCAAAAGCCCACCAAAGCCTCGTCAAAAGCCCACCAAAGCCTCGTCAAAAGCCCACCAAAGCCTCGTCAAAAGCCCACCAAAGCCTCGTCAAAAGCCCACCAAAGCCTCGTCAAAAGCCCACCAAAGCCTCGTCAAAAGCCCACCAAAGCCTCGTCAAAAGCCCACCAAAGCCTCGTCAAAAGCCCACCAAAGCCTCGTCAAAAGCCCACCAAAGCCTCGTCAAAAGCCCACCAAAGCCTCGTCAAAAGCCCACCAAAGCCTCGTCAAAAGCCCACCAAAGCCTCGTCAAAAGCCCACCAAAGCCTCGTCAAAAGCCCACCAAAGCCTCGTCAAAAGCCCACCAAAGCCTCGTCAAAGGCCCACCAAAGCCTCGTCAAAGGCCCACCAAAGCCTCGTCAAAGGCCCACCAAAGCCTCGTCAAAGGCCCACCAAAGCCTCGTCAAAGGCCCACCAAAGCCTCGTCAAAGGCCCACCAAAGACTCTTCAAAGGCCCACCAAAGACTCTTCAAAGGCCCACCAAAGACTCTTCAAAGGCCCACCAAAGACTCTTCAAAGGCCCACCAAAGACTCTTCAAAGGCCCACCAAAGACTCATCAAAGGCCCACCAAAGACTCATCAAAGGCCCACCAAAGGCCCATCTAAGCCCCACTAAGCACCAAGCAAAAGCAAGGTGTAAACAGGACTGTAAGCTAACCATTTTATTTAGTGACAGAGCTTTGACCGTCATTCAGAGAGCTTTAACAAAGCCTGTCCGAAGCCACGTTTTGAAGCAAATGTAACATTTTTTTTATAGTCACAGCAAGGTCACTCATCCATCCACATCTCCATGCTTTATTTTGCTGAAAAATCACTTTTTACATTGTTTCTCCTTTTTTTTTCTTTTTTTACATCCTGTCACTGTAGTAGTTCAGTGTCACCATAGTGGGTGGATGGGGGTGGGTAAGGAATGTTTTTTACTTGGTTATTGCTTCTGTACAAGCAATCGTTTTAGCTGTCATGAATCAGTTGACCATTAACATTTTGCTTTTGGTTGTGATCTGTGATTGACTACAGCTAATCACATGGTACATGTAGCCAGGTACCATGTAATTGCTGTGAGCCAATCACAGACCACAACAGTAAACAAGCTGTTCATGAATGGAAAGCCATATATATACGTTGGGTAGATCCACCATATTGCATCTCACTCCTTCCCAAAGTCAGCTTACAAAGATGCGCCCAACCCACACCTGACAACAAAGGCAGCGCAATTCTGCTATCAGACCCCCGAAAATCAACACACATTAACGGCTAGTTTACACTTGCTTCAAAACAAGGCTTCGGACAGGCTTTGTTAAAGCTCTTTGACTGCCAGTCAAAGCTCCTGTCACTACATAAAATGGTTAGCTTACAGTCCAGTTTACGCCTTGCTTTTGAGTTGCTTTGGCTTAGCTTAAAAAATTATACCCCATGTAGCTTCAGTGGTGCTTCAAAGCCTCCATATAAGTCTATGGCAAAGCTCGCTCAAAGCCTCATCAAAGGCCCACCAAAGACTCATCAAAGGCCCACCAAAGACTCGTCAAAGGCCCACCAAAGACTCGTCAAAGGCCCACCAAAGACTCGTCAAAGGCCCACCAAAGACTCGTCAAAGGCCCACCAAAGACTCGTCAAAGGCCCACCAAAGACTCGTCAAAGGCCCACCAAAGACTCGTCAAAGGCCCACCAAAGACTCGTCAAAGGCCCACCAAAGACTCGTCAAAGGCCCACCAAAGACTCATCAAAGGCCCACCAAAGACTCATCAAAGGCCCACCAAAGACTCATCAAAGGCCCACCAAAGACTGGCATAAATTAAACACTCGTCGGAGCCCCACCAAACACTCGTCGGAGCCCCACCATATTGCTTCTCATTTAGATGCGCCCAACCCACCACACCTGACAACAAAGGCAGCGCACTTCTGTTATCAGACTCCAAAAATCAATGAGGATTTGCTCCGCATTGTACGCCTGAATTGGTTCATTAAGGGTTTACATCCAACAATTTATGCCAATTACACCAAGATCCATTGTGAAATTAGTGTAGAAATGATTGATTCCGATTCTGTGACAAATTTATCGTGTTTTTTTTTACATCATGAGCACCCAAAAAAAAAAAAAAACCTTGGCTCCATCCATAGAACTTTCTGCTATAATGGAACAAATTCCGCACAGAAGATTTGTGATGATAAGCACGCCATTACATAAATTAGCATTCGTTTAGAAAGAAAAATAAGACTTATTTTGATAAACGACCCGGTTAGTCTTCCAGGTACAGAGCCTGGAAGACGGCTGAAGGGTGGATTGAGACCAAGGCTTTGTGTCTGCAGTGTCTGCCGATACCTACCAACACCACAACGTTTCTATGCCTAAAGTAGTTCATTTATTTAACCCTCAGTGTTTTTGGCTCAACAAGTGGGGTACAATACAATACCCAATCCTCAGTAAACTACAGTATTTGTTAAAATGTAAAAAACATAAATGTTACTAATCAATGGGAGGTGAAGAAGGTCTAGAGGAGGTGGTAGAGCAGGTCTAAAGGAGGTGGTGGAGCGGGTCTAGAAAAGGTGGTGGAGCACGACTAAAGGAGGTGGTGGAGCAGGTCTAGAGAAGGTGGAGCAAGTCTAGAGGAAGTGGTGGAGCAAGTCTAGGGGAAATGGTGTAGCAGTTCAAGAGGAGGCAGTGGAGCAGGTCAAGAGGAGGAGGTGGAGCAAGTCTAGAGGAGGCGGTGGAGCAGGTCTAGAAAAGGTGGTGGAGCACGTCTAGAAAAGGTGGTGGGGCACGTCTAGAAAAGGTGGTGGAGCACGTCTAGAAAAGGTGGTGGAGCACGTCTAGAAAAGGTGGTGGAGCACGTCTAGAAAAGGTGGTGGAGCACGTCTAGAAAAGGTGGTGGAGCACGTCTAGAAAAGGTGGTGGAGCACGTCTAGAAAAGGTGGTGGAGCACGTCTAGAGAAAGTGGTGGAGCACGTCTAAAGGTGGTGGAACGTCTAGAAAAGGTGGTGGAGCAGTCTAGAAAAGGTGGTGGAGCACGTAGAAAAGGTGGTGGACACGTGAAAAGGTGGTGGAGCAAGTTGGAGCACGTCTAGAGGAAGTGAAAAGGTGGTGGAGCACGTCTAGAAAAGGTGGTGGAGCACGTCTAGAAAAGGTGGTGGAGCACGTCTAGAAAAGGTGGTGGAGCACGTCTAGAGGAGGTGGTGGAGCACGTCTAAAGAAAGTGGTGGAGCAGTTCTAGAAGTGGTGGAGCAAGTCTAGAGGAAGTGGTGGAGCACGTCTAGAGGAGGCGGTGGAGCACGTCTAGAGGAGGCGGTGGAGCACGTCTAGAGGAGGCGGTGGAGCACGTCTAGAGGAGGCGGTGGAGCACGTCTAGAGGAGGCGGTGAAGCACGTCTAGAGGAGGCGGTGGAGCACGTCTAGAGGAGGTGGTGGAGCACGTCTAGAGGAGGCGGTGGAGCAAGTCTAGAGGAGCCAGTGGGGCAAGTCTAGAGCAGGTGGAGGAGCAGGTCTAGAGGAGGCGGTGGAGCAAGTCTAGAGGAGCCAGTGGGGCAAGTCTAGAGCAGGTGGAGGAGCAGGTCTAGAGCAGGTGGAGGAGCAGGTCTAGAGGAGGCGGTGGAGCAGATTTAGGGGAGGCGGCAGAGCAAGTCTGAAGGTGGTGGAGCAGGTCTAAAAGGAGGCGGTGGAGCAGGTCTAGAGGAGCTGGATTTCCATCCTCTCATGAATGCTGCCCTGGATCGCTGTCATGTCATTATCACGGTATGGGCGGGTTGGCCGTTAACACCATAGTGATGACTGGCATCTGACCTAGAGTATCATTGGCCAGCCCGCCTGCACCATGGCATTACATTGTACCTTTTTGCTGCTGATTCTTTGTATCTCCCATTCATGAACCCCAATTATATATTTTACAATACAAATGAAGCAGCACAAGGAGTGAGACTCAGTAAGAAGGGAGGGACAGGATCTTTGGCGCTGACCAATATGATGACTGTAATACCATTATTACCCCCCCCCCCCCACCACGAGGAGCTATATAACACCTTGTGATAAAACCCGCTTCCCCAGCCACTCCGAAGTCGTTCCAAATTACTCAGCATATTGCTTCCATAA
>CM056058.1:882517-920017 GCA_029574335.1 Rana kukunoris
AGAAAATAAATATCATTTACGGGGCAGATTCTGACATTAGGATAAAAGAGCCGAAACTCTTTTGATACATTACAGTGGACCAGAACCCAAAATGTTAAAGATTTTTGTCTTCAATGCCTTCCTGTGCCTGGCCACTCAAGTTCTGTAGCTGTATATTTGCAGCGTCAGGTCATCTAAGTCTACTCTTACCAGTGGTGACAATGGAGTGAGGTTTGGCGATATCACTCTTGTGCTGCTCACTGTTTTCCTTGCTGGAGACAAAGCTGTACCTAAAGTCCTGCAACGAAGGATCTCCCTGCTTCTATCATTCTGTGGTTCATCCACCTCTCCCGCTGCTCCCCAATCATTTATTCTTCACCCAGTCTTTGGATCACTAGATTTGGAGATGTCACTCCTGTGCTGCTCACTGTTTTCCTTGTTGGAGAGGAAGCTGTACCTAAAAACCTGCAATGGAGGATCTCCCCTGCTTCTATAATTCTGTCATTCTACCTCTACCCGCTTCTACCTCTCCCGCTACTCCCCAATCAATCATTCTACACCCACTCTTCTGATCAGTAAGATTTTGAGTGAGATTTGGTGATATCACTCCTGTGCTGCTCACTGTTTTCATTGCTGGAGAGGAAGCTGTACCTAAACACCTGCAATGAAGAAACTCCCTGCTTCTATCATTCTGTGGTTCATCCACCTCTCCCGCTGCTCCCCAATCAATCATTCCTCATACAGACTTCAGATCACTAGATTTGGAGTGAGATTTGGAGATGTTACTCCTGTGCTGGAGAGGAAGCTGTACCTCAGTGGCGGCTGGTGCTCAACATTTCTGGGGGGGCGTAAATGGAAAAAAAAATTGCAGCCTCAACTGTGCCCATCAAATGCAGCCACTGTGCCATCAATTGTCACCACTGTGCCATGCCATCAAACGCAACCACTGTGCCATGCCATCAAATGCAGTCACTGTGCCATGCCATCAAACGCAGCCACTGTGCCATCAATTGTCACCACTGTGCCATGCCATTAAATGCAGCCACTGTGCCATCAATTGTCACCACTGTGCCATGCCATCAAACGCAGCCACTGTGCCATCAATTGTCACCACTGTGCCATGCCATCAAATGCAGTCACTGTGCCATGCCATCAAACGCAGCCACTGTGCCATCAATTGTCACCACTGTGCCATGCCATCAAATGCAGTCACTGTGCCATCAATTGTCACCACTGTGCATGCCATCAAACGCAGCCACTGTGCCATCAATTGTCACCACTGTGCCATGCCATCAAACACAGTCACTCTGCCATGCCATCAAACGCAGACACTGTGCCATCAATTGTTACCACTGTGCCATCAATTGTTACCACTGTGCCATCAATTGTCACCACTGTGCCATGCCATCAAACGCAACCACTGTGCCATGCCATCAAATGCAGTCACTGTGCCATGCCATCAAACGCAGCCACTGTGCCATCAATTGTCACCACTGTGCCATGCCATTAAATGCAGCCACTGTGCCATCAATTGTCACCACTGTGCCATGCCATCAAACGCAGCCACTGTGCCATCAATTGTCACCACTGTGCCATGCCATCAAATGCAGTCACTGTGCCATGCCATCAAACGCAGCCACTGTGCCATCAATTGTCACCACTGTGCCATGCCATCAAATGCAGCCACTGTGCCATCAATTGTCACCACTGTGCCATGCCATCAAACGCAGCCACTGTGCCATCAATTGTCACCACTGTGCCATGCCATCAAACGCAGCCACTGTGCCATCAATTGTCACCACTGTGCCATGCCATCAAACACAGTCACTCTGCCATGCCATCAAACGCAGACACTGTGCCATCAATTGTTACCACTGTGCCATCAATTGTTACCACTGTGCCATCAATTGTTACCACTGTGCCATCAATTGTTACCACTGTGCCATCAATTGTTACCACTGTGCCATCAATTGTTACCACTGTGCCATCAATTGTTACCACTGTGCCATCAATTGTTACCACTGTGCCATCAATTGTTACCACTGTGCCATCAATTGTTACCACTGTGCCATCAATTGTTACCACTGTGCCATCAATTGTTACCACTGAGCCATCAATTGTTACCACTGAGCTATCAATTGTTACCACTGTGCCCAGCAATTGTTACCACTGTGCCCAGCAATTGTTACCACTGTGCCCAGCAATTGTTACCACTATGCCCAGCAATTGTTACCACCGTGCCCAGCAATTGTAGCCACCGTGCCCTGCAATTGTAGCCACCGTGCCCCGCAATTGTAGCTACCTTGCCCAGTTAAATGCTGCCACTGTGACCTGTAAAATGCCCCTTCCCCCCCGCCTGGCACTTACCTTTCTGGGGTCAGCCGTGCTTCTACCATCCCTCGATGTCTTCTCCCGCCCTTGGTGACGATTCAGCCAATCAGGTTACCGATAACCAGAACCGGTGAACCTGATTGGCTGAGATGCCTGTCAGTCTTATCCAAGGAACACACCGCTGGTACGTCCCTTAGATAAGCATTCGGAAGCTGACTACAGCCTGAGGGCTGTACTCGGAAAGCCTATCAGAGCCGTTGGCTCTGATAGGCACTTCCACACAGCTGCCGTTATTCAGGTGGCCGGCGCTCACCATCCTGGCCATCTGAATAGTGGGCGGCACAGTGGCTGTGCGAGAGCCAGAGGGGGCGGCGCTCTGGCACCCTCTGTGGACGAACCACTGCTGCTATGCCTAAATACCTGCAATAAAGGATCTCCCTGCTTCTATCATTCTGCGGTTCATCCACTTCTCCCCAATAAATAATTCTTTACCCAGTCTTCGGATCAGTGAGATTTGGAAATTTCACTCCTGTGCTGCTCACCGTTTTCCTTGCCGGAGAGGAAGCTGTACCTAAAAACCTGCAATGAAGGATTTTCCTGCTTCTATCATTCTGTGGTACATCCACCTCTCTCCCTCAGCTCCCCAATCATTCATTCTTCATCCAGTTATCAAGATCACTAGATTTCGAGATGTCACTCCTGTGCTGTTAACTGTTTTCCTTGCCGGAGAGGAAGCTGTACCTAAACCTGCAATAAAGAAACACTCTGCCGGGAATCCCAACGAGAAAATAGAGACCAGGGTTCTCCATTTTCCCGTCAAGATTCCCGGCTGTTTTCCTGATGGGAAAACAGCTAGGGAGCATACACGCTGCCGGGATTCCCGGCCAGATGCTCTCCTGGCAGTTTTCCCGCCGGGAAAACCGGTCATGTGTACGAGCCTTCAGTATGGAAAAATCACCAGGGCAGCCATCTCAGGACTGTCATCAGAAGTGGATCACTCAGGCTGCAGCACTCCCTCCTTGAGAGCATGTCACCGAACTGGAGAAGATAAGGAGGTGGGTGGAGCTAAACACTCAGGAGAAGGAAGTTAAATCCTCCGCCACGCATGCTGGGGAAGCCTCAGTCTCCTTCTGTGAAGCTAGCTGCTGCTAACCAGTCATGTCTGGGAGCTATGGATGAGAACAAGCTGTTGTGTTGGTGTCTCTTTGAATGTATAGTGAGTGAAACTTTTAGTTTAAGATGGATTATTTCATTAAGATGGAGTGTGTGCTTTTTTTTAGCACAAGGCAAAGTGCCTAACGTCACTGGTCATTAGACACCAGGCAGCTAGCAACCAGTTCAGTCAGGGGAAGATGTGGGCTGTGGGCACCCGCTACAGAAAAAAAAGGCATTTTAAATGGGGGGGGGCACAGTATAATGTTGGTGGGGTCATAGCCCCCTCTAGGCCCCACCATAGTGAACGCCACTGTTTTCCCAATGACCACAAGTGTAAGGGAGAATTCTTCACACTGATCATCACCCTAATGTAATATGATTTGAAGATAAGAGTAAATTATTAGCAAGTGACCGGAAAGTTGTTTCAAGGATCGGTGTTGAGAAGGTTGAGAAAGGCTGATCTCATGCCTCAATACAATAGTAGTAGCTGGCCTTGACTCAGGAATATGGTTACAAATTCCCATACTGGAACACCCAGACAGATGTGAAGGGTTAATTACATCTGATAATCATCTGAGTTTGCTATATTGAGCACATGGAAGATTTAAATCAGCGACGGAGCAGCTGTATAGAGAACACTCATAAAAGATTACCAGCCAGGTGGTCGCGGGAACGCATCGAGTACATAATATGCATCTACAGACGACACTCTTGTGCTCTTCAGCGGCTGTGTGAGATGATGGAGGTGTCTGAAAAGTTTGGAAAATGTTATGAATAAGTAAAGAGGGCTTTGACTTCTGAGCTCAGTTTATAGGGGGGGAAGATTGCGTTCTTTAAACAACCACCAATTACGGGTCTCGGTAGAAGAGGCAGAAATCTTCACTCTACAGATCCGAGACCGAGGTGGAACAATGGGCGCTTTGGGCGAGACAGAAAACGTTTCCGTTTATGTATCTGTTGTACTTATCAGGAACACTAAGAGCCCATTCACACAGGGGCGGCACGACTTTGGGGGCGGCTCGGAAAGGCGACCTGAAGACGACTTTCGGAGGCGACTTGCAAAATTACTTCTGTATAGAAGTCAATGCAAGTCACCCCGAGTCGCCCCCAAAGTCGTACGAAAACCTTTTTTCGAAGTCAGAGCGACTTGCGTCGCTCCTATTCGAACGGTTCTATTGCACAATACTGGGATCAGGAGGGCACAGTACAAGGGGGGGGGGGGGCAGAAGGGCACAATACTGGAATCAGCAGAGCACAGTACAGGAGAGAAGGCAGAAGGGGCACAATACTGGGATCAGATGGGCAAAGTAAAGGGGGAGGGCAGAAGGGCACAATACTGGGACCAGGAGGGCACAGTATGGGGGGAGGCCGAAGGGCACAATACAGGGGAAGGGCAGAAGGGCACAATACTGGAATCAGCAGAGCACAGGAGAGAAGGCAGAAGGGGGAACAATACTGGGATCAGATGGGCAAAGTACAGGGGGGGAGGGCAAAAGGGCACTATACTGGGACCAGGAGGGCACAGTACAGGGGGGAGGGCAGAAGGGCACAAAACTGGGATTAGGAGGGCACAATACAGGGGGGAGGGCAGAAGGGCACAATACTGGGATCAGAAGGGGAAAGTACGGGGGGAGGCAGAAGGGCACAATACTGGAATCAGCAGAGCACAGTACAGGAGAGAAGGCAGAAGGGGCACAATACTGGGATCAGATGGGCAAAGTACAGGGGGGAGGGCAGAAGGGCACAATACTGGGACCAGGAGGGCACAGTACAGGGGGAGGGCAGAAAGGCACAATACTGGAATCAGGAGGGCACAGTATGGGGGGGGAGGCCGAAGGGCACAATACTGGAATCAGGAGGGTACAGTACAGGGGGGAGGGCAGAAGGGCACAATACTAAGATCACGCCTATGGCTCTTATAAGGTGCTTCCAAAAAATACCCCGCCGCTGTAATTCAGGTGCTCGGTGTCCAACAAGGGGCCGGGCACCTAAAAAGGGGATGGCAACGGTGACCATAAATAGATTAATGCAATGCATGAATCCACCTACGGCGATAGAGGGGTGGCAGGAGAGAGGGGGCGGCGCCCATGTGCCCTTTATGGACGCACCACCACTGCAATGACAGGGCCTCTTTATGGGATTTCAAACTTCAGAGCCCCTCTGCAACCTACACACTCCTCATTCGTCCATGCTCTCAGAACCACAAATCAGCCAAGAGACCGGAATCCTACCCAGAGGCCTTCCGAAAGGTCTGCTCAATCTACCAAAGCCAAAAACCATATAAAACTTGAAACAAGTTAATCAATCTAATGGCGGGGATTAACCCGTTTAATAACAGCAGCTCATCAGTGCCAGCACCGCGGGGGAGCAATAGAGGCTCAGGGGTGACGGAGAGAAGCAGCAAGTGGAGTTACTTTAATGACTTTCCTTAAGAGATTAAAATGCCATGTCTGATGGGGCCGCTATATTACGACTTGCCGCCACTGGAGGGTGACAGTTTGTCTCAACGCCGCTCGCTGCTGGCGATAAAGCAGTGAATAAAATCCATCATATTTCTAGGATTTATACGTCCCGGCAATGTATAGAATTATGGAAGAGATACATTTCTAGGAGGATCCCGAATGTTACTGCAAAACCGTTTATCTGAAAAACGATCATCTGTAAATAAATATGTCTTTAAAAAACTGTCACTAGGTGCTGCGGTGTAAATGCTTCACGGAAAACTTCGGGGGGAAAGGCGAATATGAGAAAGTGTGTAGAGTTCTGTCAGCTAAAGTGTATAAGTAAAGATGGAGGAGTCACCAAGTCCGACCGGTTGGTTTACCATCTTCCCAATTGTTGTTGGCAATCACAATGGGACATACACAGGCATCCAAACTCTAACTTCCATGATTTCTTCTTAGTATACTTCATAGTCATATTATAGAGTTTTGGATGCCTATTTATGTCCCATCATGATTGCCTACAACAATTAGGAAGATGGAACCCAACCGGTCGGCCTTGGCGACTCCTCCATCTTTACTTTAACTTTCATGATTCCTTCTCAGTATACTTTATAAATAAGCCTTTATAGTCATATTATAGAGTTTGGATGCCTGTGTTTGTCCCATCATGATTGCCTATAACAATTAGGAAGATGGGAACCCAACTGGTTGGCCTTGGTAAATCCTCCATCTTTACTTTAACTTTCTTAATTCCTTCTCAGTATACTTGATAGTCATATTATAAAGCAAAGATGGAGGAGTCACCAAGACCGACCAGTTGGGTTCCCATCTTCCCAATTGTTGTAGGCAATCACAATGTGACATACAGAGGAATCCAAACAGAGGAATCCAAACTCTAACTTCCATGATTCCTTCTCAGTATACTTCATAGTCATATTATAGAGTTTGGATGCCTGTGTTTGTCCCATCATGATTGCCTATAACAATTAGGAAGATGGGAACCCAACTGGTTGGCCTTGGTAAATCCTCCATCTTTACTTTAACTTTCTTAATTCCTTCTCAGTATACTTGATAGTCATATTATAAAGCAAAGATGGAGGAGTCACCAAGACCGACCAGTTGGGTTCCCATCTTCCCAATTGTTGTAGGCAATCACGATGGGACATACAGAGGAATCCAAACAGAGGAATCCAAACTCTAACTTCCATGATTCCTTCTCAGTATACTTCATAGTCATATTATAGAGTTTGGATGCCTGTGTATGTCCCATCATGATTGCCTATAACAATTAGGAAGATGGGAACCCAACTGGTTGGCCTTGGTAAATCCTCCATCTTTACTTTAACTTTCTTAATTCCTTCTCAGTATACTTGATAGTCATATTATAAAGCAAAGATGGAGGAGTCACCAAGACCGACCAGTTGGGTTCCCATCTTCCCAATTGTTGTAGGCAATCACAATGTGACATACAGAGGAATCCAAACTCTAACTTCCATGATTCCTTCTCAGTATACTTCATAGTCATATTATAGAGTTTGGATGCCTGTGTATGTCCCATCATGATTGCCTATAACAATTAGGAAGATGGGAACCCAACTGGTTGGCCTTGGTAAATCCTCCATCTTTACTTTCTTGATTTCTTCTCAGCAGAGCTTTTTTTCTCAGAAAATAGGTGCAGGAACTCAACCACGACCCCGTTCAGATTTCACAAACAGTAGAGAAGTCTTAAAGGGGCATTAAATACCAGGATTGCATTACATACTATGGGCCAGATTCAGGTAGATGGGCGCTTCTTTACTTTGGAGTAACGTTTCTCATTTACGTTACTCCGCCGACACTTTCGGCGCAAGTACTGTTATTCACATAGCAGTTGCGCGTAAACTTGCGCCAGAGTAACGATAATGCGCTGGCGTAACCCGACGCAAGTGGAAGTGGGTGTGATCATATGTAAATGATGGGCGGAGCCCAGCGCAGAGGCTTACGTTCAGCGCATCATCCACGGAGCATGCGCAGTGAGCGAGGCTTCACTCGGCCCCCTTGTGCGCATGCTCACAACTTCCGTCGGCACCACTTCACAGGAAACTTCAGCGCAATGCGTTCCGTTGGGCATTTAAATGCGCCCGTAGATGCGCCATTCCGGCACTAAAGTATATCCTGTTCCCCCTCCCCGCAGTGATGTTACTTTTGTTCTGAGATGGCTGCTCCCGTTCCCCGCAAACACACAGGAGAAAGCTGAACTCTAAAGGCCAGGAGCTGTCAGCCGTCATCTCGGCTATGGAGACCTATGATGTCTTCCTCCATGGCTGTAAAAGTTGACAGACAAGCATGGACAGAGGTGTTGTCCTGCAAGTGGGGGTGCTCAGCTAGCTCTTATCGTCGGTAACGCTGCTGTAGCTGCTCTCCTGCTGACCTGTGGCCGTCTGGAGTAAAGATAAAGCAGCTTTTGTAGAAATAACTTTGCGCCGGACGGACGAGATACGCGCAGCGCATGTAGCCGGCGTATGGTGCTAATCCGTTCGCGAATCGGGAAATCTCCCTCATTTGCATATTTGCAGGGGAAATCAATAGGCGCGACTGATGCACCAAGCGAAATTATGCGCTGACGAGACTCTGGCGTCGGAAAGTTAAGCTGATCGGAAATGGCCCGTTTTCTGTCGCATCTAGTTTGGTGGGTACGGCCACATAGAAACGACGGCGCATCTTCACAGTTACGCGGCGCATATCGAATTACTCCAGCGCAAGTCTTGCTGAATCTGGCCCATAGTGTAGAGTTCAGGAGGTTACACACAAAGTGCAGAGCTGTCACTTGTAAACACAGAAACTAGACTTCTGTTTTTAGAAGTGATTGTGGTGAGCAGTCACCAAAGGGTTTGAGCCAGAGGTGGTGGAACTGAGTTCCCCCAAGTTCCCCCTGAAAAAAAGCCCTGCTTCTCAGTATACTTCATAGATATATTATAAGGTAAAGATGGAGGAGTCACCAAGGCCGGCCAGTTGGGTTCCCATCTTCCCAATTGTTGTAGGCAATCACAATGGGACATACACAGGCATCCAAACTCTATAATATGACTATGAAGGCTTATTTATGAAGTATACTGAAAAGGAATCATGAAAGGTAAAGTAAAGATGGAGGAGTCACCAAGGCCGACTAGTTGGTTTACCATCTTCCCAATTGTTGTAGGCAATCACGATAGGACATAAATAGGCATCCAAACTGTAACTTTCTTGATTCCTTCTCAGTATACTTGATAGTCATATAAGTAAAGATGGAGGAGTCACCAAGGCCGACCAATTGGGTTCCGGGTGATTGGTTACTAGGCAGCGGGACGTTCCCAGCAATCAATCACTTGCCTTTCACTTGCAAAATCCCGCCCTTTGTCCAGACCTGCCCTGCTTCACGTCTTGTTTGATTAAGGTAGCAGCAGGGAGGGGGGGGGGGGGCTGTGATATTATAGAAGTTTAATATCAATGGAGGGGAACTGTGATTGAGGGGAACTGTGATTGAGGGGAACTGTGATTGAGGGGAACTGTGATTGAGGGGAACTGTGATTGAGGGGAACTGTGATTGAGGGGAACTGTGATTGAGGGGAACTGTGATTATGGGGGAGTCTGTTATGGGGGAGTCTGTTATGGGGGAGTCTGTTATGGGGGAGTCTGTTATGGGGGAGTCTGTTATGGGGGAGTCTGTTATGGGGGAGTCTGTTATGGGGGAGTCTGTTATGGGGGAGTCTGCTATGTGATGGGGGATCTGTGATGGGGATCTGTGATGGGGGAGTCTGTGATGGGGGAGACGGTGATGGGAGGAGACGGTGATGGGAGGAGACGGTGATGGGAGGAGACGGTGATTAGAGGAGACGGTGATTAGAGGAGACGGTGATGGGGGGGATCTGTGATGGGAGGAGTCGGTGATCGGAGGAGTCGGTGATCGGAGGAGTCGGTGATCGGAGGAGTCGGTGATCGGAGGAGTCGGTGATCGGGGGAGTCGGTGATCGGGGGGAGACGGTGATGGGGGGGAGACGGTAATGGGGGGAGGAAAGTCTGTGATGGGGGGGAGAGTCTGGTGATGGGGGGAGAGTCTGTGATGGGGGGGGAGAGTCTGTGATGGGGGGGGAGAGTCTGTGATGGGGGGGGAGAGTCTGTGATGGGGGGGGAGAGTCTGTGATGGGGGGGGAGAGTCTGTGATGGGGGGGGGAGAGTCTGTGATGGGGGGGAGAGTCTGTGATGGGGGGGAGAGTCTGTGATGGGGGGGAGAGTCTGTGATGGGGGGAAGACTGGTGGGGCGGAGACTGTGATGGGGGAGTCTGTGATAGGGGGAATCTTATAGGGGATCTGTGATGGGGGGAGTCTGTTATGGGGGGGCTCTGTGATGGGGGGCTTTGTGAAGGAGACATTTTTGATGGGGGTCTGTGATGGGGGATCTTTTATGGAAGGATTTGTGATGGATGACCTGATATGGGGGCTTTTTGATGGGGGAATCTAATGGGGGGGGATCTGTGATGGGGAAGGGGCATCTGTGATGGGAAAGGGGCATCTGTGATGGGAAAGGGGCATCTGTGATGGGAAAGGGGCATCTGTGATGGGGAAGGGGCATCTGTGATGGGGAAGGGGCATCTGTGATGGGGAAGGGGCATCTGTGATGGGGAAGGGGCATCTGTGATGGGGAAGGGGCATCTGTGATGGGGAAGGGGGATCTGTGATGGGGAAGGGGGATCTGTGATGGGGAAGGGGAATCTGTGATGGGGAAGGGGCATCTGTGATGGGGAAGGGGCATCTGTGACGGGGAAGGGGCATCTGTGACGGGGAAGGGGCATCTGTGACGGGGAAGGGGCATCTGTGACGGGGAAGGGGCATCTGTGACGGGGAAGGGGCATCTGTGACGGGGAAGGGGCATCTGTGATGGGGGAAGGGGCATCTGTGATGGGGAAGGGGCATCTGTGATGGGGGAAGGGGCATCTGTGACGGGGAAGGGGCATCTGTGACGGGGAAGGGGCATCTGTGACGGGGAAGGGGCATCTGTGACGGGGAAGGGGGATCTGTGACGGGGAAGGGGCATCTGTGATGGGGAAGGGGGATCTGTGATGGGGAAGGGGGATCTGTGATGAAGGGAGTCTATGAAATACTAATCAGTTTTTATGTTGATTGAACAGTTTTTTCCCACTTCAAATAAGATGTGTGCATAGGAATTTGTTCATATTTTTTTAAACTATAGTCCGGCCCCCCCAACTGTCTGAGGGGAGGTGAACTGGCCCCCTGTTTAAAAACTTGGCAGACAGGCTGACTTTTGACGGCTGAGAGCAGAGAGAGAAAATCCTCTGCATACCAGAGATCGGGGGAGATTAGGAAAACCGGTGATCGCACCGGAAAAAAAAAATGGCGATGGCGATTCTTGGCGATTAATCGTGCCGCTCTGTGTCATTCTCAAAACTTTTGGCCACGGCTGTACGCCTCGGTCCAGTGAACTTCCTCCAGCAGATGGTTGAATATATAACCCAACGCAGAGCAATCCACTTTGCCGCGCTCCGTCCCTCGCCGGCAATAGAAATCTCTCCGGTTAGCCCCCTGCGATGAAGCCGAGAAAAAGCGATCGACTTCCCACACAGACAGAAAAAGGCGACACATTTACCGGGAAACGCAGACAAGCCGTATGATAAACCAAGAGGGCGATTATCAATACAAACGCGGAGGATAAAGGACTGTTTAGAGGCTCATTTGTTTGCCTTTTTTCGCGGATGGGAATCGACGCTTATTGCATTGTAGCTCCTTGAGCCGCCTTTCCTGCCGATCAATAAAGAATAAAGTAACTCGCCGATAAAATGGCACTCGGAGTGTTGGAGAAAAAGCCGACATTGATTCAAAAGCCGCAGTTCAGTGCAAGGGGAATAGATGTGGATTTCAATATGGGTAATATTGGGGAGTCCAAGGACGTCTTAATAGCATCATGGGCCCCTGGGAAAAATAATGCGGTGGGGGCCCTTACCAGCCGGTCCTAATTTACGCACCTACTTCCAAGAAAAAGTATAAATAGTTGATATAATTAAACATATCTTTAATAGTACATTCAATAAAATAGATTTTAGACAATTAAACATGCCATAAGTGTAAGACTAATCAGCACAAAGGGCACAGTACAGGGGGGAAGGCAGAAGGGCACAGTACAGGGGGAAGGCAGAAGGGCACAATATTAAGATCAGGAGGGCACAGTATGGGGGGGGGGCAGCGGGCACAAAACTGGGATCAGAAGGGCACAGCACGGGGGGGGCACAATACTGGGATCAGGAGGGCACAGTACAAGGGGGGAAGGCAGAAGGGCACAATTCTGGGATCAGGAGGGCACAGTACAGGGGGGAGACAGAAGGGCACAATACAGTGGGGAAGGCTGGAGGGCACAATACTGGGGGGGAGGCAGAAGGGCACAATACTAAGATCAGGAGGGAACAGTATGGGGGGTGGGAGCAGAAGGGCACAAAACTGGGATCAGGAGGGCACAGCAAAGGGGGGGGGAGGCAGAAGGGCACATACTGGGATCTGGAAGGCACAGTACAGGGGGGAAGGCAGAAGGGCACAATTACTGCAATCAGGAAGGCACAGTACAGGGGGGGAAGGCAGAAGGGCACAATTACTGCAATCAGGAGGGCACAGTAAAGGGGGGGGAGGCAGAAGAGGCACAATACTGGGATCAGGAGGGCACAGTACAGGGGGGTGGAAGGCAGAAGGGCACACTACTGGGATCAGGAGGCAAAGTACAGGGGGGAGGCAGAAGGGCACAATACTGGGATCAGGAGGGCACAGTACGGGGGAAGGCAGAAGGGCACAATACTGGGATCAGGAGGGCACAGTACAGAGCGGAAGGCAGAAGGGCACAATACTGGAATCAGGATGGCACAGTACAGGGGGAGGGTAGAAGGGCACAATACTGGGTTCAGGAGGGCACAAAGTACAGGGGGGGGAGCAAAAGGGCACAATACTGGGATCAGGAGAGCACGGTACAGGGGGGAAGGCAGAAGGGCATATAACTTGGATCAGAAGGGCACAGTACGGGAGCTGTGATGGCTCAAGTGATTGGCAGCGCTGACAAGCCATTCACGCAAGGGTTCGGAGGGCTCGGCTACAGTGAATTGAGGCTGGGATGCAAGGGGGCAGTACATACGCACACGGGCACATGCAGGAGGAAGAGAGGCGAAGGAGGGGCTAGGCGGAGTCATTGGGGTCCCGTTGGGAGTTGGGCTCAAGAGGAGCAGGTAGGCGGGGTGAGTGGGAGGCACAGCCATTGACCAGGGGCATGGAGAAGGATGGCGAGGGAGGGTAGCCTAGCAGTGGCACGCACAAAAATACAGGGGGGAAGGTAGAAGGGCACAATACTGGGATCAGGAGGGCACAGTACAGGGGGAGGAAGGCAGAAGAGCGCAATACTGGCATCAGGAGGGCACAGTACAGGGGGAGGCAGAAGGGCACATAACTGGGATCAGGAGGGCACAGTACAGGTTCCAGGAAGCTGCACAGGGCACGGCCACCCCAGGACAGCTTAATAAAAAGTGTGACTGTCCCACCAAATTTTCTTGAATTGTTTTACCCATATAGGCACGAGTGGGGCCCCCGTGTCTAAGTTTTGCTTAAGGCCTCAGTAAGCCTAGAGCCACCTCTGAATCCCGCACTCCTCTTTTGAAAAACGAGTGTCTTTCAGGAGACACCAACCCCGGCGTTTTTCCTTAAGAGGCCAGTTGGCTTGCAGTAGAAGAACAAAAGAAAGATTTATTTGGGGGTCCATTAAAACATTCTTGCTTTACAGTCATTTCTCAGAAGACATCTGAGATGATATTACGAACGATACGAGTGAAGAAAAAAATCGCAGATAAAGATGAATGTGCGCCTTGATGATCACTTCCCCAGAGAGTCTCGCGAAAAAGTAAGATTAATGGACGCCGCGTACTTCTCCTGCAACGGCACAACGTGGCACTCGACACGAGGGGGGCCGCGGGAGAGACAAAGGATGGATGGGAGTCACTCAAAGACGGCCAGCTTGGTGTCTTATTAGATTGATCTGTGGTTCCCTCATGTCATCTTTAGTTATTATTGGAGGGTCTATTGAATTATTTTAAATCGACCGATTCTCAAAGCATCTGGAACTGAAGGATGAACTTCAAGTTTTTCGTTTTGTCCGTTAACGTTTTTTTTTTCCCCCTAGATCTTCCTTTAACCACTTCAGCCACCCAGAAGGATTTACCCCCCCCCCCCCCCTGACCAGAGCACTTTTAAGGCGATACGTATTCTTCTACATATTAATGGTAAAACTAGTTTTACTAGTAATGGCGGCAAGCTGCGACACATCGGAGACTTTTGACACATTTTTGGGACCATTGTCATTTTTGCAGCGATCAGTGCTATAAAAATACACCGATTACTGTGTAAATGCCACTAGCAGGGAAGAAGTTACCACTAGGGGGTGATCAAGGGGTTAAGTGTGTCCTAGGGAGTGATTCTAACTGTGTGTGGGCGGGGCTTACTGTGCCACAACATCGATCACTGCTCCCGATGAGAAGGAGCAGATGACATCGGACACTTTTGACACATTTTTTGGACCATTGTCATTAATACAGCGATCAGTGCTATAAAAATACACTGATTACTGTGTAAATGACACTGGCAGAGAAGAAGTTACCAGTAGGGGATGATCAAGGGGTTAAGTGTGTCCTAGGGAGTGATTCTAACTGTGTGGGGGGGATGGGCTACCACTGACATGACACCGATCACTGCTCCCGTTGAGCAGTAGATCAGTGTCCTGTCACTAGGCAGAACAGGGAAATGCCTTGTTTACATAGACATCTCCCCGTTCTGCCTCTCCAAGTAACGATCACGGGCCGCCGCTGAACATCAAGTTTGCGGGGCACGGTCAGAGAACGTGGTTTGTGCACGCCCGCTGCGCAGCAAATTAAAGGCGATGTACAGGTACGCCCATTTGCCCACTGCTGCCATTGTGCCAACGTATATCGGCGTGCAGCAGTCGGCAAGTGGAACTTCCAGTGATGGTTTACAGTTATGAGCTGGTAGGACACTGTGACGGCCTCCGGCATTAAGGAACCCTCAAAGGGCCAGAGGAGATGGTGGGATGGGGTTAAACAAGGTTGACTTTCACTTTGAGGCCAGTCATACCAGGTGATAATCATGGGCTTCTGAACTTTCACCACATCAGTTTCAGTTCTATTGGCACCAAAGACTCATGTCCCCAGGGGAAAAAACTTGGCCCATCGGGTTTTGCACATTTATCTAAGTTTGTTGTGTACAAATATGCATAAGCAGGTGCAGCTAGCTAGTCTGCCACTAGGTGGCTCTGTTCCAGACTAGTGTCTGGTTACAGAGGATAGTGTCATCAGGTGCTAGGCCTCTTTTAGATCGAGCCCTTCTTAATAAGGCCAAGGGTGAATCAGTGCCCAATAATAAGCCAGGTTGGGAGGAGCCCCAGTGCACTTGGGTCAAGCATACCACATCAGCTCAAATGTGTTCAGCGCATTGGTGCCCTGGACAGGGCTAGAAAAAAGTAGACCTTCACCTAGGAGAGCTGGATGTAGACTTCCTGAACCTTCTAGAAGGGGGGGGGGGGGGCTAGGGCAGGATGCAAAAGGCCTTTTAAGTCAGGTCAAGAGTTCCTAGAGTGCAGCTCTTCCCCTGGCGGGTCCCAGGTGAGGTGCCCCTATGGAGGAGGTGCCTACTGTAAACACAATCCTGGAGACCGGAGAGGAGTAGATCTGCATAAAAGAGAGCTGGATGTAGACTTCCTGGTCCTTATAGAGGTGAGGGAATAGGGTGGGTTGCAAAAGGTCTTTTAGGCCAGGCAAAGAGTCCCCTGACTGAAACTCTTCCCCTGGAGGGTCCCAGGAGAGGTGTAACTATGGAGGAGGTGCCTACTGTAAACCCGAGGCTGGAGAGGAGTGGATCTGCATAAAAGAGAGCTGGATGTAGACTTCCTGACCCTTATAGAGGTAAGGGCTAGGGCAGGTTACAAAAGTCCTTTGAAGCCAGGCCAAAAGTTCACTAAGGAAAACCCTCCCCCCTGGAGGGTCCCAGAAGAGCTGTACCTATGGAGGAGGTGCCTACTGAAAACCCAGTCCTGGAGACTGGCGGGGAGTAGACCTGCATCCAGGAGAGCTTGACTGTTAACTTCCCGACCCTTATAGTGGTAGCGGCAAGGGCGGGTTGCAAAAGGACTTTTATTCCAGTTCAAGAGTTCCCCAAATGAAGCAATTGCAGCTGGGGGGAGGGGTTTGTTTGCCACCCCCCCTTCAAAAGGAAAAACCAGTCGCCACTGCTTGTGAGTTCTAATAACCCTGGGTGGACCGGGAGAGACTGTTAGTGGGAGATGGCCGTTTACAGTGCTGCGAATGCTTTCACATGCGACTGCTGCAGACCGTCCACGAAATATGATCGACTATGGAATGTCAAGTGATTACGGAATGTATGTTGATGTGACGGTTATGCCATTTTTCTGAGAACCATCAGTAAAGTGCAGCAACCATATTCATGTGTGGACATTCCTTCCTTGGGATATAAAGGTTAACGGCAGGGAATGTCGTGTGGAGGGCTCAGGCATGGAGTAGACACAATATGGCGGAGGGTTTGGCCTCAGCAGGAGGGATAGTGATATAACACATGGACTTGTGCTGTTGGCGCCAACATCAGCCAGTTACAAAGCCCCTTCGTACATAAGGCCTAGGGCAATATCCCCCGGGGGAGTAGACGAGTAGTCACTTGCATTTAACGCTTTGGTCTGAATCGTGCGGCCTTCAAATTTGGCAACTGGCCTAAAAACGTAGCGCCTGTAAATAGACGTGTGGCTTTTCACAGAACCCCAACGGTTCACGCCTGAAGTAATGAACAAAGTGCAAAAATCTTAAATTATGCCTTCAGTTCACGCTTCTATCTCTCAAACATCATTTGCCTGTTTACTGCTTAGAGGGAAGTATTTGGGAATTCTATAAATAATTAACATGTCTTTTCATTACCACCTCGCAACAGATCTAATTGAAACAAGCTGTTTACTTTTCCCATCGAGGACTTCGGACAAGTAGGAGCTCTCTCACATCAACCCCCACCACTGCCAGCAAATCAAAGACACCAAATCCGTAAACATATGGCAGCATAGCACGCCAAAAGGTGGAAGGGGCAACGTTCAAATAAAATGAACAAGACCACAAATTCATATTAATCAATTACGCAAAGTGATTCTGTGCCCATATGTAATACACTTTCATGTAGGTTAGTTGGCATGTACAGGAGCCTGAAAATGTGTTCTGGGACTCTAGAAAAGCATGGCAATCCAAAGAGAAAACAGCAGCCAATTCAAGAGATCACTAATCATATTGATGGGGCAACAGTGAGGCAGAAGACGAGCCATAGTTACTGACCACAGGAGATGGTTTCCTTCAAACAGCAAAGTCTGCAAGATACCAGAAAATTCCTAGGTGGTGCCAACTTCACATGTAAAGTTCAGGGGTGGGTTGCCCCCAGCCCTTGTGTTGGGCTTTCCCCCCAGCAATTGTTTTGGGCTTCCCCCCAGCCCTTATGTTGCGCTTCCCCCCCAGCAATTGTTTTGGGCTTCCACCCTGGCCCTTGTGTTGCGCTCCCCCTGGCCCTTGTGTTGCGCTCCCCCTGGCCCTTGTGTTGCGCTCCCCCTGGCCCTTGTGTTGCGCTCCCCCTGGCCCTTGTGTTGAGCTCCCCCTGGCCCTTGTGTTGAGCTCCCCCTGGCCCTTGTGTTGAGCTCCCCCTGGCCCTTGTGTTGAGCTCCCCCTGGCCCTTGTGTTGAGCTCCCCCTGGCCCTTGTGTTGAGCTCCCCCTGGCCCTTGTGTTGAGCTCCCCCCGGCCCTTGTGTTGAGCTTCCCCCCAGACCTTGTGTTGAGCTTCCCCCCAGACCTTGTGTTGAGCTCCCCCTGGCCCTTGTGTTGAGCTCCCCCTGGCCCTTGTGTTGAGCTCCCCCTGGCCCTTGTGTTGAGCTCCCCCTGGCCCTTGTGTTGAGCTCCCCCTGGCCCTTGTGTTGAGCTTCCCCCCAGACCTTGTGTTGAGCTTCCCCCCAGACCTTGTGTTGGGCTTCCCCCCAGACCTTGTGTTGGGCTTCCCCCCAGACCTTGTATTGGCCTGCCCCGCAGACCTTGTGTTGGCCGGCCCCCCAGACCTTGTGTTGGCCTGCCCCCCAGACCTTGTGTTGGCCTGCCCCCCCAGACCTTGTGTCAGCCTGCCCCCCCAGACCTTGTGTCGGCCTGCCCCCCCAGACCTTGTGTCGGCCTGCCCCCCCAGACCTTGTGTCGGCCTGCCCCCCCAGACCTTGTGTCGGCCTGCCCCTCAGCCCTTGTGTTGGCCTGCCCCTCAGCCCTTGTGTTGGCATGCCCTTCCATGTTTTCTTTAGGATGGTGAAGGGCTCTGGGGTTGTGACTGATGTGAAGAAAACAAACCTCTATGGTGGCCGCGGTGCTCTAAGTATCAGCTGAACTCCACCATCTGCATGTGAACAGTTCCCTATTGTAGGCATCTGTCCCAAATTCCCCAAACCAGTGTAAATAAACCAATGTGGCGCTTCCATTCCTTTTTTTAGTTTAATGTTTTATTTCCAAATGACTTGACTTTAACAAACTTTCGCTCTGTGAATAATTTAGAGGGCCTAGTAAATAATTAACAATTTGCATGTGTGATAAAAGCAATTCCCGGTTCAGTCTGTCAGGTTTAATATCTCTGACGAGAAGCCACTGATCACAGTTCTATGCTAATGCTCCAAAATCAGCTAGACGGGGTACGTGGAGTGAGGATATTGAAATATATATTTTAAGCAAAGTGCCGGTATCTCGAAAAAAGAAAACAAAAACAGAGGCCCTCCAGAGGCCAGGACTTCCAGTAAACATGGCAAACTCAGGAAAAGAAAGTTTGGCAAAGATGTGTGCGTGTGTGTGCGCCGGGGTCCCGAGTTCAACCCCTAGCAGGGGTGCTACTTGCATGAATTTTGAATGCTGCCCGGTGTTGTGTGCGTTTCCTGTAAATGCGTTCCGAAAAGAAAGGAAAGAAATCGATTTCTACCAAGATTTGTAAATATGTGGAAACGGCATATTGTGGATTCTTATGCTTACTTTTGTTATGTGTTAGCAGTGGCGTCCATAGAGGGCACAGGAGCGCTGCCCCCTCTCTCCTGCAACCGGCAATCAACAATAGATAGATTCATGTATTACTGCAAGGTCATGACAATACAATTGATACCGCTCAAATGTCCCAATCAGCTGCAAAGGGAGGAACACCAGGCTGGCCAGAAAGTCTGACTCCACCACGGCCACCCCCCTCAATGGATTTTGCCTGACCAACAGAGCTTAATCATGGACGAAATGCATCAAGGAGTGGCCTGGGAGAAGTCAGGCTGAAGCCATCCTGTTGCTTCACCTTTTGGGCCAGGTTGGCATGCGGCGGTGTTTCTCCCTTCCTAGTATATGCCACAGAACCAATGAACAGGCTCCTTTATCTCCCTGCACCTTTAAGTAGGAATCATGAGAGTTGAAGGATGATTATCTGGAGCAAGTATCTTGGGTTTCTTAGGATCCCAGCCAGCTGGCCACAATGAACGAAGAAAGGCATGAGGGACCAATTCGAAGTGCAGCAAATTTGTTAATTTAGCAATAATAAAAAAGGAAGTTAGCCACTCACATGTAATCAAAATCCCAGTGAGTTTGAAAGGCCCCGTATGACCACTCCGCATATCTCAAGCAGGAAAGGAAAGGGATACCCAGAGCCCCATCCACCCCTTTATAGGCCTCTACATTGAAGGGGCACTGGAACAAGAAATAGTCCATTGTTTTCTCCACCCCACTCCACTCTTGGACAATCCTCCACCCCGCTCCACTCATCCCCTCAGAAATGATTACACATTTATCGCATGCATGCAGCCCTTTTCCAAAAATCTAATCTCATAAAAATCTAAGGGTTGTGAAAGGATAGCAATAAAAGCCGCACACCCAGAGACTAACAGATAGCAGCTACGGGGACCTGACATTCCTCCATGTCTTTGTCCAGGACCCCACCAGTCCTTATCAAGACCCTGAATCTTCCAATTCTCACCCAGAATGTTGTGCATCACCACTGCGACAGGAAGGAATTTTTTTCTGAGTGGAAACTTGACACATGCACGTGCATTACACATGAAGAAGCGGGCTACTAAGCCAACTAGAAAAAGTGTCTCAAAATCAAAATCCCAGTGAGTTTGAAAGGCCCCGTATGACTACTTTGCATATCTCAAGCAGGAATGGAAAGGGATACCCAGAGCCACCCTTTTATAGACCTCTACATTGAAGGGGCACCAAAGCATCGTTTCCTTCTCCCCACTCCACTAATTGGACAATCAGGGTTCTCCAAAGAGCGATGCTTAAGGTTGTCCTTCACATAGTCTGCCATGGAACATTAGAATGTATGCTCCTCCAGGACAGGAACTTCTGCAGCAAGATTATTAAATGAATACTATGCATTTTCAGCCATATTATCTTATTGCAGTGGTCTCCAAACTGCGGCCCGGGGGCCAGATGGCCCTTTGCTTGCTTTTATCTGACCCTTGGGGCACTATGTCTTTCACTGATACCAAAAATGATGCACAATTCCTCCAACTGACATCGATGATGGGGCACAACTCCTCCCAACAACACCAACAAAGTAGCACAATCTCACCCCATGACACCAACAATTGGGCACAAATCCTCCCAATGACACCAACAATCAGGGCCCAATGACACCAACGATGGTACACAATTCCTCCAATTGACGTCAACGATGGAGTACAATTCTTCCCACTGACATCAAAGATTGAGCATTGTTTATTTCCACTGACGTTGGGACCATTTCTACTCCCAATGGCCACAGTCCCCCCCCCCCCCCCCCCCCCCCCCCCCCCCAAAGTCAGAGGGTCAGTTTGGAGACCCCTGTCTTATTGCATAGATGTAAAATATTCATGAACATCTACCCTCCACAGTATATTGCTATGGTAATGTCTAGGGCTGTCCCGATACCGATACTAGTATCGGTACCGATACCAAGCATTTGCCAGAGTACTTGTACTCGGGGAAAATGCTCCGATGCTTCACCCGATACCTGACTGTCCCTGTATCCTCCTCCAGTTCCCCCATCTGTGCTGCTGCTGTCCTGCTCCGTTCTGCTCTCCCCTCCATGCTCCATGTCTCCCCTCTGTGCCGCTGCTGTCCTCCTCTGTTCTGCTCTCCCCCTCCATGCTCCGCGTCCCCCTCCGTTCTGCTCTCCCCTCCATGTCGCTACTGTCCTCCTCCGTTCTGCTCCCCCCCTCCATGCTCCGTGTCCCCCTCCGTTCTGCTCTCCCCCTCTATGCTCCGTGTCCACCACAGTGTCCACCTCTGTGCCGCTGCTGTCCCCCTCCGTTCTGCTCTCCCTCTCCATGCTCCGTGTCCCCCTCCGTTCTGCTCTCCCCCTCTATGCTCCGTGTCCACCACAGTGTCCACCTCTGTGCCGCTGCTGTCCCCCTCCGTTCTGCTCTCCCCCTCCATGCTCCGTGTCTCCCCTCTGTGCCGCTGCTGTCCTCCTCTGTTCTGCTCTCCCCCTCCATGCTCCGCGTCCCCCTCCGTTCTGCTCTCCCCTCCATGTCTCCCGTCTGTGCCGCTACTGTCCTCCTCCGTTCTGCTCCCCCCCTCCATGCTCCGTGTCCCCCTCCGTTCTGCTCTCCCCCTCTATGCTCCGTGTCCACCACAGTGTCCACCTCTGTGCCGCTGCTGTCCTCCTCCGTTCTGCTCTCCCCCTCCATGCTCCGTGTCTCCCCTCTGTGCCGCTGCTGTCCTCCTCTGTTCTGCTCTCCCCCTCCATGCTCCGCGTCCCCCTCCGTTCTGCTCTCCCCTCCATGTCTCCCGTCTGTGCCGCTACTGTCCTCCTCCGTTCTGCTCCCCCCCTCCATGCTCCGTGTCCCCCTCCGTTCTGCTCTCCCCCTCTATGCTCCGTGTCCACCACAGTGTCCACCTCTGTGCCGCTGCTGTCCTCCTCCGTTCTGCTCTCCCCCTCCATGCTTCGTGTCCTCCTCTGTTCTGCTCTCCCCCTCCATGCTCCGTGTCCACCTCTGTGCCACTGCTGTCCTCCTCCGTTCTGCTCCCCCCTCCATGCTCCGTGTCCCCCTCCGTGCCGCTGCTGTCCTCCTCCGTTTTGCTCTCCCCCTCCATGCTCCGTGTCCACCTCTGTGCCACTGCTGTCCTCCTCCGTTCTGCTCCCCCCTCCATGCTCCGTGTCCCCCTCCGTGCCGCTGCTGTCCTCCTCCGTTTTGCTCTCCCCTCCATGCTCCGTGTCCCCCCTTCAATGACGCTGCTGTCCTCCGTTCTGCTCTCCCCCTCCATGCGCCGTGTCCCCCTCCATGCGCCGTGTCCCCCTTCTGTGCCGCTGCTGTCCTCCTCCGTGCTTGGTGTCAGCCTTCATGTACCCCCTCTGTCAGGATGGAGAGCGGCAGTAGGAGCCGCTAAACCCGGCTCCTATGTGAAAATTTCAAAAGGGATGGACAGCCGCACTCTAAAGGAACTTCTTAAGTTGTCTTTATTGGTAAAATCTATAGAAATGCATCACAGGATACAGCCAAAAAATCGTGAAAAGGAGAAGCCGACGCGTTTCACACTAGTTCAGTGTTTAGTCATGGCCCGGCTCCTACCTTTTCCAAATAAACAGAGTCAGTAATCACTGACTCTGTTCATTCATATAACTGAAACATCGTAACCTGTGTTTATGATGCTTTAGTTTATGAATGAATATGCCCCCCCCCCCCCCCCCCCCCCCCCAAGAAAGCATTGTAAAAAACAAGAAAAAAATTGTAAAAAATGTAAATAGTAAAATAAATAAAAATACTGACACATGACATTAAAAAAAAAAAAAGTATCGGTACTTGTATTTGGTCTTAAAAAAGTGTTATTGGGACAACCCTAGTAATGTCCCATGTAGTGGCTTGTGAGACCCATGTGCCTTACAGCCAACGTTCCCGCCGCTCGCAGCAGCCTCAACTTCTCAAAAAGGCTGATTTTATTCTATTTTTTTTTTGTTTTTGTTAAGAACCATCTGCTGCCTTTAACAGTTCACACAGGAACGAAACTGGGAAGCAATCTGCATCATTTCCACAAAGTGAGTAGAATCATTTTCAAATACGTCTGGTTTAGCCATATAAATATTTAATTTATTTACAATTCATGAGTTTGTATACAGTCGACTTGTTAGTTAGCACTTTCCAGCAAACGCCGAGCTATTCCATCTGTCACCGTGAGATATTAGAATTTAGCGTTCCTGGGCGACCCGGCTGATCTGCCTTTTCTTCTCGACGAGAAGATATTATGAACCTTTGCAGGCGCGCGGATGCAGGCGGTCCTCGATCGGAGCGGTTCTTTCGACAAGCCCCAGCATGCTCTGCCAGACGGAATGGAACTGACTGACTGCCGACTGGTTTGTCCTGAAACCCAAGAAAAAAATAAAAATATACAGCGGCGTGTTTATTTAGTCTCAGAGAATACAACGCACAGTCGCTGCATCTATGTGCTGGCAGCCAGCCGGTGTCCTCCGTGGCGAATGTGTAAGGCTTGGTTCACACTACTGCGACCCAAAAGTCACGGCTTGAGTACTACGTTGAATCGACTTTCAGGGAACGGCTTTGTAATCTTCCTGTAATGTCGGATCCAAATCACCAGTGGTGGGCAATGGTCATTTTTTTTTGTGAGGCTTTAGGCAAAAAACTTGACATGGGGCCCCACTCACGCCCATGATGAAAAAAATAATTCAAGAGCCTCTTCCCCACAACCCTGGCCGGTGGATGTGGGGGCCTATCGGAATCTGGAAGCCCCCTTTAACAAGGCGGCCCCCAGATCCTGCTCTTTAATAACTAAGGGGCGGGGGCCACCCGGTGATGTCAACTGGTGAACCTGCTCCCTTGTGATGTCATTGACTGAGGGCATGCTGGGTCATTGACGTCACAAGGGGTGGTGTCACCGATATTTACTGGTTGTTAGGGACGCTGGCGGCCCCGCTCCTGAGTCAGGGCTCTTAAAGCTGTATGAGCACAACAGTGTTAAGGTCCCCTGTTACTCAAAACTGGGGAAATCCATTGAGTAAGTTAGGTGGTCTTAGGCCCCTGTGAGTGCGAGGCCATAGGAGACCACCTAATTTGCCTAATTAAAGTGTTGCCTCTGTTAAAGAGGAGGTTCACCCTAAATATACTCTTTCCCAAGTGATCGAGCATACTGGCGTCAGCGTCAGTATGCTGTTTCTTTTTTTTAAATCCCCCACTTACTGTGTAATCTTTAATTTTTACGGCTTCCGAAAATACCCGATTTAGGACTCTGGTATTTCCGGCGCAATGCGGCGCCTGCGCACAGACCTAGGAGCTGACTGCGCAGGCGCCGTATTTCTCCGAGTCCTATGGCTATGGCGCGTCACGCCCTCCGAAAAAAGACAAAATAGGACTCGGAGAAATACGGCGCCTGCGCAGTCAGCTCCTAGGTCTGTGCGCAGGCGCCGCATTGCGCCGGAAATACCCGAGTCCTAAATCGGCTACTTTCGGAAGCCATGACGGGCTATAGAGGCGCCATCCACGGCGGGGGAAAGAAATCAAAATTAAAGATTACACAGTAAGTGGGGGATTTAAAAAAAAAACAGCATACCGGCGCTGACGCCAGTATGCTCGATCACTTGGGAAAGAGTATATTTAGGGTGAACCTCCGCTTTAAGCTGCAATTACCCAATCTATGGTGGGCAGCGCTTCACTGGCAGCTTCCCTTGCTCGGCGACAGCTTTCCCTTCCCCTGCTCTCCACGGGCATAGCAGCGGTTTCCGTTTCCTCCCTCCTTTGTGGCCGATTTGGCCATAGTTACAGGAAACACCTGACCCAAACCAGACAGCTGTCAGGAAGGGTTCCAGCCAATGATGACACTGCCTGATATTTGGCGTGCAGTACTGTGGTCCACCAGCAGGTGTCTCCTGGCAGTCTGGAACTGCCCAGGGAGCTTTCCCCCCGGGTGGTGGTATTATGTGATCTTTGGGCCGCAGTACTGGCGTCCACCAGCGGGTGGTTCCTGGCAGTGTGGGGCCAACATCATCTCCTGCAGTCAGGCATCACCTGAGTCTGATTGCAGGAGATGTGTATAAATACCCGGCAGACACACTCATACTTTGCCTTGGTATCTTTCCTTGCTCCCTTACCAGCTCTGTATCTGTCCCTGATCCTGTTCCTGTCGGTTACCTGAACCTTGAACCCTGAGCCTTGTACCTGTCCCTCCTGTGATCCATCCATCCTCTCCTTGTCCTGTTTGTTTTCCCTTTCCCCAGCTGCTGACCTCCCGTTGACGACACCGGCCTGGCCCTGTTTATGATTCTGGTTTTCCCCATTACTTGTATATATTTGTGGGTTCTGTTTGGTATTGGATGTTGTGCACAGTGTGATATTGAAGGTGGTTATATTTATATTATTTACACAGGTCTGGGTTTCCTCTGTTGCAGTCCACACAGTTCTGGTCTTTTCTGATACGTGACAACAGCATCGCAGAAGAACCCCATGTACCAACTGTGAGGCACGGTGGTGGAAAGGTTGTGGTCTGGGGATGCTTTTCAACTGAAAAGCCTGGACAGCTTGCAATTGGGGATTTTGAAAAACTGGTAGTTCAGGCAAGAAATCCTACAAAAACCTTACAACTGATTGCATTTTGATTGGAGAAGTGGTTGGATTGCCTACAAGAACTCAATTCTACTAAAAGGGGGCAATACCATTCTGAGGTCAAGGGTGTTCCTACTTTTTCCAGAGAACATTACATCTATTGTAGTTTCCCTTGTGCTTTTTATACATTGATTGATTTTTATATATATATATATATATATATATATATATATATATATAAAAATATATATCAATCAATCACCTTTGTCTGTAGTCACTGATTAAATTGATAGCTATAGGCCTTTTAGAATATTTTCCATTTCCATGGGGTGCACTTAATTTTTCCTGGCTGTAGGATACATTATAGATCCACACACAGAATGCTCCAATGAGCTTTTTATCTCAAGCACTATCCAAGCCGCAGGAGGCCATTTATATACGGAGGCCATAAATTGGAAATCATTACAAGTGATTCATCTGAGCACGAGACTCGCTCGCTATCATCGGCCCGATTCAAAGTAACGCGCATGAATTGCTGTCACTATGGAGTGACTGTCACTGTAAGTTGTGGATTGATTGGAGGACAGACAGTATACCCCCCCCCCCAACCACCAGCATTCCCAGTAAGGTTCTCCTTTCTGCCTGTGGTCAGTCTTCGATCTTCGAAGATAAACTCTTTGGTCACCAAGAAAGCAGGTGCAAATCTACTCAGTATAGGGAATTCTTTGCTCAGGACGATGGTTGACGGGCAAAGATTGAAGCCGCTGTAAATGGGGATTTCAGAATTAAAAGGTGAACCCTAATTGGTACAAAAATAAAAATGTAATATCTGGCATCTCTCAGCAGGGGTAGAACTACCGCCATAGCGACCCATGCGGGGCGCTTATATACAGTTAAAGAGGAGGTTCCTAACTCCTGCTCATATTACTCTAACAATACACCTGTAACCAGAAACATAAAATTAACATGAGCTAATTAACTAATCCCTTAAATTAGCCGATGTGACTCCCTAACTACATTATATATTATCATACATATCAACACAAAACTCCTTTATACAATTGCAGGGCTAATTAGCACAACCAACAATGGGTGAAAGACGCTTAGAAGTTATACTAGACGTTCCACACTCCGCTGGAGTGCTTCCATCATATACCGATTCCTAACAGTCTGGATATAGATATCGGATATTCCAGCTGCCCTCAACACACAACGAGACTTGTTTGTGTGCTGAACGTGGAGTGTTTAATAGAACCAAGAATACAATCTTATATACAGTTTAAAGAGGAGGTAACCTGAACATAAATTAACATGAGCTAATTAACTAATCATTTACCCAGATGAGGTGACTCCGAGATATGACCTTTCAAGGTAGACGTCCCATCTCCTCTCACCTGCTATACAATACGCATTATCATAAGTGTAAACACGGGACATCTTCACACAATAGCAGGGTCAATTAGCACAGAGAACATAGAGATGGCTGGAGGTGAGGACATTAGCATCTAACAGTATGAAGGAGTCACTCTTACAAATAACCTGTTGAGTTCAGAATTAAAATAGTTCTTTACAGATATCCTGGCTCAGGTAGTCCAAGATATAATTTCTCAGTCATCCTATGCCCCTAGTGGACATAGGATGATTTTAGACATAAGAGGGTCCCTGGTGAGTCTGTCACATAGATTAATTTACATTATAGCAGACGACAGACAGACAGGTGGTGGGAGTTGACATCAGCATCTCCTAACAGTATGTCCCAACATTTTAAATTAGTCACTATTTCTAACATGGCATATACAGGGTTCCCAGAGTCTGTGCGTCTCGGGCCGGGATCCAAAGTAACACCACCTCAGGGGTCCCCAGGCATACAGCTCACAAAGAGCACCGCTCCCCCAAATGCCAGGGCCCATGATCGGTAGGCAAAAGGTTACCATTCAGTCCCCTCCAAAAGCCTCTGTCCTGGCTAGGTCTGTCACAGTCCCATCAGCCAATATTAAATACCATGACGAAATTGTTATCACCTGGATTTTTACCTATAAGCCAAGTACAGTAGAAAAATAATTCTTTGGCCAGCTGTCAGATCATCTCTAACAGTCACCTGCAACAGTTTCTAGTTCTTTTTTTGGGGACCTGTGGCTGCCATCTAAGATCATGGAACTAGAATGGCCAATATGTCTGAGCTCCACAATGGCCAGAACATTTCTGGATGCAAAAGACCCGTTGTTCTTTTCTTCGTAGTCCTCTGGTAACCACAAAAGATGAGTGATGTGTCACCGGTGAAGACCTCAACACCCGTCATGCTGTCCACAATGACAGGACGAGATGTAGCTCCTTTATATCCTTGCTGTCACCGATCGTAGCCGATGTGCTCCTCTCCTTTCACTCTTCATATCCTTCACCATAGTTCTACACTTTCCTCTTACAATTGAAGATAGCTCTTTAGGGTTGTAAATCATGCTGGACTGACTCAATCAGTTGTAGGTCAATGGGTAGGTGATGACGGGTTGGAAGAGCTCACTTTGGATGATTTCTGCCCATTTTAACAGGAAGATGGCGGTGAGCCCTTTTGGGGGTTTAAGCGGCTACCGCTGGGCTACGGCCTCGAGGTCACTTTCGCATGTACTTGTAAAGGTCGGAAAAAAGGAGCACTTGCATTTCATTGGATACCAAGCGCTCCCTTTTACCTACCATTACAAGTTACAATTGAAGGGATTTTGCAGGGAGAAGTGGTTACAAATGTAAGATGGAACTAGAATGGCCAATATGTCTGAGCTCCACAATGGCCAGAACATTTCTGGATGCAAAAGTTGTTCTTTTCTTCCTGGTCCTCTGGTAACCACAAAAGTTAAGAGATGCGTCACCGGTGAAGACCTCAAGACCCGTCATGCTGTCCACAATGAAAGGACGAGATGTAGCTCCTTTATATCCTTGCTGTCATCAATCGTAGCCGATGTGCTCCTCTCCTTTCACTCTTGATATCCTTCACCATAGTACTACACTGTCCTCTTTCCTCTTACAATTGAAGATAGCTCTTTAGGGTTGGAGATCGCGCTTGGCTGACTCAATCAGTTGTAGGTCAATGGGTAGGTGATGATGGGGGCGGGTTGGAAGAGATCTCTTCTGATGATTTCTGCCCAACGTAACCTTTTTGGGGGCTTGGGCTGCTCTCTCTAGGTACAGCCTCCAGGTTGCTTCCACATGTACTTGCAAAGGTAGGTAAAAAGGAGCACCCAATGTCCAATGAAAAAGGAGCACCCGGTATGTATTTTCTGGATGCAAAAGACCCATTGTTCCTTTCCTCGTGGTCCTCTGGTAACCACAAAAGATGAGTGATGGGTCATCGGTGAAGACCCCAACACCCGTCATGCTGTCAACAATTAAAAGGACGAGATGTACAGTAGCTCTGTTAGTCATTTGCCGTCATCAATCGTAGCCAATGTTCTCCTCTCCTTTCACTCTCGATATCCTTCACCATAGTTCTACACTTTCCTCTTACAATTGAAGATAGCTCTTTAGGGTTGGAAATCGTGCTGGACTGACTCAATCAGTTGTAGGTCAATAAAAAAAGAAAAACAGAGTTGACTTTACTCTTGGAGAGCAGCCCTGGTTACCTGCTAAAACCTGCCTGATGATAACACCTTAATGGCCTGGACTTTTGTACCCATTTTTATGGACTTTAATATTTAACATTATTATATTAAACGCTGCTTTCATTGCACTTGTAAAGGTCGGTAAAAAGGAGAACCCAATATGTACTTGTAAAGGTAGTTGCACTTGCATTTCATTTGATACCGGGTGCTCCTTTTTACCTACCATTACAAGTTACAATTGAAGGATTTTTTTAGGGAGAAGTAGTTACAAATGTCAAAAGACCCGTTGTTCTTTTCCTCGTGGTCCTTTGGTAACCACAAAAGATGAGTGATGCGTCACCGGTGAAGACCTCAACACCCGTCATGCTGTCCACAATGACAGGACGAGATGTAGCTCTGTTAGTTCTTTTGCTGTCGTCAATCGTAGCCGATGTGCTCCTCTCCTTTCACTCTCGATATCCTTCACCGGAGTTCTACGCTCTCCTCTATTCCCCACTGGTCTTTGCCGAGCCAGAAGCTTTTGCATCTCTTTTTTTTTTTTTTCTTCCACAAATCATGGGCCATCATTTTGTTAAACAGACCCTTCTTTGCTAAGAGGAGGCTTAAATATTTAATCAAAACACTGCTGTGTTCAGCTTCTTAACTGTTCTTATGAATAATTTGTGTTTGATAGAAAAAGGCAGCGGCGGGTAAAGCGGGTACAAAGTTTCACCTTCCCGGAGGCAAATGTCTTTGTTTCACCTCCAGCTGATTTGACGAATCCGGGCTTCCTAATCGGCTTCGAGAGGGCAAAGAACGAAAAGACGACAAGCGAGAGCCATTGTCATTATTCAAATCGGTCTTCCCAAAAGTGTCAGTCGCTTCGTCTAAGCCCGGCGGGATAATGACAGCGTGTCATAAAGCGGGACTTACAGTTTAATGCCCCCAAATAACGTCGGCGTGCATTTAAGCCAGCGGGAGGGCTTCGGCGTCAAGCTGTCTTGCAGGTAGAGAAGGCCTAACTATCTGTCCGGGGAAGATGTTGGCTCCTAACTCGGGCAATTAGAGGCGTTTCTCCGGGATAATTCGAGAAGACGAATTCCAGCGTTGGTGACAAACCAATCTGAAGCTCCTTTGTGAAGGAAGGGGGGGGGGGGGGGGGGGGGAACTGTCATTTCAAAGCTCCAGACGTTTTGGAGGCACTTCAATACACCGGGAGATTAATGCGACATTGCCGGCAAAGTTCTACACCACCAGTTTTATTGTACCGAACAATGTCCGTCTTCAGAGTAAACATACTGTCACCGGATAAAGCTTTCTATAAAACAGCAATTTATATAAAAAAAAATCAGGAGCCGAAGATTGAAAGTCTTTGTTGGGGGGGGGGGGGGGGGATCCTACGTACATCGCTTTGTGCTAAAAATATTGCTTGTCTGTATCTTTTTCTATAATTGAGCAGACTCTTGTGCGTTTTTCTTGTGGATATGACACTCGGTTACTGATAATGATCTGATATAGCAATATAACTTGTCACAACACACAAGAAACTCTCCCTTTGACATAAATGCTCGCTGGTATAGCTGGCGGGGGCTACAATGTGGAAACTTGCAGCAATAAAACTTGGAGCCAATGGCTGTAAAAAATATATATAAATATATATTACAGCGGAACCTCGGATTACGAGCATAATCCGTTCCAGGAGAATGCTTGTAATCCAAAGCACTCGCATATCAAAGCGAGTTTCCCCGTAGAAGTCAATGGAAACGAAAAAAAATAATTTGTTCTCCATTGACTTCAATGGCATGCGGCCAGGGATGGACTGGCCATTGGGACTCCAGGGAGTTTCCTGGTGGGCTGATGGCTCAGTGGGCCGGCTTCCAGCAGACTGCTCCTTTGTCTCTCCCTTCGCGCAGCGCTCACCTGGGGGAAGCAGAGAAGCAGGGGGGTGACAGAGGGGCATGGGGGAGGGGACAGACAGCTAACTCAACAGCTATGGCCTGGGAGTTTCTCACTTCTGCCTAATCTTGTCCTATAAGGGGGGGGGGGGGGGGGCACCGAACTGATTCTTTGCCCCAGGTGAAATGATTTCTAGCTTCCCCACTGGTACTGCCTATAAGCGTACCAGTACCAGCTGTTCTACTCTAATAAAGTAGAATGGCTAGTGGCTAGTGAAGGGGGAGAGGGGACTTGGGTGTCCGGGGGGGGGGGGGGTCCGGCGGGAGTTGTCCGGCCACCATGGGAGAGACCTGTCAAAGTGGGCCAGTCTGGATGAAGTCCAGGACCAAATTTTTGTCCCAGTCCAGCCCTGCCTGCGGCCAGAGGCAGGGGGCGCTGCAGGGCCTCGGAAAACAACCGTAATGGCCCGAGGACAGTTCGGCTGACCTTGGCAAACCTCGGAAAGACTCCGTTCCAGAGCCTGTCCTCGGGCCTGTCCGTGGCGGTGGTGGGGAGGGAAGGCTCATTGATGAAGGTGGGGGGAGGGAAGACTCATTGATGGAGGTGAGGAGGGAAGGCTCATTGATGGAGGTGGGGAGGGAGGGCTCATTGATGGAGGTGGGGAGGGAAGGCTCATTGATGGAGGTGGGGAGGGAGGGCTCATTGATGGAGGTGGGGAGGGAAGACTCATTGATGGAGGTGGGGGAGGGAAGACTCATTGATGGAGGTGGGGGAGGGAAGACTCATTGATGGAGGTGGGGAAGGGAAGGCTCAGTGATGGAGGTGGGGAGGGAAGGCTCAGTGATGGAGGTGGGGAGGGAAGGCTCATTGATGGAGGTGGGGGGAGGGAAGACTCATTGATGGGGGTGGGGGGAGGGAAGACTCATTGATGGAGGTGGGGAGAGAAAGGCTCATTAATGGGGGTGGAGGAGGGAAGGCTCATTGATGAGGTGGAGGAGGGAGAAGGCTCATTGATGGAGGTGGGGGAGGGAAGGCTCATTGATGGAGGTGGGGGAGGGAAGGCTCATTGATGGAGGTGAGGAGGTAAGGCGTGTCCCGAGATGCAGGAATATGAGCGAACGGAGGCCCTCATAACATCTAAGGCAGGGACCCTCAAACTACGGCCCTCCAACTGTTGCGGAACTACACTTCCGATGAGGCATTGTAAAACTCTGACATTCACAGACATGACTAGGCATGATGGGAATTGTAGTTCCTGAACAACTGGAGGGCCATAGTTTGAAGACCCATGATCTGGCATAGGTCTTCAAACTACGGCTCTCCACATGTAGGGAACAAGATGCCTCGACTAGAGGAACTTTGGAAGTATTCTCCCCACATCCTCACGGCATCGGATCTACGCAGTTTGCCTATATTTATACACGCCATCCGGAGCTCAAGGGATCCTGTGGAACATTCTCGTAAGTCTGCCGTTTGCATGTACAATGATGATGCATGAATTGACTTGTATGGCTTACAGCTGCTGTGATCTGGGGTTTGGCCTGAAAATAGAGCTATTTACGAAGACTCAGCCGTCATCGGCCTTTCCACCCACTCATTACCCTGAAGAATACCACCTCTCTCATTATAGACTGAGTGAGCAAGCGGCAGCTTCGGGGTCACAGAGAGAGAGAGAGCCGTGGTGGCTGAAAACACACGTACATGTAAAGAGAGGCAATTATATAAAATAAAATAAAACCTGTAGTATAAATAGAACTCATCAGATTTCAGAAGATCGCCATCTTGTCTGCCAAGGCTGGAGGGCAGGGGCGGCTCTAGGCTTTGTAAGGCCTTAGACACGATGCCCAATTCACGCCCATAATGGGAAAAATAATTCAAGCGATAAAAAAATAAAAAAAAACACAACGCCATTTTTACGAGGCATTAGAGACCCTACCTTCTGGCGGGTTTCAGCAGCTCCGCCTCCACCTCTACAATTTGTCTGCAGCAGGCAGAGCTGTAAAGACGGTGATCCTTTACCAGCCCGGCCCGCTCACCCTGCCAGCATGGGGACACTGACCAGGGACATTCCCTCCCATTCTATCACATTCATCAGGAAAATTAGGTGGCCGCGAGACCCCTGAAAGCGCAAGGCCTTAGGCAACCGCCTCTGGTGGAGGGTGGGGGATTTTGTAACCTTTTTGCCATTAGAACCCCCCACCCCCCAGTATGGATTTCCCTATATATCTCCCTTACCCTTATCACCAGACTGGCAAAAACATCTTCACCAGTCCTACTGGGTACCAGTTGACTTCACAAGATGTCACCATTTTTGGCCTTACGTTACATATGGATTAGATATGGATCAGGGGACCCCAAACTTTCTAAACAAAAGGGCCAGTTTACCGCTATTCAGACTTTGAGGGGGCCGGACTATAGCCAGTGTGAGGTAAAAATGCTCTGGCATCAATAAGAGTAAAAAAAAATTCCCCATCATTCGTATTAACTGGAAGAATATATAGGTATAAGTGGGAGAATAGTGCCCCATCATTGGTATCGGTGCGAGGAAAAGTGTGCCATCATTGGGGTCAGTGGAAGGAATAGTTGGATGTATGGTAAGAACCTGAGCTAGGACTACAAGTCTGGGACTACAAGTCTAGGCTGCTGCCCCCCTAAGCCTAGCCCCTCAAGGAGGGGGTAGGTAAAGATAGATAGGTAAAGATAGATATTGGAAAAAATGGGGGTAGTGGCGCTACCTAGAAAACCGCATTAAAAACCCATATGGTGGAAGGAATAGTGCCCAATCAATGGTATCAATGGAAGGGATAGTGTCCCATCATTGGTATTAGTGGGAGGAATAGTGTTGGTATTATGGTAAGGAGTAGTGCCTATCATTGGTATCAGTGGGAGGAATAGTGCCATCGTCAGTACCAGAACTCCAGCCGACGCGTTTCGTCCAAACGGACTTGATCAAGGGCGCCTTTAGTGTTGGCATCCGCAATATTTATGTAGCTAAACTTATCCCGCCCCAACATGGGATGGGCCCCCTGAGCCATCAAACAGAAACTGATACTCATTGACAGTACCAGATCCTCACCCAACCATAGGGACGCCGGCAATACCCTGCACCCCAAGGCAACCAAATTCAAACAGTAGAGCCCTTTCAGCCCTTCTAATAATCCTGACTTTGGGGTCCCCTGTATTCCTACTGATGTACACAGTGTAAGGCAGTGGTGTATTTAGGTTTTGTGTTGCCCTAGGCCTGACTTAACTCGTGCACCCCTTAATTTAAATATGACCCACCCCTTCATTTCAAGGCCACACCCCTTTCGGTTTAAGTCCCACCCTAGACCTGCCCCACTTTTCGAGTGGGGACACTAGTTCTGAGGGCCTGGGGGGGGGGGGGCAATGGATTCCCTTAATTTGCAGGGATTTCCTCTCACTTCCTGTTTGGTTATGGGGCAGGAAGTGAAGGGAAATCTCTGCAATTGGACGTGGATGGTAAAAAATAAAATGACAGGGGCAGTGCGGCCGCTTTATGGGGGCGCTGGACTAATTTGGCTCTCAGCCCAGTCCGGCCCAGAGGGCAGCCATCACAAATTTTGGGGGCCCCTTACACAGCTTTAGGCAGGGTCCCCCTGGAGCAGAAAACCGGGGAGGGGGGGGGGTGGTGATGGAAAAACAAACTGTGTATTTTCTTCTCTCCTGACGCAAGATAATAAGCGTAAGTGGGGGGGGGCCCTTACAGGTGTAATGCAAAAAAAAAAAAAACGGGAGGGGGGCCGGTCAGTTCTGTAAGGGGCCCTGGGGACCATTGGGTCCCTTACATGTGTAATGCAAAAAAACAAAAATGCCTGTACCCACCTGATGGCCCATAAGACTGGCACTACACTAACAGTGTAGCACAAGTCGGCGGTGATACTTTCTGTGCTGCCACCTTGCAAAGTGCTGCCCTAGGTCTGGGCCTTGTTGGCCTAGGCCAGGATACAGCGCTGAGTGTAGGAAGACACAACCATAGAGAAGGAGCCACCCCTGAACCTTGAGGTAGAGGTCACCATGGCACCAGCCTAAAGAGGAGACAGGAATCAAAAGATAAAGAAGCCGCGCACTCCATCATTGAATCAGCTGTTGAAAGTGCTTAGAAATTGAAGGGTTTTAATCATTTGAAGATCCAAGTGTTGCTACAAAAGGGGCCATGAAGTCACGGTGGCGCACACCCGAACCTCCGACGTAGAAATACGAAGCCCGGTAAGTGTTGCATTTTCCCATCCAGTGGAGAACCCTTAGCCCCCCCGACCCCTCACACGTTATCATTGAGTGCCTCTGAATTGTGGGCGCCCCCTTCCCCCCCCGGCTCCGAGCTTTGCGGTTCCTCCAGGAGGGTTCCCGTCAGAATGACACTCTCAGCAAATGTCAAGCACAACGTTTTTTTTCCGAAGGCAGCCCAAGACCGCGGCGGAGAGCGAACTGGATAAAAACGAGCTCTGAGAACGGCCCGGCTCCCCTCCTCGGCGCACTCTATTAATTCAACACTTTCTTTAAACAAGAAGCACATTAACCTTAATGGTTTGTAAACGAATGAGAACCAAAACGGCCTGATCTGCATACAAACTTCATTAGGACGGGGATAATTCTAGAGAGGAAGGCAGGGAGGGGCGGGGGGGGGGGGGGGGGGGGTATGAGACCGCTGGCTCCAACGCCACCGTCGTAAAAAATACATCATTGCCTCATCCATTCTCATCGGCAGGGTGGGGGGGGGGGGGGGGGGAGCGCTCATGGGGATTGGCTGTGGCCCTTCGTTTCAGGAGAGCAGAGAGGCTTCGGTCCAGCAGGACCATTTGGTGGAAAGGCTCTGGTCTACGAGCAGACCACATCAGGGCATGGAAGCCGAGAAAAACAGTGCCAGTCTATGCAGCGTTCCCAGGTTTTTATAACAAAAAAAATAAAACAAATGTTGCATTAGTTCTAGAAATTCTGGAGCAGAAAACTTCAGACTCGTCGTTACGGAAAGAACCGGAGATATGAGGAGAATTCCAGAAACGTGAGGCGGCAAGGTGCCAACTTTATATCCTCAAGTATTGATCTATCTGTGCCCCATCAAACGCTGCCACTGTGCCCATCAAATGTAGCTACTGGGCCCATCAAATAGTGCCACTGTGCCCAAATGCAGCCACTGTGCCCACCAAACGCAGCCACTGTGCCCATCAAACGCAGGCACTGTGCCCCATCAAAATGCAGCCACTGTGCCCATCAAACGCAGCCACTGTGCCAATAAAACACAGTCACTGTGCCCCATCAAACGTAGCCACTGTGCCCCATCAAACGTAGCCACTGTGCCCCATCAAATGCAGCCACTGTGCCCCATCAAATGCTGCCACTGTGCCCATCAATTGCAGCCTCTGTGCTCATCAATTGCAGCCTCTGTGCTCATCAATTGCAGCCTCTGTGCCCATCAAACACAGCCACTATACTGTGCTCATCAAATGCTGCCACTGTGCCCATCAACCGCAGCCACTGTGCCCACCAAAGGCTGCCACTGTGCCCATCAACCGCAGCCACTGTGCCCATCAACCACAGCTACTGTGCCTATCAAAGCCACAGCCACTATACTGTGCTTATCACATGCTGCCACTGTGCCCATAAAATAGTGCCACTGTGCCCAACGCAGCCACTGTGCCCATCAAATGCTGCCACTGTGCCCCATCAAATAGTGCAACTGTGCCCCATTAAATGCTGCCACCGTGCCCCATTAAATGCTGCCACTGTGCCCCATCAAATGCTGCCACTGTGCCCCATCAAATGCAGTCACTGTGCCCCATCAAATGCAGTCACTGTGCCCCATCAAACGCAGTCACTGTGCCCCATCAAACGCAGTCACTGTGCCCCATCAAACGCAGTCACTGTGCCCCATCAAACGCAGGCACTGTGCCCCATCAAACGCAGGCACTGTGCCCCATCAAACGCTGCCACTGTGCCCCTTCAAATGCTGCCACTGTGCCCATCAAAAGCAGCCACTGTGCCCCATCAACACGCAGCCACTCTGCCCCATCAACACGCAGCCACTGTGCCCCATCAACACGCAGCCACTCTGCTCCATCAACACGCAGCCACTGTGCCCCATCAACACGCAGCCACTGTGCCCCATCAAAAGGCAGCCACTGTGCCCCATCAAAAGGCAGCCACTGTGCCCCATCAAAATGCAGCCACTGTGCCCCCCCATGCCCGCTCACGGTCTGCCCAGCACTTACTCTGTCTATGGACACCCTCCCGGCAATTAAGGCCCCTGCTGTAGCCGTCTTTCGGCTATAGCGCGGGCGGCAAGTAGTTAAAAAGAGCCTAGTGCAGGGGTCTCCAAACTTTCTAACCATTTCAGCTCTGGGAAGGTTTTACCCCCCCCTTCACGACCAGGCCATTTGTTTGCGATACGGCACTGCGTTACTTTAACTGACAATTGCGCGGTCGTGCGACGCTGTACCCAAATACAATTTATGTCCTGTTTTTTTTCCCCACA
>CM056058.1:922517-1062685 GCA_029574335.1 Rana kukunoris
AAGGTGCCGTAAGAGATTGCGATTGAAGATCGTAATTTCGGGGATCGCCGGCAAAAGCTCATTTGCATACCCCGACGCGGAAAACGACGGGAAGTCCACCCAGCGGCCGCAATTTTATTGCAGCGTAGATCCGAAGGCGTACGAACACGTAATCCAGTCGAATTGAAGCCCGCAGCCGTCTATTCATGGTTTGAGGTTTCCGACTAGCTAGAAAACGCGCGTAATTTGAAAGTACTCCAGTCTAACACCAGTTACACAGGAGTTACGGCTCTGTGAATCTGGCCCATAGCGTCTACAAACAATGGGATAGATTTATGAAATTTTTTAATTAATTTTTTTACTAGTAATGGCGGCGATCAGAAACTTATAGCGGGACTGCGACATTGCGGTGGACAAATTGGACACTTAGTGACACTTTTTTGTGAACCAGGATATTAACCCCCCCCCCCCACCGGTTGTCGTGTTGTCCCATTTTGATATCATGTGTTGTGTGTAGTTTCTTTTTCTGATGATATGCATCTATTGTTATATTTCTATTTTTTTAGAGCAATACATGCTACATTGGTTACGGCCTATTTTCCTGAAGAAGCCGATGTTTAGGCGAAACGCGTAGAGAAGATTGGAATCCGTCTCCAGTACAGGCCTTTACGATCTGGGCCATTTGTATATTTTATATGCTCTCATTTTTGATCCTTTTCCTGTGATTTGTCCGACATATAATGTAATAAAACATTTTTATTTTAACGCTTACTTTCGATTGAGTTGTTTTGGCACCGCAATAATCCCCAATCCGCATTTCCCTGTTTACACATTACACGTCGGTGACCCCGTCCAATCACTATACACAATATTCATAGAATGAGAGGTGACCCTGACCAGACTTCTTCCCGTGACTCGAGAACCCCGGGAGTCAACACTGGAATCTGGAATAGAAGAAGTTCATTGTATTCTACAAAGATTCGGATGCCGAGAATTCCACAATAGGAGACATGACACTGCGCCGCCACCTATAGAGCCAACAATAGGGGATTGGGAGAACCAAGGCCACCATACAGAAAGAGAAGTCACACATATGGCTCGATATACAAAGAAGATACAGAATACCGCGGTTGTTGTACACCGAGTGAGTGAAGAACAGCCGATTTGACAAGCGCTGTCTGAGGAATGGTGGTTATGACCCGGAGACGCGATGACTGACGAGAAGCGACATCTATCCTCTATTATACGTGTCAGCGTCACAAAGCCAGGGAGCGTCGCAAACCGGCGCCAAGAGCAGGTCATGGTTGTCTACACAACCGACATTTACTTTACTGAAGGTTTGTTTGCAAGCTGTTAGACCTTTTTTGTCAATTTATCTATTTTTTGCGGAGTTAAAAGTAAAATGGAACATTTAGAAAAGCTGAGCTTCATCCCACGCGTTCCACTCCTCAATATGATACCAGGAAGATACAAATCAAAAAAAGGACTGCGTACATTTTTTGAATGCTGCTCAAAGGGGACCATATCCCTCATAGTGGATGTCCACCATGCCCTCGTTCCTTGTGGTGGATGTCCACTATGCCCTCGTTCCTTGTGGTGGATGTCCACCATGCCCTATTTCGACATGGTGGATTCTCCTCCATGGTCTTTCCTCTTGTTGGATGTCCTCTATGGTCTCTTTCTTCACAGTAGATACCCCAATGGCCTCTTTTCTCATAGTGGACATCCACTATACAATATCTCCTCAGGGTGGACATCCTCCCTGTCCTCTTTCCTCTTAGTAGATACCCTCTATGCTCTCTTTCCTCACAGTGGACATCCACCATGCCCTCTTTCCTCCTGTCCAATGGATGTCCCCCATGCCCTTTTCCCCCCATGGTGGAAGTCCCCATTCCCTCTTTCCCCATGGTGGAAGTCCCCATTCCCTCTTTCCCCATGGTGGAAGTCCCCATGCCCTCTTTCCCCATGGTGGAAGTCCCCATGCCCTCTTTCCCCATGGTGGAAGTCCCCATGCCCTCTTTCCCCATGGTGGAAGTCCCCATGCCCTCTTTCCCCATGGTGGATGTCCTCTATGCCCTCTTTAGTCACAGTAGATACCCTCTTTCCTTCCAATGAATGTCCCTCATGCCCTCTTTCCTCATGGTGGATTTCCCCCATGCCTCTTTCCTCATGATGAACGCTCTCCATGTCCTCTTTCCCCATGGTGGATGCCCCCCATGTCCTCTTTCCCCATGGTGGATGCCCCCCATGCCCTCTTTCCCTATGGTGCACGTTCTCCATGCCCTCTTTCCTCACAGACTAGATACCCTTCATGTCCTCTTTCCTCATAGCAGCAACCACCATGCCCTATTAACTCCTAGCGGATGTCCCCCATGCCCTCTTTTCTCACAGTGGACATCCACCATGCCCTCTTTCCTCCTGTCCAATGGATGTCCCCCATGCCTTCTTTCCTAATGGTGGACGTCCCCATGCCCTCTTTCCTCATGGTGGACATCCCTATATCTGCTTTTCTCATGGTGGCTGTCCCTCATGCCCTCTTTCCTCATGGTGGACATCCCTATATCTGCTTTTCTCATGGTGGCTGTCCCTCATGCCCTCTTTCCTCATGGTGGGTGTCCTCATCACAGTAGATACCCTCTATCCTCTTTCCTTCCAATGGACATCCCTCGTGCTCTTTTTCCTCATTGTGAAAGTTCTCTATACCCTCTTTCCTCTTGGTGGATGTTCTGCATGCCCTCTTTCCTTACAGTAGATACCCTCTATGTCCTCTTTTTTCATAGTGACAACCATCATGCCCTATAAACTCCTGGTGGATGTCCCCCATGCCATCTTTCCTCATGGTGGATGTCCTCCATGCCCTCTTTGCTCACATGAGATACCCTCTATGTCTTCTTGCCTTCCAACGGAAGTCCCTCATGACCTCTTTCCTCATGGTGGAAGTCCCCCATGCCCTCTTTCCTCATGATGCACATCCTCCATGCCCTCTTTCCTCATGGCGGATGTTCTCAATGCTCTCTTTCCTCATGGTGGGTGTTCTCAATGCCCTCTTTCCTCGTGGGGGGTGTTCTCAATGCCCTCTTTCCTCATGGTGGGTGTTCTCAATGCCCTCTTTCCTCATGGTGGGTGTTCTCAATGCCCTCTTTCCTCATGGTGGGTGTTCTCAATGCCCTCTTTCCTCATGGTGGGTGTTCTCAATGCCCTCTTTCCTCATGGTGGGTGTTCTCCATGCCCTCTTCCCTCACAGTTGATAGCCTCTATGTCCTTTTTCCTCATAGTGGACAAACACCATTTCTCGTTTCCTCCAGGCGGCCCTCTTTCTTCATGATGTACGCCCCCCATGCCCTCTTTCCTTATGGTGGATGTTCTCCATGCCCTCTTTCCCCACAGTAGAAACCTTCAATGTCTTCTTTCGATCCAATGGAAGTCTTTCCTCCATAGTGGATCTACCTACATCTACCATGTCCTGTTTCCTCCAGGTGGACGTCCCCCATGCCCTTTTTCTTCATGGTGGATGTCTTCCATGCCCTCTTTTCTAACAGTAGATACCATCTATGTCCTCTTTCCTTCCACTGAACGTTACCCATGCCCTCTTACCTCATGCTGGATGTCCTCAATGACCTATTTCCTCATAGTAGAAAAAACTCTATTCCCTCTTTCCCCATACTGGACATCACCATGCCCCGTTTCCTCCCAATGGATGTCCCCCGTGCCCTCTTTCCTCATAGTTGGTGTTCTTTTCATACCCCTCATTAGTTTAGTTTTTGATATTACTATTTAATGGTAAATTCAGATGAGGGGCAGCCATTCTTAGTAACCACATGCAGTGTCGAGAGTCTGAAAACTATCTATACAGATTTCAGTCTAATCACGACTTTTTGAATTGTTGATTGCCTGCCGCAGGAACGCTTTGTGCATTACCTCAGTTGGCCTTAAAATACCGATCTTACTTTAAACACGTGATGAATGGGCTTTAAAATAGCTGGAAATATCAGAGTGAGAAATGGACACAATAAAACCCCTATAGATCACACTGATTGCAAGCAATATTCCGATCCGCACAATAAAAAGCGAGTCGCCTCCGTCGGCAACAAACCCCGAAGTGGGCCGTGGACACGTCTCATCCATGTTTGACTAATTGGGAGTTCAGAGCCATCTTGTCATTTAAATACCAGACTTACAAAAGGTTATCCTGCAAATTCCCTGGCTCATTGTCAGTTCGCTCAGCCCGTCCCGGCCCCCCGACACACATTAAGTGATGGAATTACTGCAACAATCATTTTCATGCTAACAGGTATAGATTCACTTTCCATTTGATAACAAAGCAATAAGTAATTGTCATGTTCTGCTAGCTCCAGGTGACACCATTATCATGCATTACAGTTTATGCAGCATTAACGGAACACCACAGTCAATGCAATTCAGGATCCACATTAGATTATCCATTCAAGGTCAAAGAATTTTCATAAGGTAATGGAGAACACTGTAGATTTATTCATCTTTCTAGTTCTACAATATTAGAATTATTTAATAAGGAATCTCAAACCGCATAGTGAAGGATCCTGACCTTTTTTTTTGATTATATATGTCACCCTGTGCAAAATTTAGTTTGGTTCCCCCAGAATATTTTTGTCAGGGACATGGCGGTCAAGGAACTGGCAATGTTGCCCAGAACCTTCATGGACGCCCACAGAGGTTCCCGAGACGTGCACGAGCATCGGCGCACGTGCAATACTGCGTGGCGTGACAGACGCTGGCGCCAATGGGCCTATTTAAGCCAGCCTGTGACTACAGGTCATTGCTGGATTATCTCCTCGTCTCCTTGCAGGGCTGGACTGGGATAAAAATTTGGCCCTGGACTTCATCCAGACAGGCCCACTTTGACAGGTCTCTCCCATGGCAGTCGGACAACTCCTGCACCCCCCCACCGGCCACCCAAGCCCCCTCTCCCCCTTCACTAGCCACTAGAACGGCTGGTACTGGTACTCTTATAGGCAGTACTAGTGGGGAAGCTAGACAATTATTTCACCCGGGGCAAAGAATCAGTTCAGCCCCCCCCCTCCCCCCTTATGGGACAAGATTAGGGAGAAGTGAGAAACTCCCAGGCCATAGCTGTTGAGTCAGCTGTCCGTCTCCTCCCCCATGCTCCTCTGGTCCTCCCCCTGCTTCTCTGTTCCACCCCGGTGAGCGCTGCAGGGAGGGAGAGACAGAGGAGCGGAGGAGGGGGGGGGGGGCGGCGGTCCGCTGTCACTGAAGCCAGCCCACTGAGCCATCGGCCCACTGGGAAACTCCCTGTAGTCCCAATGGCCAGTCCATCCCTGGCTCCTTGTGTACCTTTGTGATGGAGTGAAATAAAATTTCCATGTTATCTTTCTCTTATAACCACTCAAATATTGCTTTCCTTTCTTTTATTTCCTATTGCGATGTGTGTATGTATATATATATATATATATATATATATATATATATATATGTGTGTATTTCAGTATTACACTAGTATTATTTCCTTGAATGAAAGTAATGAGAGAGTTAATCCACCCGGGGTGAAGAAGAGAAACACATGTTCTTTCCAACCCCCTCCTTTCTGCCCATCCCACCATGTAACGAAAATGGCCCCCATGAACTGTGGAATGCTTGCCTCACGGTGAAGAAGCAGATGTACTAAGAGAAGTCCATATGCATGAGCCAATCAGATGCACCCATATGTGATGATGCTTGCTTATGTCACTTTGACTATAAAAGCTGTAATTTGAATAACGTTTTTCTTTTTCTGTTGGAGACGATGATGGAGACTGAAGTGTGAGATTTCTTCTGCCTGCATGCTCACATCATCATGAATTTGGCTCAGCGGCAGAATAGAACATGTATCCTGGAATTGAGCCAGGGAAAGTCTATTACGTCTTGACCTTGCTTCCTAATCTGTGTCTACCTGTTGTGAACCGGCTCGCCTTGACCGCGCTTTCTGATCTCCCAGTTTGAACCCTTGGCCTGCTTCTGGACTCTGCTACTGCTTCCTGATCACCAGGCTTGACCTACGGCTTGTTACTTGGACCCTGCTTGTGTATGACCCTGGCTCACCCCTGTGTATGCTCAGGACTGACTTAGCTGTGTACAACCCCCTGGCCTGGCAACTAGCTTCTCAGTTTACCCAAACACAGCAAGTTCAGCTCTGCCGACTTCAGTCATCCCTCAGTGGCTAAGCTCATCTGACTGCAAACAAGCACCCAGCCAACCGTGCTTCTTTGGGTACAACGCTCCCTGTTCCCAACTCAGGGGTGTGCTGGACACAGCTGGAAGCGGAGCCCTCTTAGCTTCTCGATCTCCATACTCGCACCTGACAACTGGGGGGGGGGGGGGCAGTAGAACCACGGTCTGTTTTTTACTGCTAATCTCCTGTCCTACTTTCTTGTTAGAAAAATGTTCCTGTCCTACTGACAACTAAGGCCCCTTTCACACCAGGCGGATCCACCAACTCCCGCCAGCTCAGCGGGAGATCTCTCCGTGAATCTCCGCTGAGCCGGCGGATGACAGGTTCCCCTCTGCTCACTGAGTGGGGTGGGACAGCATGTTCGTTTTCATCAGATCCCACCCGATCCGATCTGCCATGGACGGGTGGCGACGTATCGCCATCCGTCTGATTTTAGCGGATCGAATCGGGTCGGATGCCAGCGGACGTGCCACCGCTGACATCCGACGCTCCATAGAGATGTATGGAGCGGCCGTTCAGGTCCGCCGACAAAACGGACAGGCGGATCCTGAATGCCAGACAGGAAGTGAGGGGAAACCTGCAACCGGAAGACACATAGCAATAATAATCTAACCGGGCCCCAGACCCCCTCTACTCTACTAAAGAAAAAGGTTTTTTATTTCTGTGTTGCTATTGCAGAGTTACCCTCATTTCCTGCCTGGTAAAATAACAGCGAAACAGGAATTTAGTCTGAATTTTTTTTAAAGAAGATTTCCAGGCATAGATATTTTTACTTGGTTACATTGGTCCAGATTTGACCAATGTAACGATGTGTCAGGACCTGGACCACCTACTGGTGGCCCTGTGCTTCCCAGAGCGAAAGGTTGTAATGCTGGTGTCCACCAGCAGGTGTCTCCCAGCAGCCAGCAGATCCCAGTAATCAGTTTCCACCTAATGCTGGCTGCTGGGAGGGTATTTAGTTCCTCCTCTACTAGTGCCTCTTGCATTGATCTTTTGCCTGTTCCTGCCCTACACCCAGTTTTTGTTAGCTAGCCACTGCCAGATACTGTGTGCCAATTATTCTGCTCCTGATCTTGCTCTTGCCCTGCATTATGTAATGGTAAATACATAGTTGGTCCAAGCTGGACCAATGTAACTAGGCATCAATATCCATTCCTGGAACTCTTCTTTGATGTAGGGTTGCCATTAGGAAATGGTGTCCAAATCACGCCGCCCATGCTGCCAGTTTTGTACCAACATACAGAAGAAAAGAACCTGCAGTGTTTAATTTAAAAGGGGGGGGGGTCCTCACTCTTGGTAAGACTCCCCTCAACATTTAAGGCTTGTTAAATGGTGGGGTGGCTGGAAGGCAGTCTACAGTATATGAAGCCTTTCTATCCACCTGGGATCAGGAGGGCACAGTATTGGTTCTGGGACAACTCCTGGGACACGACCATATCGGGACAGTTTAGTAAAAAGCGGGACTGTCCCAACAAATCCGGGACAGTTGGCAAACATGATGTAATGCAAGATTATTGTGGGGCCCCCCATGTACTTGGGGCCCCTGGGCAGTGCCCAGGAGTGCCCTTGCATTAAGACGGCCCAGGTGCCGGGGCAAGGTCACCTAGAGCGTGCCAAATTCCCCCTCCCAAGATGTATGAGTATAATGTGTCAGTAAAATCCCCCCCCCCCCCCCCCCCCCCCCCCCCCTAAGCCCCCCCCCCCGCCCCCCCCCCCCCCCCCCCAAGATGTATGAGTATAATGTGTCAGTAAAATCCCCCCCCCCCAAAAAAAAATGTTGGGCACAAAACTGCATGATTACCGCCCAACCATAAATTCTTCTTCCACCCAGCACAAACCTCTGCACCCTTCACCCCTCCCCCAGCACAAATGCCCCCCCCCCAAAAAAAAAATAACCCCCTAGCAGAAATCCTCCACCCCCCAAATTTCCCCTCTGAATACATATTCTCCCCCTTACTCCAAATCCCCCTCCTAGCATAAATAATAAATACCCCCCCAATCCCCCTCCTAGCAGAAGCACCCCCAATCAGCCCTACTTGCACCCAGAACAAAAAAATGTCTCCTCCTAGAACAATTCTTACTCCCTGCTACCCCTCAAATTCCTCCACCCAACAAAAATCCTGCTGTGGCCCCTCCACCCCTCTTCACCTTACATGATACCACGGTGCCCAGGGCAGCTTCTCCTCCCGCCCCTGGATGTCAGTCTCAGCTGGAAGAACGAGGAAGCAGCTGCTGCTTGAATTTATCACGAGTGTTCTCTAAAAAGAATAAAATGGGAAAATAAATGTAGCTTTTGTATTCCTGCCACGAGATGAGGACCCGGGCAACTCAGACAGGTATCCATGGCAAATATTCAGAAACTCAAATGACGCCAGTTGTTCAGTACACGTCGCACATCCTCGCTGCTCTTTGTAATGCCTTATTGAATAAGCCTGAATGTCTGATTTCTCGAAATCGAATCATTTTATGTTTCACGTTCAGCATGATTTATACGATTCCCCGGCGTTTTCCATGCCCGCAATAATGGCAATGAAATGCTGGTATAAGCAGGCAGACTTCAGGCAATACTCCTTGGGAAATCAATGCAAGTCTCTCCAGCAACAGACAGGGATGGACTCGCCATCGGGACTACAGGGAGTTTCCCGGTGGGCCGATGGCTCAGTGGGTCATTTAAAAGAAAAAAACGATTTTCTTAAACGGCCCCCCCCTCTGTCTCTCAGACCCCTCGTCTGTCTCTCAGACCCCTCGTCTGTCTCTCAGACCCCTCGTCTGTCTCTCAGACCCCTCTTCTGTCTCTCAGACCCCTCTTCTGTCTCTCAGACCCCTCGTCTGTCTCTCAGACCCCTCTTCTGTCTCTCAGACCCCTCTTCTGTCTCTCAGACCCCTCCTTTGTCTCTCAGCCGATAGCTCATTGGGCCGTTTAAAAGGAGAATTTTTTTTTTTATATGGCCCCCCCTCTGTCTCTCACCCCCCCCCCCCCTCTCTGTCTCTCAGCCCCTCTCTGTCTCTCAGACCCCCCTCTGTCTCTCAGACCCCCTCTGTCTCTCAGACCCCCTCTGTCTCTCAGACCCCCCTCTGTCTCTCAGACCCCCCTCTGTCTCTCAGACCCCCCGTCTGTCTCTCAGACCACTCTTCTGTCTCTCAGACCACTCTTCTGTCTCTCAGACCCCTCTTCTGTCTCTCAGACCCCTCCTTTGTCTCTCAGGCGATAGCTCATTGGGCCGTTTAAAAGAAGAACATTTTTTTTAAATGGCCCCCCCTCTGTCTCTCACCCCCCCCCCCTCTCTGTCTCTCAGCCCCCTCTTCTGTCTCTCAGACCCCTCTTCTGTCTCTCAGACCCCTCCTTTGTCTCTCAGACCCCTCCTTTGTCTCTCAGCCGATAGCTCATTGGGCCGTTTAAATTTTATTTATTTTTTTAAATGGCCCCCCTTCTGTCTCTCAGCCCCTCTCTGTCTCTCAGACCCCCCTCTGTCTCTCAGACCCCCCGTCTGTCTCTTAGACCACTCTTCTGTCTCTCAGACCCCTCTTCTGTCTCTCAGACCCCTCTTCTGTCTCTCAGACCCCTCCTTTGTCTCTCAGACCCCTCTTCTGTCTCTCAGACCCCTCTTCTGTCTCTCAGACCCCTCCTTTGTCTCTCAGGCGATAGCTCATTGGGCCGTTTAAAAGAAAAACATTTTTTTTAAATGGCCCCCCCTCTGTCTCTCACCCCCCCTCTGTCTCTCAGCCCCCCCTCTGTCTCTCAGACCCCTCTTCTGTCTCTCAGACCCCTCTTCTGTCTCTCAGACCCCTCTTCTGTCTCTCAGACCCCTCTTCTGTCTCTCAGACCCCTCCGTCTCTCAGACCCCTCCGTCTCTCAGACCCCTCCGTCTCTCAGACCCCTCCGTCTCTCTCTCTATCTCTCTCATTCCCCTCTCTCTCATCCTCTCATGATATACAATAATTGATTTAAGGGCCTTTTGTGGGCGTGATTTTTTTGGGGGGGGGGCAGCATTTTATTTATTAAAGTGGGCCGGTCTGGATGAAGACCAGGGCCAAATTTTTGTCCCAGTCCAGCCCTGGCAACAGACCAGCTAGTGAATCCCCTCCCCCCCCCTCCGATTTTATTGAGCATCACACATGGCCTTCGTAGGTGTCCGGAGAACAAGCCCAGGTGATGGAAAATTCACTTAACGTCCCCGCGAGCTCGCGCAGCAAAGAGAACGCATACGGAAATTTGTAAATGGTGTTCAAATCACACATGTGAGGTATCGTCGCGATTGCCTGAGCGAGAGCAATAATTCTAGCACTAGACCCCTCTGTAACTCTAACGTGGTAACACTAAAAAACATTTTAAAGCGTCACCAATGGAGATTTTTAGGTACCGTAGTTTGTCGCCATTCCATGAGTGAGCGCAATTATAAAAGCGTAACATGTTTGGTATCTATTTACTCGGCGTAACATCATCTTTCACATTATACAACAAAAAATTGGGCTAACTTTACTTTAAAATTCATGAAAGTGAAAACGCTATAGAGGCGTGACCTGGCAGGATCCCTGGGTGAGACTGCCATTCCTTCCAGTACCAGTGGGTCTTTTTTCCTAAAAAGTTGTGTTTGAAACACCGCTGCGCAAATACCGTGTGTCGTAAAATATTGCAACAATTGCCATTTTACTCTCTAGATTCTCTGCTAAATATATATATATATATATATATATATAATGTTTGGGGGTTCTAAGTAATTTTCTAGCAAAAAATACGGATTTTAACTTGTAAACACCAAATGTCAGAAATAGGCTTAGTCATGAAAAGGGTTAAACAGTATAAACACTTGGGGCCAGATTCACAGCGTGTTACGTCGGCGTATCAGTAGATACGCCGTCGTAACTCTGAATGTGCGCCGGCGTATATTTAAGCGTATTCTCAAAGTGAGATACGCTTAAATGTTGTTAAGGTACGACCGGCGTAAGTCTCCTACGCCGGCGTATCTTAACTGCATTTTTACGCTGGCCACTAGGAGGCAATACGCCTATTCACGAACGTACGCCTGGCCGACGCAGTAAAGATACGCCGTTTACGTAAGGCGTTTTCAGGCGTAAAGATAAACCACCCAAAAAGATGGCGCAGCCAATGTTAAGTATGGACGTCGGGACCGCGTCGAATTTTTCAGATTTTACGTCGTTTGCGCAACTCGTCCGTGAATGGGGCTGTACGTCAATTAAGTTCACGTCGAAACCAATGCGTCTTAGCGGCGTAATTTGGAGCATGCGCACTGGGATACGTCCACGGACGGCGCACGCGCAGTTCAAAAAAAGCGTCAAAAACGTGGGGTCACAACACATTTCCATAAAATACGCCCACCTCATCCACATTTGAATTACCCGGGCTTACGCCGGCCCATTTACGCTACGCCGCCGTAACTTAGCTTGGTGATTACAGCACTTGCCTCGCTAATTTACGCTGGCGTAGCGTAAACAAGATATGCTGCGCCCGCACAAAGTTACGGCAGGGCTACGTGAATCCAGCCCTTGGAATGTTTTCAGAGTATCCTACAAACCATTGAGACATAAAGAGAGCGTACTGTGCCACTTACCTAATGTGACCTCCGATTGCATGGGCATGGTCAGTGCCGGGTGCTTGACCTCACAGCTGAAGAGCGCTTCATTGTCCACTTGCGGGTTTAGAGTCCAGGTGAGCATAGCTCGGACCTCCACTGTCCCATCGCTCATTGGAAGATGCATTTGATGGAAGAAATAAGACGGGTCTGTACTGTGGACCCAACGCGGGAACTCCAGGCTAACCACTGTCTCTGGAATGGCCTCGGTCACTGGGCTGGACATGGGCCCTTGGTCAGAGGTGCGTCCACGGAACGGCATCTCTGTGAAAGGACTCGGTCCTCGTTCCTCCGTGTCCAAAAGTAAAAGTGATTTTTGCATTTTAGTATCATCCATGTCGCGGTTTAGGAGGTTCCGGGAGCCCCGGTTATTCATCAGTCCGGCGGCGGCAGGTGGCGGCTCCAGCATGGGAATGACTTCTATCAGTTCCCCGTCACGCTTGAAATAAACCTGAAGACACAATTAGAAATATTAGTTTTGTCGTTTAAACAAACTTGTGTTTCAATAACCTACAAGACCCTACATAAAGCCACCAATACATGGAAGTGGCAACAGACTTCGAGCCCTAAAAAGAAAAATGGCGGAAATCAAGTCAGGTTCGGTTTATTTGTACTCATAACGTAAACCTGTCACAATACAGTATATGCATTCACATCAGTAAATGTCTTCAGAGGGCCTACAATCCGGGGGTCCTTATCACATATACATACTGTACTAGAGCCAATTTGGACTGAAACCAGTTAAAGGGGTTGTAAAGGAAAAAAATGTTTTCCCTAAATCTCCTTCACTTACCGCATCCTTCCATTTTTCTTTTAAATGTCCTTATTTCTTCTGAGAAATCCTTACTTCCTGTTCTTCTGTCTGTAACTCCACACAGTGATGCGAGGCTTTCTCCCTAGTGTGGAGAAAGCCTCTTGAGGGGAAAGGGGGCGAGCAGAAGTGTCAGGACGCCCACTAACACAAATGTCCTTTCTCTATCTGCAAAGTAGAGAGCGTCCTGACCCTCCTGCTCGCCCCCTCCCCCCTCAAGAGGTCAAGAGGCTTTCTCCACACCAGGGAGAGAGCCTCACATTACTGCTTGTAGTTACTTTTCTCTACTGGTGTCTGCTGAGACAAGGTTGGGGCAGAGACAAGGGGGGGGGGGGGTGCTGCAGCTGCCAAAAAGGGGCGAGGGCCACATGAAATTACCTGGTGGGCTGTTCTTTAGATATTTAGTGGAAGATACAAGAATACATTTCACACCTTATAAGAAGAAAGGTTAACCCAAAACATGGGCATCCGCTCCATAGGGCAAGGGGGGAGGGCCATTTGCCCCCCCCTGAAATCGAAGGAGTAGACACTTGACTTGCCTCCTGTGTTGCAATGGCCGCTGTGGCCGCATCCACGCTTCATCGTGTAACCACAAAGAAGCTCCCCCTCACCGCCTCAACAGTCAGCGACGGAGAGGTGGACAGAGCTCCTCCTACAGATCCCGCACCTCTCTGTGCAGCTGTGGTTCCCCTTCATCTTGACCTTCTCTGATTTCAGCATTCAGCAGATACTAGCAGCTTCAGCCCTCTTCTGGTCCTCCTCTAGATCCTGCACTTTCTACTTTCTAGTTACAACCCCCAGCATTTTCCCAACAGCAGCACAAGGTAAGGGGGGGTAAGGGGGGGTGCATTGTTATGTAAGAGAGGGTGAGGAACCCTTGACTTCTGAGGGTGGGGGAGCGCTTGCCGTGTACACACGATCGGAAATTCCGACAGAAAAAGTCCAATGTGAGCTTTTAGTCGGAAATTCCGACCACGTGTAGGCCCCCCCATCAGACTTTTGCAAGGTTTTTCCAATGGAAATTTCCAATCGTGTGTACGGGGCATTATGGATACAACAAACCCTTTGAGGACACCCTTAATGCCGATGTAAGGCTAGCGATGTAATTGAATTTGACACCCCTGGTCTAAAGGAACCATTATTTAGCACAAATGGTAATTGGCTGTGAAGACTCCCCACCCCCAAAAAAAGCATCATCCGCTTCGGTCAGTGACCAGTAACCAGTGTAGGAACAGATCTTAGATGGAGACGACGGAGAGGATGCTAAACAGTATCTTGTATCTGGAGTGATGGGGGTAAATTAAGGCATTTTTGGGCCAAAAAAGAGAGCAGGATCTCTTTTTTCCCCATCAGGAAAAAATCCTAGCGGGAAAACCGTTCGTCTGTATGCTTTTCTGACGGGGAAAAAACATGCACGCTCAGAAACAATTCAAATCATGCTCAGAAGCATAGAACTTAATTTTTCCGGCTCGTCATAGTCTTTTATGTCACCGCGTTCTTGGCAGTCAAAAGTTCACTGGACTTTTGTGTGACCTTGTGTGTATGCATGGCAGGCTTGAGAGGAATTCCGTCGGAAAATGCATTGTTTTTTTTTTCCTGACGAGAAAACCGTTCGTGTGTACGAGGCATTCCAGGTTCTGCGTCCATAAACTGAATAAACTTTTAGAATTTTTAGGTAAGCTGTCAGCGATTGACGGGTAGATCGCCATGGACCTCTGACCGGCCCACTGAGCCATCGGCCCACCGTGAATCTCCCGGTAGTCCCGATGGCCAGTCCATCCCAGTTGTGGTGGATCTGGCAGATACTAGAATTAGACTTGAGGGTTTGGTCAGTTGATCGGCAGGTACATGTTAGGCAGCTTGTATACTTACCTGCTTCTTACATAGCTGGTGTCCTTTCTCCCAGCACTGCCTTGCTTTTGTGTGACCGTGTGTATGCAAGGCAGGCTTGAGAGGAAGTCCGTCTGGACTGTTTTTTTCCGACGAGAAAACCGGTCATGTGTACGAGGCATTCCTGTCAGGTCACCTGTTGCCAGGTGACAAATGCACCTCAATAGAGACAGGGGTGCACCGCAAGGTAGTGAACCCAATAGCAGACTGCTGCGGATGGACAGGAAACGTGAACTCAAGATTCCCCAGGGCGCGGAGTCTAAGGTCCAGCAGGTGTTCACCAGAGCCTCTAGTGGTGAGGATAGCCTTTCGCTGCAACTGAACCCAGGTCGCGGCCCTTGGGATCCCCCAGGTCACACTCCGTAGGGAGAGAGGGGAAGCAGTCACTGAGGACACAAGGGATGGTGATGGGTAAGCCGAGGTCGGGGCAACAGGCATACAAGGGTAACCAAGGGACAGGCCAAAGTTCAGGGTCACAGGCAAACAGGAATAGTCAGAGACGAGCCAAAATCGGTACACAGGAAAGTAAATGTAGCACACGGTAGACAGGAACAAGCTAACAAACAAAGTTGAACAGCAAAGCAGACCTGCAGTGCAATAGGTAATATAGACTTCCTGGGATGGCCTGGGGTGGGGCCATACAGGGAGGAGAGGTGATAAAAAGGCAGCTAGAAGAAAGTCAGGTCTCTAATGGACACATGAGGAGAAGGTAAGCTGCCAGACTTTATTGCATGTCCATGACAATTCCAGGTCCTATGTCCATAAACTGTATAAACTTTTAGTATTTTTACACTTTTAGGTAAGTTAAAATCTCTGCTGGCAGCTGGGTTGGTCAGGCTACATAAACATCTCCCCATATCTGTAGACTGAATCCTCATTGAGGTGGAAGAGAATATTATCCACTGTGTTCTGGAAATATTAATGACTGCAAGTCTCTTAAGGAAGATTAACCGACGCTGTGCCAAAATACAACGCTGCGTGACGCTCGAAAGTGCTATCTTTCCCAAAGCAGAATCTTCAGGAGCGCGCAAACTATCGGCAGCATGTCTTGGGAACAGCAAATGAGGGCAATTTGTTTAAAGTTGGCAATTTTCCTGGTGAAAATGCCAGATTATGAAGTGTCTTGCCTTGCTTCTAGCTATCGAAAAAAAATAAAGAGAGACAATATTTGTATTTCAAAGGGTGAAGAATTCAGAGGCACACATTTATAGCAGTCTACGAAAAGGATATAATTGAACCGGCAGAAGGCGATGTTTTTGAACTGTGGGAGGGAAACTTGTGGCGAGAAAATCCAAGTGAACATTGGAGAATATCTTTTGGGAGTCTCCAATAGACAAGACAAGGAAATCCAAGTGAACATTGGAGAATATCTTTCAGGAGTCTCCAATAGACAAGACAAGGAAATCCAAGTGAACATTGAAGAATATCTTTCGGGAGTCTCCAATGGACGAGGCGAGGAAATCCAAGTGAACATTGAAGAATATTTTTCGGGAGTCTCCAATGGACGAGGCGAGGAAATCCAAGCGAACATTGGAGAATATTTTTCGGGAGTCTCCAATGGACAAGACAAGGAAATCCAAGTGAACATTGGAGAATATCTTTTGGGAGTCTCCAATGGACGAGGCGAGGAAATCCAAGCGAACATTGGAGAATATTTTTCGGGAGTCTCCAATGGACGAGGCGAGGAAATCCAAGTGAACATTGGAGAATATCTTTCGGGAGGGTGAAGAATTCAGAGGCACACATTTATAGCAGTCTACGAAAAGGATATAATTGAACCGGCAGAAGGCGATGTTTTTGAACTGTGGGAGGGAAACTTGTGGCGAGAAAATCCAAGTGAACATTGGAGAATATCTTTTGGGAGTCTCCAATAGACAAGACAAGGAAATCCAAGTGAACATTGGAGAATATCTTTCAGGAGTCTCCAATAGACAAGACAAGGAAATCCAAGTGAACATTGAAGAATATCTTTCGGGAGTCTCCAATGGACGAGGCGAGGAAATCCAAGTGAACATTGAAGAATATTTTTCGGGAGTCTCCAATGGACGAGGCGAGGAAATCCAAGCGAACATTGGAGAATATTTTTCGGGAGTCTCCAATGGACAAGACAAGGAAATCCAAGTGAACATTGGAGAATATCTTTTGGGAGTCTCCAATGGACGAGGCGAGGAAATCCAAGCGAACATTGGAGAATATTTTTCGGGAGTCTCCAATGGACGAGGCGAGGAAATCCAAGTGAACATTGGAGAATATCTTTCGGGAGTCTCCAATGGACAAGACAAGGAAATCCAAGTGAACATTGGAGAATATCTGTCCGGAGTCTCTAATGGACGAGGCGAGGAAATTCAAGTGAACATTGGAGAATATCTTTTGGGAGTCTCCAATGGACGAGGCGAGGACATCCAAGTGAACATTGGAGAATATCTGTCCGGAGTCTCCAATGGACGAGGCAAGGAAATCCAAGCGAATATTGGAGAATATTTTTCGGGAGTCTCCAATGGACGAGGCGAGGAAATCCAAGTGAACATTGAAGAATATCTTTCGGGAGTCTCCAATGGACAAGACAAGGAAATCCAAGTGAACATTGGAGAATATCTTTCGGGAGTCTCCAATGGACGAGGCAAGGAAATCCAAGTGAACATTGGAGAATATCTTTCGGGAGTCTCCAATGGACAAGACAAGGAAATCCAAGTGAACATTGGAGAATATCTTTCGGGAGTCTCCAATGGACAAGACAAGGAAATCCAAGTGAACATTGGAGAATATCTTTCGGGAGTCTCCAATGGACGAGGCAAGGAAATCCAAGTGAACATTGGAGAATATCTTTCGGGAGTCTCCAATGGACGAGGCGAGGAAATCCAAGTGAACATTGGAGAATATCTTTCGGGAGTCTCCAATGTTCACTTGGATTTCCTGGACTTGTCCATTGGAAACTCCCGAAAGATATTCTCCCTGGTGGTGAGAACCGAATCCAGGACCCCAAACACTGCAATACCACCTGTTGTAGCTACTAGGGTCACCAAAAATCCAAGCCTACAATGTAATTTAACGAAGAATGACAAGTCATCGATATCTGATTGACTCATGACTAATTCACAAGCTACCTAAAATCAGGTAATAAAGGGGTAAATGGCCCACTAAATGACCCCATTGTTCAGTCCTTCACGTAGATTAGTGCACCTGATGAAGCAAAAATAAACTTCTGATTGCGGTGTAGGGCTGGACTGGGACACAAATGTGGCCCTGGACTTTATCCAGACCAGCCCAGGGCACAACACATAAAAGTACACAGCACATCAGGGCACAGCACATCAGGGTACAGGGCAGGACAAATCAGGGCACAACACGTACAGGGCACATCACATCAGGGCCCATCACAGCACATCAGGGCACACCACATTGAACATGGAGAATATCTTTCGGGAGACACCTCTGCAAATGTCAAATTCCTGTGACCCCCCCCAGAGTGTCCACATTTTCAAACTACCATTCAGGGACACCCTCCCTTCACAAAAATCAGCTTGTGCTTTAACAAATCACAGCACAGTGATTGGACACAAGAGGCGGGATTTATGATTTCTCCAATCACAACAGGGGGCAGGGATTGTACTCCTCCAGGCAGGGGCGGACTGACAACTCATGGGGCCCCGGGGCAATAGAAGATTATGGGGCCCCTGGGCTTACAGATGGCCACCAAGCCAGGTGGCAGTACAGAGGCAGGGCAGCTAAAATCTCAGGATTTTCACATTAAAAGCATGTAGGTTTTGGACATATCAGATACAGATGTAAAAAAAACACATATTTTTACATACTGTCCCTGGTTTTAATGAGCCTGGCAACCCTGATGGGGCCCCCTAGTGGCATGGGGCCCTCGGGCAGTGCCCGAGTTCCTCAATGGTCAGTCCGCCCCTGCCTCCAGGCATTCCCGGCCAGGACAAGTACTGTCAGTGAGTAAACCGGTGATGTGGTGGCCTTTTTTGGGGACTGTGTCAGTTTGATTCTGGGACACTGTATTGTCCTGGATTGAACGTGCCTGGGACAGACCTGCAAAATGCGGGACTGTACCGGGCAATGCGGGAGACGTGGTCACCCTGCCCCCCCCCCCGGCCATGTGCTGTGGTTTCATCCTATAACCCCCTCCATCATTGTCTTCAGTGACATGGGGGGGGGGGGTCAGTGGATGGAATCACAATGTGCAGCAGGGGAAACGGACATCCAATACACCCAGCGACGTTTGCCCCCCCCCCCCATCAATTACAGCCAGTTCATGCAAAGCTCTCTCTCTACTCGTTGTCGCCTCCCTCACACACCCTGGAGATTTAGATGGAAGTTGCAGACCGCAGAATCACAGAACAGGAGCCTCCAGTCTCACCCAGAAAAGCTGTGAACGTTGTGCTAAATTTCCCTGCGATACTTTATATTGATCTCCGATCAAAGGTACATTTTTGTAATGATTTTCGAAGGGCTTCTTAAGTAGATTTAATTCAGCCGACTAGTTTACAAATCCCTGCAGCTCCGGCGTTCCTGAAGAGACAGGTGTTGGAGACTCTCGCTTATTTGGTTCTTTGGCACAAGGCCGGGGCTGTCAGTCACTCTGCAGAAATCTGGCATAATCTCAGCTACCGAAGCGAACCTATTAGAGGTAAGGAAGGATGCCCCAATAAACCGCTCGGTGGCTCCTTTCCTCTGATAACGATCCTGGAACACACTATACAGATGTCGTAGGGCGGGGTGTAAGCCCGCCGCAGGGTTCTCCTGGCTACAGCGGCTGGGATAATCTTACCGTCGTCAATTCCTCTTCATTAAAGTTACAGAATCAGAAAGAAGTAACTTGTTTTTTTTAGGGACTATCTAGAGTCACAACCAGTGGTGGTCCGTCTATAAAGGGCGCTGGAGCGCCGCCCCCTCTGGCTCCGCACCGCCACTGAAATAACATAGATTCATTGCATTGTATGAATCTATGTTATTGTTGCCGCTGGTCTATTCAGATGGCCGGACCTTGAGCACCGACCACCTGAATAACGGCAGCTGGTTGGCTGTGCGGAAGTGCCCATCAGAGCTGGCGGCTCTGATAGGCTTTACGAGTACAGCCCTCGTTTCCTGGATCCTTATCCAGGGAACGTACGGGGGGTGCGTTCCTTGGATAAGAATGACGGCTGTCTCAGCCAATCAGGTTCACCAAGGCGGGAGAAGACATCGAGGGACGTGGAAGGAGAATGGTAAGTGCATTTTACAGGGCACAGCGGCGACAATGGGCACAGAGGTGACAAAGGGCACAGTGGCAACAATTAAAGGGCACAGTGACATGCACAGTGGCAAAAATGGGCACAGTGGCGACAAAGGGCAAAGTGGCGACAATTGAGGGGCACAGTGGCTGCGTTTGATGGCATGGCACAGTGATAACAATTGATGGCATGGCACAGTGGCTGCGTTTGATGGCATGGCACAGTGGTGCGAATTGATGGCATAGTGACTGCATTTGATGGCATGGCACAGTGGTGATAATTGATGGCACAGTGGCTGCGTTTGATGGCATGGCACATTGGTGACAATTGATGGCACAGTGGCTGCGTTTGATGGCATGGCACAGTGGTGATAATTGATGGCACAGTGGCTGCGTTTGATATGGCATGGCACAGTGGTGACAATTGATGGCACAGTGGCTGCGTTTGATGGCATGGCACAGTGGTGACTATTGATGGCATAGTGGCTGCGTTCGATGGCATGGCACAGTGGTGATAATTGATGGCACAGTGGCTGCGTTTGATGGCATGGCACATTGGTGACAATTGATGGCACAGTGGCTGCATTTGATGGCATGGCACAGTGGTGACAATTGATGGCACAGTGGCTGCATTTGATGGCATGGCACAGTGGTGATAATTGATGGCACAGTGGCTGCGTTTGATGGCATGGCACAGTGGTGATAATTGATGGCACAGTGGCTGCGTTTCATGGCATGGCACAGTGGTGACAATTGATGGCATAGTGGCTGCGTTTGATGGCATGGCACAGTGGTGCCAATTGATGGCATAGTGACTGCATTTGATGGCATGGCACAGTGGTGATAATTGATGGCACAGTGGCTGCGTTTGATGGCATGGCACATTGGTGACAATTGATGGCACAGTGGCTGCGTTTGATGGCATGGCACAGTGGTGATAATTGATGGCACAGTGGCTGCGTTTGATGGCATGGCACAGTGGTGACAATTGATGGCATAGTGGCTGCGTTTGATGGCATGGCACAGTGGTGATAATTGATGGCACAGTGGCTGCGTTTGATGGCATGGCACAGTGGTGACAATTGATGGCATAGTGGCTGCGTTTGATAGCATGGCACAGTGGTGATAATTGATGGCACAGTGGCTGCGTTTGATGGCATGGCACAGTGAGGCTGCAATTTTTTTCTTTTCTTTTTTTACGTTTGCGCCCCCCCAAAAATTTGGAGCACCAGCCGCCACTGGTCACAACGGACACACAATCCGTGAGCATATCTTTTATGAATATGTATATTCTCAATATTTGTTATAAAAGAAAATATCTTTATATAACCAGAAAAACTTTCAGCTAGATCAGCGTTCTCCAACCTATGGCCCAAGGGCCACATTCGGCCCCGCTACAAGATTGTATCCGGCCCACAGCTGATGTGCACAGAGAGAAACAAGATGGCACTCTGAAGGAGTTGCTGGTGGCAGATAGAGAGGAATCTAAGAAGGTAGTAGAGGTCAAGGCATGACGTAGACCAGGGGGGTCCAACCTTCTGAAGAGCGAGGGCCACTTAAGCGACTTGGTAACTGGTCGCGGGCCACAATAAACGGAGCGGGCAGGTGACCGGTCCCATATGCAGAGCGGACACAGACACAGCCCGCTCTACTTGATGTGCCCTCCGATCCGATCTGCCCAGATGGAAGGGGATGGATCCCCTTCTGCGTTTTTTTTAGCGCAGGTAAATGGAGGGTCTGATTGGGTTGGACCGATTGTGTGAAAGGGGCTTAAGACTACATGCACACTGATGCGCTGCGGTTTACTCACATTGCGGGTGCAGAGCAGTGCACCTGTGACTTTCCTGCGGGTTAGCTGCACTTCGCCATAGATATAGACCGACAACCTCATTCACAACCCTAAAGGTTCTGGAATGGTGGGGTCGTAACCCAACCCAACCCGCTTGCCAACCAGCCATCCCAGATCAGGAAGCCACAGGCCATATGTAACCCCCAGGCTACTGGTTGGGCACCCCTGCCCTAGGCAAATTTTTGTTATCGGAAATTCCCGCAGAAAAATACTTTTCTTGTCGGAAAGTCCTGACACCAGGGATGGACTGGCCGTTGGAGACTACCGGGAGTTTCCCGGTGACCCGATGGCTCAGTGGGCCGGCTTCAGTGACAGAGGACCGCCTCCCCCTCAACTCCTCTGTCTCTCCCTCCCCTTAGCGCTCACCTGGGGGGGGGGACAGAGAAGCAGGGGAGGACCAGAGGAGCAGGGGGGAAGACAGAGGAGCATGGGAGGGGACCAGAAGGAGCACAGGGGAGAAGGCAGACAGCTGACTCAACAGCTATAGCCTGGGAGTTTCTCACTTCTGCCTAATCTTGTCCCATGGGGGGGGGGGGGCACCGGGTGAAATGATGTCTAGCTTCCCCACTGGTACTGCCTATAACAGGCGTTCTACTCTAATAAAGTAGAACGGCTCGTGGCTAGTGAAGGGGGAGAGGGGGCTTGGGTGGCTAGGGGGGCGGGAGTTGTCGGACTGCCATAGGAGAGACCTGTCAAAGTGGGCCAGTCTGTATAAAGTCCAGGGCCAAATTTTTTGTCCCAGTCCAGCACTGCCTGACACCGGAGGGGGGCCTCTACGATCCTCTCGGGTGAAAGTTTCCTTTAACCACTTAAGGACCGCCTAGCGCCGATATACGTCGGCAAAATGGCACAGCTGGGCACAAGCACGTACCTGTACATCCTCTTTAAGTGCCCAGCCGTTGGGTCGCGAGCATGCCGCTGGCGCGCTCATGACCTGGTCCAAAGCTCTGTGCCCGCGCCCGCGGGACCAGCGGACCCGATCACCGCCGGAGTCCCGCGATCGGTCACCGGAGCTGAAGAACGGTTAGAGATGAGTGTAAACAAACCTCCCCTGTTCTTCACAGTCGCGCTGTCATTGATCGTCTGTTCCCTGATATAGGGAAAGACGATCAATGACATCACACGTTCAGCCCCGCCCCCTACAGTTAGAAACACACATGAGGTCACACTTAACACCTACAGTGCCTCCTAGTGGTTAACTCCCAAGCTGCAATTGTCATTTTCACAGTAATCGGTGCATTTTTATAGCACTTTTTTCTGTGAAAATGACAATGGTCCCAAAAATGTGTCAAAAGTGTCCGATGTGTCCGCCGCAATGTCGCAGTCACGAAAAAAAACGGCGATCGCCGCCATTAGAGGTAAAAAAACATTATTAATAACAATGCAATAAAACTATCCCGGTGCCGAATCGCAAAAAGTAGCCCCGGTCCTTAACCTGCATATTGGTCCGGGTCTTAAGTGGTTAAGAATACAGGAGGGTGATGATAACGCGACCCCCCCGTCTCCCGGCGCACACACATCCCGTGCAGTCAGGTGTGTACACAGCCGCGTGATAATATCACTGGAAAGTCACTCGATGCATTAACAGCGGGAGTCGCAGGACAAAATGCCTCTTCTAGTGCCAATTACGCAGCACAAATGCCGCCTCCTCGCTACTAAAGTCTTTCAGGTGCCATTACGGTTATATTAATGGCGCCGGTTTGCCGGAGAGAATTCAGCTTTAAGAGGGTTTTTTTAAAAAGAAGAGAATAATGATATTTAATACGATTTTTTTTTTCCAATCTGAATGACATGATAAGTCACGGGTTGTTTAAATGTGTGGTTCTCCCCCTCCCCCAACCCCCTCACCCCCTCTCAATAGCGTTTTAACACGGCAACGCATCTGTCAAACGGCGCTCGCTACTGAGGGCGGGCGGCAAAGGACCAAAATTATGCATTCCGAACTATAGAGGATGAATAATAGGCAGAACGGGGAGCGTGGAACACAAAACAAGCGATGCACTGATTGGAAAACGCTCGCGCCTCAAAAGGGGGAATTCGGAGGGGAGAGGATAAAAAGCCCTCGCCGTTTTCGCCGGGGTGAGGAGAAAAAAAAAAACACACAGAGCTCGATAGAAATCTGCAAAAGCGCATTAAGATGTATTAATTTAGCGGGTCGATTCTGTCAATAGGAGGCCCGCCTGCCTAGATTGTCGCGGCGGTAAAAGGAACCCGGCGGAAGGAACGAGAAGTCGTAATGATGTTTGCTCCTTTCGCTGCTCCGGCTTTTTTTTTTTTTATCTAGAAGCGCTGGCTGAAAAAAAAAAAATGTATCGCAACGAGCGCGACGCCGGGCGCGCAAATCACGAGCGACAGTTATAAAAACGCAGCATGGAGGCTCACATTGATATAGTGAAATTGGCAGAGGGGAAAAAAAAAAAGAGGACAGGTTACTCAATTAAAATTGATCGTGATTTTAATGTCATTTTAAAAAAAAATGGCGGGCGTGGGAGGGAGACATTTTTCACCTAAAGCCAAAACCAATTTCTTGGGGTTCTGTATCCCTATTGGTAAGATCTCCCTACCCTGCCTACCCTGCCTAAAAGAACACCTGGGCAGGATTTGCCAACAAGGACAAGGTCATTTTAAGAAATTGGTGGGTCCATCAGGTCCTTCTAATGCCGGACTTCCTCAAGGCCTTTTGAAGAAATTGGTGGGCCTACAAATAGTACATCTGACCAATCAGTGGGCCCTCTAATGTGTGCCACCCCCCTCCCCATTTCCTAAAATGCCAGGGCCATTTTAAGAAATGAGTGGCTCCATCAATGGGCAATCTAATGGATGCCCCCCCCCCCATTTAGTTAAAGGCTGGACTCTCTCACGGCAATTTTAGGGAATTGGTGGGTCTATATGGTCCATCAAAGGCCCCCTCTCTATTTATTTAAAGGCTGGACTCCCTCAAGGCCTTTTTAATAAATTGGCAGGCCCACCAATGGTACATCTGATCCATCAATGGGCCCCCTAACGTGTGTCCCCCTTACCAGTTCCTTAAATGCCAGTCTCAGGGCCATTTTAGGAAATTGGTGGGCCCACCTGGTCCATCAATGGGCAATCTAATGCATGCCCCCTCCCCATTTCTTTAAAGGCTGGACTCCCTTAAGGCCTTTTTAAGCAATTGACGTGCCCACCAATGGTCCATGTGATCGATCAATGAGCCCTCTAATGTGTGCCCCCCCCTCTCTCCCCGTTTCCTAAAATTCCAGACTCCCCCCAAGGCCATTTTAAGAAATTGGTGGGTCCCTTGATAAGCCATCTAATGCATGCCCCCTCCCCATTTCTTTAAAGGCTAGAATCCCTCAAGGCATTTTTGAGAAATTGACGGGCCCACCAATGGTCTATGTGATTCATCAATGGGCCCTCTAAAAAAAATGGGGAGGGGGGCCACATTAGAGGGCCTACTGATGGATCATATGTACCATTTGTGGGCCGACCAATTTCTTCAAAAGGCCTTAAGGAAGTCCAGCCTTTAAAGAAATGGATTAGATTGGATGGCCCATTTATGGACCAGATTTACCCACTCATTTCTTAAAATGGCCCTGAGAGAGTTCAGCCTTTAAAAAAAATGGGGAGGGGGGGGGGGGGGCACACATTAAAGGCTGGACTCTTTTAGGGCCATTTAAATGAGTGGGTCAATCTGGTCCATAAATGGGCCATCTAATCTAACACATGCCCTTTCCCCATTTCTTTAAAGGCTGGATTCCCTCAAGGCATTTTTAAGAAATTGATGGGCCCACCAATGGTCCATGTGATCCATCAGTGGGCCCTGTAATGTGTGCAACCCCCTCCCCATTTCCTAAAATGCCAGACTCTCTCAGGGCCATTTTAAGAAATTAGTGGATCCATCTGGTCCATCAATGGGCCATCTAATGCCCCCCCACCTCCCCATTTCTTTAAAGGCTGGACTCCATCAAGGCCTTTTTAGGAAATTGGTGGGTCTACCAATGGTACATCTGATCAATCAATGGGCCCTCTAATGTGTGCCCCCCCCCCCTCTCTCCCCGTTTCCTAAAATTCCAGACTCACCCCAAGGCCATTTTAAGAAATTGTTGGGTCCATTGATAAGCCATCTAATGCATGCCCCTTCCCTAGTTCTTTAAAGGCTGGACTCACTTAAGGCATTTTTAAGAAATTGGCGGGCACACCAATCGTCCATGTGATCCATCAATGGGCCCTGTAATGTTTTGTCCCCCCTCTATCCGTTTCCTAAAATGCCAGACTCACCCCAAGGCCATTTTAAGAAATTGTTGGCTCCATTGATAAGCCATCTAATGCATGCCCCTTCCCCATTTCTTTAAAGGCTGGATTCCCTCAAGGCATTTTTAAGAAATTGACGGGCCCACCAATGGTCCATGTGATACGGCAATGAGTCTCATTCACTCATATCTAAAGCTTCATGCTGAAGAAAGGCCTGGTGCGAGAGGATTAAAAAGGAGCTAGCAGAGGGCCGACGTGATAGGAGGGATAAGAGGGCAGCAAGGGTTAAGGAAGTTAGTGCAGGAAAAGTGAAGATTAGTGGATTGGACGAAAAGTTATGGATAGGAGGGGTTTAGTTTATTCAAGGGGCAGGAGGGATTACCCAGGCAACACTGCAAGGGGAAAGTTGAGATAAGTTTCCCACTTTCTATTTATTTTAGGTGGTGCAGCATTTGTCATGGCAGCGGTGGTGGTCTTTGATGGTGGTAACTAACCCATGAGATGAAAGTGTTGGGGACTCATCGGTGGTGCAGTTAACTCGGGTTAAACTGAGGATGGTAATGGTGGCACTGCGGGTAACAGGTTGTCTCCGAGCTGGAGGCCTGGTACGGTGAAAGGCCCGCAGTGAAAAATGGAACGGAGTTATGTTGGGGAAGTGCCGTCAAAGACCACCGGGGGGGGGGGATCAACTGATATTTGAGCTGAATGTTATTTATATATTGAATATTTGTGAATTAAAAGGCTGCCTAGGGCCCGTTATACTCCAAGTCAAGTGTGGTCTCGTTAAATATAAGTAAGGTTAAGTGGGGTTTAGGGTTGGAGTATGACAAATGGTGGCAATCAAGTTGAAGGGTCAGGGTGTACATCTCATCTACCCTGGTCATGACATCACACATCAGCAGAAATCAATTAGAAGACTCTCCAAGATTAGCACTGACCTGTGGCGCTGGCTTTCCTCCGTACACAATGCACACCAGGGTGAAATTCTGGGCCTGGTACCGGCTGAATGGAGCTGGGGTATCGGCAGCGACCACTGCGATGGAGACAGGAGGAGCTGTGGAGAAAATAGAAGAAACTGGTTATGGAGGTTGCAACGCGGTCTCAGATTTAACCATTTATAGTGAAACTTTACAAGAAAAAAATAGTTTCCAGGTCATTTATGTACAATACATGGATTGTATTATACTTCATTGCAGAGTTTTACATGCTTCTGCCTCTTAGGTAATCGGAAAAGCCACTGCATTGACTTCCTCTAACTGAAGGGAGTGGGGGAGGGAGGTCTTCTATCAGTTGTAATCACATCATTAGTGCTGTATTAAGAGAATATCCATTGGGAAAACAATAAACCAATCATATCAGTAGAAAAATAAGGGATTTTTTGTGTCGGGGGGTGCAAGGTTGATAGTGTTGCCATGATTACAAGGGAAGCAAGCTTGCTGAACAAAATACCAGGATTACATAAAATGGAACCGAGCCCTCCTATCCACCGAGGACTTCATCACCTTATCCTCTATTTAGGTCTGCATTGGTGATGGTGGTGCACACCTGGACCAGATTTGACCCCAGCCATTTAAGGGCTTCAAAGGTCAATTGAGAGTTGTCATAAGCCTCTGGTAAATGTGGCCCTGTACCATATATGAGGACCCCATGGAAGCCCAGATACCCTTTGGTGAAAACCGTGGAACCTTCCAGTCCGCTCCAACGACAGGGTCACCATCAGCAGACCACCACCCACTCCTGACCCACACAAGCGGTTACAAGCCTCTTGGGCATAGTCTGATGTCTCACATTACATCATTAGTGCAGTGATAGGAGAACATCAATTGGGAAAACAATAAACCAATCATATGAGGATGCAAGGTCGATAGTGTTGCCATGCTTACATGGGAAGCAAGCTTGCTGAACAAGATACCAGGATCACTTGAAATGGAAAGAAGCTCTCCTATCCACCGAGGACGTCATCATCTTATCCTCTATTTAGGTCTGCATTGGTCATGGTGGTGCACACCTGGACCATATATGACCCCAGCCATTTAAGGGCTTCAAAGGTCAATTGAGAGTTGACATAACCCTCTGGTAAATGTGGCCCTGTACCATATAGAAGCACACCATGGAAGCCCAGATACCCTTGTGAAAACCGTGGAACCTTCCGGGCCGCTCCAATGATAGGGTCACCATCAGCAGACCACCACCCACTCCTGACCCACCTAAGTGGTTACAAGCCTCTCAGGCATAGTCTGATGTCTCTGCCTCCTATCGGTTATAATCACATCATTGGTACAGTATTAGGAGAACATCAATTAGGAGAACATCAATTGGGAAAACAATAAACCAATCATATGAGGATGCAAGGTCGATAGTGCTGCCATGCTTACAGGGAAGCAAGCTTGCTAAACAAGATACCAGGATCACTTGAAATGGAAAGAAGCTCTCCTATCCACCGAGGACGTCATCATCTTATCCTCTATTTAGGTCTGCATTGGTCATGGTGGTGCACACCTTGACTAGATATGACACCAGCCACTTAAAGAAGAAGTAAACCCATCCATAAAAGTTTAATTTCGGGCATGTGCCGGAAATGTAACATTCCCATTGGTTGTACTCTCAACCAAACTGTCAAAGCATCCAATGGCTGGTGTCATAACTGATCACATGTGCAGCACCATGGCAGTTGTAGATTAAACAGAGGCAAAGATGGCAGCTTCCTTGGCTGAAAACGTTGGGGGGTTTACTTACACTTTAAGGGTCTCAAAGGTCAATTGACATAGGCACACTGGTAACGGTGCATGGCTCAACTCCATCCCACTGACTCAACCTATATTCAGGTTTCAGTCTCTTCTTCAACCAAAAGGTCTGGTCAGACGAAGCATACTTCATTTGACACTCCAACGCCTCATTCTCCTGGTGGTTCCAGATCTGGAACAAGCCCTATACCATACCCGAGGACAAGATAATTGTAGCCCAGATACCCTTGGTGAGCGCACATGTGGAACCTTCCTGGCCGCTCCAATGACAGGGCCGCCATCACCAGACCACCACCCACTCCTGACCCAAGCCAGCTATTACAAGACTCTCAGGTATAGTCTGATTTCTCAGCCTCATACAGGCCTATTATAGTACAGCACTTAAGTGATACACTAATGAAGCATTTATTAACATTCTTTTACAATTCTACAAGTTCATATCGCTGGCATCCACATCATTAGTACAACCGATTCAAGCTTTACATGACCCAAAACGAAAAAAATAAAAAGGTTTCGAAGGGGTGGAGAGGGATTAGAACACCCATTAATTTTTCATTGCTATCTGTGCCCTCATTAGGGAGATTCACTCTATTTGTTCTGTTTATTATGATTGAAAAGCAAAAGAAAATCTCAAATTTTGGGTTTTCTCCAATAAAGCAATAGAGGGGAAATGTTCCAATGGGGACACTAGTCGGGGCAGGGGTAGTCAAGGGATTTCCCCAATTTTCAGGGATTTTGTAAGAGTCCAGGGCTTACTACGCATGCACCAATGGCACGTTGCCGCAAGAGAAAATGCCAACTGAGAATGCACCAAAGACGCCTCAGTGCGCCAACCTGCACCTGCGCAGAAGACCTGATGGAAAAAGCAGGAAAATTCCCAGGAGGCACACAGGAAGTAACCTCAACCTGGTGGAAAAAAGGCGGTAAAATACCCAAGAGGCGCACAGGAAGTGACCTCAACCTGATGGAAAAGAGGCGGGAAAATACCCAAGAGGCGCACAGGAAGTGACCTCAACCTGATGGAAAAGAGGCGGGAAAATACCGAAGAGGTGCACAAGAAGTGACCACAACCTAATGGCAAAAGGCAGGAAAATGCCCAGGAGACTCACAGGAAGTGACCACAACCTGATGGGAAAAAAGGTGGGAAAATACCCAAGAGGCGCACAGGAAGTGACTTCAACCTGATGGAAGCAAGAAAAGCAGGAAAATGCCTAGGAGGCACAGAAAGTGACCACAACCTGATGAAAAAAGGCAGGAAAATGCCCAGGAGGCACACAGGAAGTGACCACAACCTGATGGAAAAAGGCAGGAAAATGCCCAGGAGGCACACAGGAAGTGACCACAACCTACCAGGAGGCACACAGGAAGTGACTTCAACCTGATGGAGAAAAGGCAGGAAAATGCCTAGGAGGCACACAGGAAGTGACCACAACCTGATGGAGAAAAGGCAGGAAAATGCCCAGGAGGCACACACAGGAAGTGACCACAACCTTATGGAAAAAAGCAGGAAAATGCCCAGGAGCCACACAGGAAGTGCCCCCAACCTACCAGAAAGCACACAGGAAGTGACTTCATCCTGATGGAGAAAAGGCAGGAAAATGCCTAGGAGGCACACAGGAAGTGACCACAACCTGATGGAAAAAGGCAGGAAAATGCCCAGGAGGCACACAGGAAGTGCCCCCAACCTACCAGGAGGCACACAGGAAGTGACTTCATCCTGATGGAGAAAAGGCAGGAAAATGCCTAGGAGGCACACAGGAAGTGACCACAACCTGATGGAGAAAAGGCCTCCCACTACTTCGGTCTCACCTCAGGTACGTGGCCCCCGTGACAGATTTTCTCTCACTTCCTTCTGGCTATGGGACAGAAAAATTAAGGTAAATCTCCCCAATTGTACACAGAGGTTAAAAACCCCTCCCTTACTCTATCCAAACTGAAAGAAAAGTTTTGTAGTTCTGCTTTAAGGTTTTCATAAGACAAATAGATGCACAGGAATTCTGCCCCGTCCTGGCCACTTGTTCAGTGTTGGAGTTCCTACCAGGAACTTGCGGTGAACATTTACATTTATTGAAATGAGATATTTTCAATATTTAAATCTATTCAAATGAGACAATTTGCTTGCCAGCTCTGGCACTTCTGTGCCCGGGGAGAATAGATGGCTCTATTGCTGTAATGAAGTCAGAGGGATCTCAGGTAAATTGATCTGCCTCTCAGCTGGTACAACAGTAAATCACGAGAAACCTGGAACTTAAATCATACCCGTTTTCACGTATCCCACCTTCCAGAGCCAGTAGTGCCTCTCACACACAAACAGAGAAAATACAGAGATACGGGCAAAACGATTGTTTCTGCCCTGGACCAAAGCTATCCTTCCAAAGTTTTCCTTTTTGTCAATTTTATTCAACCACCTCCTAATATGTAACATCTGTACAAGACCACCACAACATACAGAGTATGGACCCATAACCTGCTCTCCGACTCTGAAGCAGACTAGTTTCTTCTCCCATGCAGGACCTTTGGCACATACAGTACACACGATCGGATTGCTCCTTCAGCAGTAAAATTGGGCAGATTACTATGGGTTAAGTCCAATGAGGTACAAACCACCTCATGGACTTATCACTTTAAATTACAATTTTTACTGAGCGCTGGGAGTACAGCTGCTGCTATACTTTCAGTGCTCGGAGGCTGGATCTTCTTGGCTCAGCTCCTGCAGCCGTATGTGCAGCCACTTTGCCCGCTGCTGCCGATGTGTTGGAACACCGGTAGTATATAGTGTCGGCTGTACTCCCAGTGTTCTTTTAAAACTGTCAATTGGAAATAAAATAGTCCATGAGGTGGCATGCGCCTGGTTGAACTTAACCCATAGTAAGCCTGTAGGACCCTTGTCCGAAGGGCGCTGGCCAAGAACTTGTCTTGCATACAAAACGGCAAAGAACTGTCGGCCAACAAACAACTTGGATTTTCAGCTCTATAGCGCCACCCTTTGGGCAACTACTGCTAATGTTGTGTTATGGTAAGCATTGCTTCTGAGCATGCGTGTTTGTACTTTGGAATTTTTTTCTCCCAAAGGACTTCTGTACACACGATCGGAAAATCAGACAAACACACGTTTGTTGTCGAAAAATTTGAAAGCACGCTATCCATGGGAAATCCGACAATGATTGTCCGAAGGAGGGTACAAAACGGTTGGATTTTTCCGACAACAGCCTGTCATCACACAATTCCCGTCGGAAAATCCGATCGTGTGTGCGGGCCTTCAGATAGAGATGTTTAACCGCTTGCCGACCAGCGAGCGGCGATTTACGTCGACACAATGGCACGGGCAGGCAAGCCCACCGGGTGCCTCGTGAGTGTGCCCGCTGGTCCAGGGAACTCGATGTTTCCGGGCGGCCCGCGATTGCGGACGGCAAAGGCAGAAATTAAGAATGCCTTTGTAAACAAGGCATTCCCCCTGTTCTGCCTGGTGACATGTCAGGGATCTACTGTTCCCCGGGATTCGGGAACAGTGATCAGTGTGGTGTCACTGGTACAGTAGCTCCCACCGCGTGCCTCATGAGTGCGCCCACGGGTCCCGGGAACTCTATGTTCCCGGGCAGCCCGCGATTGCGGTCGGCAAAGGCAGAACAGCAGGATGCCTTTGTAAACAAGGCTTTTCCCTGTTCTGCCTAGTGACAACTGTGACTGATGACCATTCCCCGTGATCGTCACTAGTAGCTCCTCCCCCTAACAGTTAGAATCACTCCCTAGGACACACTTAACCCCTAGTGGTTAACCTCTTCACTGCCAGTGTAATTTTCACAGTAATCAGTGCATTTTTATAGCGCTGATCGCTTAAAAATTGTCAATAGTCCCAAAAATGTGTCTGATGTGTCCGCCATAATGTCGCAGTCACGATAAAAATCGCAGATCGCCGCCATTACTATTAAAAAAAAAAAAATACTAATAAAAAAAGCCGTAAAACTATCCCCTATTTTGTAGACGCTATGGGCTAGATTCAGTAAGAAGATACGTCGGCGTATCTCGAGATACGCCGCGTAACTTCTAAGATGCGCCGGCGTTTCTTTTTTCTGTATTCAGAAAACAAGATACGCCGGAATTTAGCTAAGATACGAGCGGCGTAAGTCACTTACGCCGTCGTATCTTAGTTGCATATTTACGCTGGCCGCTAGGTGGCGCTTACGCCGATTTACCCGTTGAATATGCAAATGAGCTAGATACGCCGTTTCACGAACGTAGTTGCGTATCTATTTGCGTCGTTTACGTTAGGCTTACGCCTCGCCGGCGTAAAGTTTCCCCTGCTATATGAGGCGCAGCCAATGTTAAGTATGGACGTCGGGACAGCGTCGTATTGTACGTCGTTTGCGTAAGTCGATTCAGAATGGGGCTGGGCGTAAGTTACGTTCACGTCGTTTTCATCGACTATTTGCGACGTGATTTGGAGCATGCGCACTGGGATACGTTCAAGGCCGGCGCATGCGCAGTACGTTCGGCGCGTCATTCACGCGGGGTCAGTGTTAATTCAAATACAACACGCCCCCTACCTGCCCTATTTTGAATTACGCGGGCATACGCCGGCCCATTTACGTTACGCCGACGCAACTTACGGAGCAAGTGCTTTGTGAATACAGCACTTGCCTGTAAAAGTTGCGGAGGCGTAGCGTAAATCCGATACGCTACGCCCGCACAAAGATACGCTTCTCCATCCTGAATCTAACCCTATAACTTTTGCGCAAACCAATCAATAAACGCTTATTGCGATTTTTTTTTTTTTTTCAACTTCACCTGACCGGTTTATAAGTAGTTACAGAAACCAGATTTTCCTTTTCGGATAAAGGGTTTACACCGAATAAACAAAAAAGCTGACGGCTGTAGGAGCCTCCGGCGGTCTTGTACGGTTTGTACCGGCCCCGATAACCGTCATTCTTTGCCGGACGGCCCCGATCTACATGTAAATGTGGGAAAATATAAAAAAAATAAAAGCCTTCAAACGAAAAAAAGGATTTCATATACTGAACACTCGCTTTACAGGTTATTGCCTCGCACCGTTACCAGATTAAAGCATTTTTCCCCCCATAGTCGTTCTTTCAAGCTTACTTCTGGCCAAAACCTGTAAGCCTCCAAGCAAAAAGCTGTCAGCGGATTTATTTATTTAGAGAGAAAATCTTGTTGATGACACATTGAGAGACGATTCTTCGTGAAGCCGGTAAACATCATAAATACACATTTTTCTATCATCCGTTCCCATATCTCACCTTATAAAACTGCGTTCCCTGCTGAATCTTGCAGGATTTGCAGAATAAACGGAGCGGTAATGGCCCGAGAAATGTTGATGAACTCCACGTCCGGCTCTAAACATACAAAGGCTTTACAATACTCTACAATGCCCAGCTCTAGTCACACAAGGCCTTCGGGATAGTCTACAGCGGCAACACCCGGCTCCAGACATACAAGTACTCTTCAACATCCAGGCCTAGACATAGAGGTTCTTCACAATCACAATACCTTTCAACTCTTCAACTTAAGTCATACTTTTCAAAATCCAGCTTCTAGTCATACAAGTTCTTCACCACACTCTTCAACATCCAGCTCTAGTCATACAAGGTCTTCTCAACACTCTACATCCAGCTCTAGTCATACAAGGTCTTCACCACACAACATCCAGCTCTAGTCATACAAGGTCTTCACCACACAACATCCAGCTCTAGTCATACAAGGTCTTCACCACACAACATCCAGCTCTAGTCATACAAGGTCTTCACCACACAACATCCAGCTCTAGTCATACAAGGTCTTCACCACACTCAACATCCAGCTCTAGTCATACAAGGTCTTCACCACACAACATCCAGCTCTAGTCATACAAGGTCTTCACCACACAACATACAGCTCTAGTCATACAAGGTCTTCTCAACACTCAACATCCAGCTCTAGTCATACAAGGTCTTCACCACACAACATCCAGCTCTAGTCATACAAGGTCTTCACCACACAACATCCAGCTCTAGTCATACAAGGTCTTCACCACACTCAACATCCAGCTCTAGTCATACAAGGTCTTCACCACACAACATCCAGCTCTAGTCATACAAGGTCTTCACCACACAACATACAGCTCTAGTCATACAAGGTCTTCTCAACACTCAACATCCAGCTCTAGTCATACAAGGTCTTCACCACACAATATCCAGCTCTAGTCATACAAGGTCTTCACCACACAACATACAGCTCTAGTCATACAAGGTCTTCACCACACAACATCCAGCTCTAGTCATACAAGGTCTTCACCACACAACATCCAGCTCTAGTCATACAAGGTCTTCTCAACACTCAACATCCAGCTCTAGTCATACAAGGTCTTCTCAACACTCAACATCCAGCTCTAGTCATACAAGGTCTTCACCACACAACATCCAGCTCTAGTCATACAAGGTCTTCTCAACACTCAACATCCAGCTCCAGTCATACAAGGTCTTCACCACACAATATCCAGCTCTAGTCATACAAGGTCTTCACAACACTTTTCAACATCCAGCTCTAGTCATGCAAGGTCTTCACCACACAACATCCAGCTCTAGTCATACAAGGTCTTCACCACACAACATACAGCTCTAGTCATACAAGGTCTTCACCACACAACATCCAGCTCTAGTCATACAAGGTCTTCACAACACTTTTCAACATCCAGCTCTAGTCATACAAGGTCTTCACCACACAACATCCAGCTCTAGTCATACAAGGTCTTCACAACACTTTTCAACATCCAGCTCTAGTCATGCAAGGTCTTCACCACACAACATCCAGCTCTAGTCATGCAAGGTCTTCACCACACAACATCCAGCTCTAGTCATACAAGGTCTTCACAACACTTTTCAACATCCAGCTCTAGTCATGCAAGGTCTTCACCACACAACATCCAGCTCTAGTCATACAAGGTCTTCACAACACTTTTCAACATCCAGCTCTAGTCATGCAAGGTCTTCACCACACTCAACATCCAGCTTTTAGTCATACAAGTTCTTCACCACACTCTTAAAAATCCATCTCTAGTCATACAAGGTCTTCACAACACTCAATATCCAGCTCTAGTCATATAAGGTCTTCACAACACTCAACATCCAGCTCTAGTCATACAAGGTCTTCACAACACTTTTCAACATCCAGCTCTAGTCATACAAGGTCTTCACTGCACTCCTCAACATCCATTACTAGTCATACAAGGTCTTCTCAACACTCTTCAACATCCAGGCCTAGACGTACAGGTTCTTCACAACACTCAACATCCAGCTCTAGTCATACAAGCTCCTCACCACACTCAACATCCAGCTCTAGTCATACAAGGTCTTCACAAAACTTTTCAACGTTACTTTTCAAAGTAATTGAGCATGGCTCCACCCCAGCCCCTATCAGAGAACTCTATAGTAACCTGTGTACTGCAAGCCAGCCGTGCTGATCAATATTGTGTGTTTAGCTTTCATGTGCGACTTGCTGTGTCTTCTATGTCTGATTCCAGTTACCGATCTTGGCTTGTTCTTGACTATCCTTCCCTGCTTGTTACCCTGACTTTTGGCTATCTCCTGATTATGCTTACTTGCTTGTTGCCTTAACTTTTGCCTATCCCCTGACTATCCTTTCTTGTCGCAGTCTGCTGCTTCCACTCTACCTCCATGTAATCTACCGTGAGCTGGGAGAACCTGGGGGCTGCGACCTGGAGCCAGTTGCAGCGCAGTCCATCCTCACCACTAGAGGCTCTTGTGAACACCTGCTGACTCTTAGATTCCGCGCCCTGGGGAATCTATGCTCTAGCTCCCGTGTTGGTGCTACAGACGACCTGCCTTCCTGACCCTCCCAGAGTTCCATCCGCAGCAGTCAGTCCTAGGGTCCACTACCTTAGCGGTGCACTACTGACCCCAACGGAGTGCATCTGTCACCTGACCTCAGGGGACCCGACACCCTGAACAGAGACGGCTCTCTAATTAGAAAAATTAGGCGGTCGCCTAAGGCCAAGCACCCACAGGGGCCTCGCGACCACCTAATTTTCCAAATTTAAGAGCTAGAGGTGGGTAGGAATAGGAACGCCTGGGTGGCTGGAGGACGGGGTGAGTAGCAGAGCTCCCGCCTCTACCACACTGGCTGTTCTGTGTCACATTCCCTACGTGTTCGGCCGGTCACCGGCTCCTCTGTGTCCCTCAATCCTTCCCCATGCAGCGCCGCTAAGACTAGAGTCCTCCTCATCCAGAGCTCCACCCCCTGAGGACATGGACCCACTTCATCTCCCCTGGGCGGGGGGCACTGAGACCATACTGACGCTGGTGATGAGAAAGAGTATTTTTCTTCGTTACGGGCGTGAGTGGGGCCTCATGTCTAAGTTACATCTAAGGCCTCACAAAAGCCTAGAGCCGCATTTCGGCCTGTTCAGAATATAAACGTACATGCTCGTCCGACACAGGGCCGTATGCTTTTGCCCAAAGCATTTAGAACAATGTGGTTTAACATATTGATCTTCTGACGGCCATCTTGCGCCTTTAGAAAACAAAATGGATGTCTGTAGCTCCCATAATCCTGAGCGAGCGTTTAATGCCGCGTACGTGTCTGGTAGGAAACACACACACACACACAAACGCTGGCAGGTATCATTGCCGACTTCATCAACCCACCAAGGTGCGACAGACGAAAGTTTACTCTTCTTCCCTTTTCGTTCAGCCCTTCTGTGCCAAGCCTACAGGGACGGCGGGGTGATAAAACTGCAGAGATCCAGCAATCTATTTTACTCACACATCGTAAAGAGGCCAATTAAAAAGGGGGAAAAAAAAGAGAGCCGTAAAAAAGAAAAAGGGGGCCGGCGGTTTGGAGCGCCGTCGCCCTGGCTGTGTTCTCTGTGCACGCTGACAGCAGACTCGGGCGGCCGGGGACTTAATGACCTACAGCGTGTGTGCGCACGTCGCTGGGAGAAGGGAGGCAAATTATGGAAGCCTATAAAAGTGCGGCAAGACATGGGTTTATTATAGAGCCCACATCTTCACCGCTTTAATTAACTTCACTCCTTTGTGCCGCTCTTCTTTTTTTTTTTTTCATCTCGCTGAGAGAGAGAATGTAACCCTCGCCATTCCAAAGTCTCAGGTACATCAATGCTTACCAACCATGCTCTTCATCTACCAAAATTGGGGGCAATTCTAAATTGCATAGCTTGTCCTACCGGGGTCCCAATTCATGATTTAAGATCCTGTACCCATTTCAACATTTCCAGTTCCTTTGACTCCCCCCCCATGGGGAACATTACCTATTGTAACAGAACCCTAAATGGGACAGGGGTTAAAGCCGTTTAGGATATTCCATTCCCGAACACAAGGCAGATACCAACACCCTACAGTCAGGCAAACGAACCCCAACAACGAGACACACAGCTCTGTTTGAGGTTCAACAGGAAAGAGACCCTTTATTGAGAAATACAGCTCTTATATACAATTAGGATACTGCAGTAACCAAATGAACAATGACCCAACTCCACCCAAAACATCACACAATGCTTACCTAATGAGCCCCAATACACATCCTTTAGTACAGTGTTTTTCAACTCCAGTCCTCAAGGCACACCAACAGGTCATGTTTTCAGGCTTTCCATTATTTTGCACAGGTGATTTGATCAGTTTCACTGCCTTAGTAATCACCACAGCCATCTCATCTGAGGGAAATCCTGAAAACTTGACCTGTTGGTGTGCCTTGAGGACTGGAGTTGAAAAACACTGAGTTTGTAGACATCCTGGCCCAGATTCACGTACCTCGGCGCATCTTTCTTCCGGCGTAGCGTATGTTCTTTACGCTATGCCGGCGCAACGTTGAGAGGCAAGCATGGTATTCACAAAGAAAATGCTCTCAACGTTGCGCCGGTGTAGCGTATAGTTTTCGGCGTAAGCCGACGTAAGTCAAAGTAGGTGGAAGTGGGCGTGCTATATTAAAATGAAGCGTGACCCCATGCAAATGATGGGCTGAGCTTTAAAAAACGAACTGCGATTGCGTCGTCTCTTGGACGCATCCCAGTGCGCATGCTCACAGTCACGTCGATATAGCTGCCTAAGATACTTCAATGCACGGCCTACGACGTAAACGTAACCCACGCACAGCCCTATTCACGTAGTACAACGTAACATACGACGGCTGTTCCCTGGTCCATACCTTTTGGGTTGCGCCACCTATATGGGGAATAACTTTACACCGGAGGTAAGCCTTACGCAAACCGCGTATCTTTTCCACCTGGCGCATCTATGTTCGTGAATTGGCGTATCTTACTCATTTACATATTTAACATGGGTACGCCGAATGCGTCCAGCGTAACTATGCGCCCACGATACGCCGGCGTAGGCAAGTTACGTCGGGCGGCTGAAGCCTTGCTTTTCGACATATCTAGCTTCGTGAATCGGCGCCTGTGCAATGACGTTCGGCTTCTGTCGAAAAGTCGTGATGCGCCGGTTGGAGAAACGTCAATCAACTAGGAACGCCCAGTCCAGCAAGAATCATACCCGGAAGCCGAGGGATGAAACGGCGATAACAGCATACCCGCAGTGTAATCAGTCTTCTTCAATGTATTGTTAGAATTTTTTTTTAGGGTCAACCTCCACTTTAAGTGGTTAACCCCTGTCCCATTTGGGGTTCCGTTACACAAGGTCTACCATAGTCCTACTTTGGTTTGCCCATTACCTTCCCTTGAGTTGTATTCGATTGCCATGCCACTGTATGCAAATGCAAAATTCTTCATTCATGTTCGTCATAAAAAAAAAGCATCTAATTTTAGCCAAGCATGAAATATTGCGCCGAGATCACAACGACCCCCGAGGGCCTCCGGGTCTGAGCGATGCGAATATTCCCACCGTTTACGTCCATCAATCACCCCGGAACGCTGCGTTCGTTCCTGAGCCCCCCTTTTAGCGCACATCATCGTACGCTTGCGTTCCTTGGAAGAAAAACAAACATATAGACCTCACAATATTGTGCGTGCGCGATATGCCGAGAGAGAGAGAGGAACGGAAGATTTTACATAATTCTGGGAAAGCAGCTGCTAAATTAAATTGAGTCTATCATCAGAGTTTTGCATAATCACATCTAAAAGCGAAGTAGCGCCCGGGGCGGTACCGAGAAGCTCGCGCTCGTGTTTTTTTTTTTTTTTTTCGCAAAAGAGAGATATCCATATTCCTGAATTATATTTTTGCAGCCCAAGATTTTATAACTCGGAAGGAGAGCGTGGATAGAGATAATTCTATTTCCCAACCAAAAGTACGAGCGAAGTGACCTAGATGTAAATACTTCCATTGGAATATTAAAGCCGAACGGCGATGAGACAACGAAAATGCAGAGACTTCAAACACGGATGTGACTTGAATTCTCTGCAAAAATGAGGTTCAGACAATTTTTGGGACTCCTATCCCCCCCCCCCCCATGCCACGCTGAAGGGTGACATTGTCTCCACGATTACTATACAGCAGCCTTTCTTAAACTTCTTACCCCAGAGAAACCCTTTGTTTTCAGGTCTTGGGTGACCCTTACTAAAATAAATTGGATGCCATTGGGAAAATGTCCCTCAACTTGGTGGCCAGTGACAAGAATGCCCTTTACATTGGTGGCCAGTGACAAGAATGCCCTTTACATTGGTGGCCAGTGACAATAATGCCCTTTACATTGGTGGCCAGTGACAAGAATGCCCTTTACATTGGTGGCCAGTGACAAGAATGCCCTTTACATTGGTGGCCAGTGACAAGATTGCCCTTTACATTGGTGGCCAGTGACAAGAATGTCCTTTACATTGGTGGCCAGTGACAAGAATGCCCTTTACATTGGTGGCCAGTGACAAAAATGCCCTTTACATTGGTGGCCAGTGACAAGAATGTCCTTTACATTGGTGATCAGGGGGAAGAATGTTCCTTACATTGGTGATCAGTGAGAAGAATGTTCCTTACATTGGTGATCAGTGGGAAGAATGTTCCTTACATTGGTGGCAGTGACAAGAATGCCCTTTACATTGGTGGCCAGTGACAAGAATGCCCTTAACATTGGTGGCCAGTGACAAGAATGCCCTTTATATTGGTGATCAGTGAGAAGAATGTCCCTTACATTGGTGATCAGTGAGAAGAATGCTCCTTACATTGGTGATCAGTGGGAAGAATGCTCCTTACATTGGTGATCAGTGAGAAGAATGTCCCTTACATTGGTGATCAGTGAGAAGAATGTCCCTTACATTGGTGATCAGTGAGAAGAATGTTCCTTACATTGGTGATCAGTGAGAAGAATGTCCCTTACATTGGTGATCAGTGGGAAGAATGTCCCTTACATTGGTGATCAGTGATAAGAATGTCCCTTACATTGGTGATCAGTGAGAAGAATGTCCCTTACATTGGTGATCAGTGGGAAGAATGTTCCTTACATTGGTGATCAGTGAGAAGAATGTTCCTTACATTGGTGATCAGTGGGAAGAATGTCCCTTACATTGGTGGCCAGTGACAAGAATGTCCCTTACATTGGTGGCCAGTAACAAGAATGTCCCTTATGCCCCGTACACACAATCGGATTTTCTGATATCAGGCAGCGTCACCTGCGAATGGAACCTTCCCTGACAAAAGGGTAGTCAAAGAACTGAAAATCATTAAGGTGTTCCTCCAGAGTAAAACAAACGGCTGGGCTGTACCACAACCAGGGATGTCTTAATGCATGGGCACTGCCTAGGGGCCCCCCAAGATTGTCTTGCATTACATCATACTTGCCAACTATCCCGGATTTGCCGTGCCAGTCACACTTTTTACTACGCTGTCCCAGGATGGCCGTGTCCCAGTATTGTGCCCTCCTGACCTCCCTGTACTATGCCCTTTGGCCTCCACCCCTCTTTGTGTTGATTAGTCTTTGATTTATGGAAGGCTTTTTATCTTTTTAAGTTCTAATAAATTTATATTTAATCCTATCAACTATTTATACTTGAATTCTTGAGAGTAGGTGCGTAAATTGGGGCAGGCTGGTAGGGGCCACCAGTGCATTACTTTGCCCAGGGGCCAGAGGCGGCTCTTTAATTAGACAAAGTAGGTGGTCGTCTAAGGCCTCGCCACCACCTAACTTGCCCAATGCATTATCCCAGTTTTGAGGGACAGGGGACCTTAACGCTACTGTGCTCAGGCAGCGTTAAGAGCCCTGACTCAGGAACAGGACCACCAGTGTCCCTAACAATTAGTTAATATCGGTGACACCACCCCTTGTGTCATCAATGACCCAGCTGCCCTCAGTCAATGATGTCACAAGGAGGCAGGTTCACCAGGTGACAACTCCAGGTGGCCCCCACCCCTTAGTTATTAAAGAGCAGGATCTGGGGGCCGCCTTAAGTGGGCTTCCAGATTCCGATAAGCCCCCTGCCCGCAGACCCCCACAACTACCGACCAGGGTTGTGGGGAAGAGGCCCTTGTCCTTGAATTATTTTTCCCGTCATGGGCGAGAGTGCATCCCAATGTCAAGTTTCGCCTAAGGCCTCACAAAGGCTAGAGCCACCTCTGCCAGGGGCCCATGATGCAATTAAGACGGCCCTGACCCAAACCCTGATGAAGGTAAGCCAGAAAACGGATTACTCGCCCCAACAAAAAAAATTACCTGTTTTTAGAGACAGTTTAGCTAGAAACAGGGAAAATATGGAGCTTGGGCTATAAGTTCCCTCAGATCAAGGTATGTGATATAGGATCGGCTCGGAGATCGAAGGGAAAGGATAAAATCATCAGGTACATTCGGAGCAATCAGCGGCATCAAATAGCATTTGGTCTTTTATGGATACCGACGGGTAATGTGGAATAAATTCACCTATTAATAACGAGATGTGTTTTTCTGGAGCTCTGCGTGATCCATCACCATAAAGCTACCGTCTGGTTCATGAATATTCATCGGAGTAATGGACTTCTAGGGTCTGGGTAATGGACTTTTAATCCATTAATAGAAAACAACACACCAGAGAGAGAAACCTGTGAATGGTATCATTGGATAAAGGGTGGGGGGGGGGGGTCCACCCCATTAATAAGCTGCAGAAGATGGGGGGGGGGGTGATTTGTATGTATTCTATATATAGACACACAGACACCAGTCAACTACTAATTATGTGATATGTATACAAGGCGACAACATCCTCTTGAAACACTTTTAAAAAGGTATCCAAAGCCAAGACTAAAACGGCTCTGCATTGCAGCTTACCGGTGCTAAGTTATGGCAGCTGCATAAGACTTTATTTGTAGGCCAAGAACATTTTCAGTAAGTACAGAAAACAAGAGTTTTTAGTGCTAGAATGCAGCCTATGAAATGGAGATGAAGAATGAAAGACGTGGATCGGTCCAAAAGGTACAGTATAGTAAGTACGCCTAACCACCCTAAAACAGGATGTGTGTCAGTGGCGGCTGGTTAGAAGCTAAGGCCAAGGTTAGAAGCTAATGCATGGATCTTCAAGCTACGGCCCTCCAGTTTTTCAGGAACTACAATTCCCATCATGCCTAGTCATGTCTGTGAATGTGAGAGTTTCACAATGCCTCATGTGATGTGTAGTTCCACAACAGCTGGAGAGGACCGTAGTTTGAGGATCCCTGAGCTAAGGCAAACACTGGAAAGCTAAGGCCAAGGTTAGAAGCCAATGCCAAGGTTAGAAGCTTAGGCCAAATTTAGAAGCTAAAACCAAGGTTAGAAGCTAAGGTTAAAGCTAGAAGGTAAGGTTAAGGCGAAGACTAGAAGCTAAAGTGAAAATCTAAAGCTAAGGCTAAAAGTTTTGTCAGGCTTTTAGTTTCCTTTGCCTCCAGTGGGTAGTTTTCTTCACTCTTGTTAATATCTGGAGCAGGAAGAGAAGGGATATTGTTTCAGTAGAATAGAAGCTTAGGCTAGGGTTAGAAGCTAAGACAAAGGCTAGAAGCTAGCCAAGATAGAAGCTAAGGCCAAGGTTGGAAGCTAAGGTCAAAGTTAGAAGCTAAGGCCAAGGTTAGAAGCCAAGGCGAATGTTAGAAGCTAAGGCCAAGGTTTGACGCTAAAGCCAAGGTTTGACGCTAAAGCCAAGGTTTGACGCTAAGGCAAAGGCTAGAAGTCAAGGCCAAGGTTAGAAGCTAAAGCAAAGGCTAGAAGCTAAGGCAAAGGCTAGAAGCTAAGGCAAAGGCTAGAAGCTAAGGACACGATTAGAAGCCAAGGCCAAGATTAGAAGCCAAGGCCAAGGTTAGAAGCTAATGCCAAGGCTAGAAGCTAAGGCTAGAAGCTAAGGCAAAGGCTAGAAGCTAAGGCAAAGGCTAGAAGCTAAGGCAAAGGCTAGAAGCTAAGGCAAAGGCTAGAAGCTAAGGACACGATTAGAAGCCAAGGCCAAGATTAGAAGCCAAGGCCAAGATTAGAAGCCAAGGCCAAGGTTAGAAGCTAAGGCCAAGGTTATTAGCTAAGGCCAAGGTTAGAAGCTAAGGCCAAGGTTAGAAGCTAAGGCCAAGGTTAGAAGCTAATGCCAAGGCCAGAAGCTAAAGTTAGAAGCTAAGGCTAAGGCAAGAAGCTAAGGTTAGAAGTTAAGGTTAAAGCTAGAAGGGAAGGTTTAAGCGAAGTCTAGAAGCTAAAATCTAAAGCTAAGGCTAGAAGCTTTGTCAGGCTTTTAGCTTCCTTTGCCCTCACCGGATAGATTTATTCACTGTGAATAACTTGGGCAAGAAGAGAAAGATATCGTTTCAGTGAGGACACAGACAATAATAGAAAACTGACAAATGTTCTAACCTTTCCCCATGCTATCCAAAACTAAAAACCGCTGCTCCACATTGATTTGTTTAATGGTATTTTTTCCTGTATAATATATTGCAGCTAGATCCTCCAAGCCATTTCACTGATCTCCTTGATGGGAATACAACTTGTGTTCACCGACTTCTGCCGTACATCCTCCCTCTCCGATAACAGAAGGCAATATGCTATATCATGGGAACAATTGCATTTTTCACATTCTAATTCAGGAAAATACCGCAAACATAAGCAATCTAACCTACAGGCAACTAGTTGCACCAAGTGATTACCGAAAACCCCCGAGATGGTCAGATGAAGACATGAACCAAGCTGATAAATCAGTTTAGTTTCTTGGCACCAGCATAATGGATCGCTCCTCCGAGAACAAGAAGAGCCCTCTGCGTGTGAAAAGCACCTAATAAAGATGCCGTAACGAGGCGGTCAGGCCAGTTAGCAGCAGAAATTGCTGTAACCCACGCAGATAAATGAAATCTAGGAGGAAAATGAAGAAATATTCATGGTGACAGAGCCGAGACAGCAGCGGGGAGAGGGCCCAGCCGCCGAGCCTATACAGAAAAGGTTAAGATTGATCACTACAAATGCCGCTCTTACTCTAATAGTAATCAGCCTGTGGAATTCACTTCCGCTAAACCATAGACTTGAAATCAGTTGATTAATTTAAGAGGAAATTGAAAAGAGTCCTCGAGGACAGACGCCCACGCAAAATCCGTGGGTTATCCTAGGTTCTTGGTGTCATTAGGAAGCTGGGAGAATAAAAATTCATCAGCGTTTGCAGCTTAAAGCTACAGCCTTAAAGTTCTTTGCTTCTAGCTTTAATCTTAGCTTCTGCTCTCGGCCTTAGCTTCTGCTCTCGGCCTTAGCTTCTGCACTCGGCCTTAGCTTCTGCACTCGGCCTTAGCTTCTGCACTCGGCCTTAGCTTCTGCACTCGGCCTTAGCTTCTGCACTCGGCCTTAGCTTCTGCACTCGGCCTTAGCTTCTGCACTCGGCCTTAGCTTCTGCACTCGGCCTTAGCTTCTGCACTCGGCCTTAGCTTCTGCACTCGGCCTTAGCTTCTGCACTCGGCCTTAGCTTCTGCACTCGGCCTTAGCTTCTGCACTCGGCCTTAGCTTCTGCACTCGGCCTTAGCTTCTGCACTCGGCCTTAGCTTCTGCACTCGGCCTTAGCTTCTGCTCTCGGCCTCAGCTTCTGCTCTCGGCCTCAGCTTCTGCTCTCGGCCTCAGCTTCTGCTCTCGGCCTCAGCTTCTGCTCTCGGCCTCAGCTTCTGCTCTCGGCCTCAGCTTCTGCTCTCGGCCTCAGCTTCTGCTCTCGGCCTCAGCTTCTGCACTCGGCCTCAGCTTCTGCACTCGGCCTCAGCTTCTGCACTCGGCCTTAGCTTCTGCACTCGGCCTTAGCTTCTGCACTCGGCCTTAGCTTCTGCACTCGGCCTTAGCTTCTGCACTCGGCCTTAGCTTCTGCACTCGGCCTTAGCTTCTGCACTCGGCCTTAGCTTCTGCACTCGGCCTTAGCTTCTGCACTCGGCCTTAGCTTCTGCACTCGGCCTTAGATTCTGCTCTCGGCCTTAGATTCTGCTCTCGGCCTTAGATTCTGCTCTCGGCCTTAGATTCTGCTCTCGGCCTTAGATTCTGCTCTCGGCCTTAGATTCTGCTCTCGGCCTTGTCTTCTGCACCAGCGACAACAGAGTATACCAGGACACCAAAACGTGTGAAGTCTTCTTCTCTTCGGTAAGTAGGGTTCTCAGGGTCACCAGACCATACAAGATTTAATATATTCAAAAACAAGATTTAATATATTCATTTTATACAAATGGTGACCTTGTTCACTAGCAATCATCATACCTTTGGTAAAGATGAGTTGATACCCAACCAGGGTTTCCCCACTCTACCCACCTGCAAATCCCCCCCAATTAGATTTATTAAAAAATTAAACCATACGCCCCCATTTTTAACTGAATCCACTTTCACGTGATACGCCCTGTCCTGAATCCTCTTTCTTCTGGACTTGGACTGCAGAGAAAGTGGGTTCTTCTTCAGGATGCCAACATATTTCTGGTGATGTAGATGTGTGATGGATCAAGTAAAATGCCAATTTTCTATTCCTCTTTTTTATACTATATTCTATATAGTCTATATTTTTCTTTGTAGATATACTGCTTTTATATTCCTTGCTCAAAATGGCCGCTAGTAGCACCCCCTCCCATCGAATGAAGAATGTGAAAACAAACACGGCGCCTCCGCCCAGGACCACACCCTATCTGATGACACCCAGATCCTGCTAGAAAATGACTTGGAACCCTGAAACATTATATATATATAGCAGTTTTTTAAAATGCAATTTTTGAGAAAAAAAAAAACACTTTTTTTATTTTAATGCAAAAAAAAAAAAAAAAAACAATGCATAACCCAGGTTTTTTTATTTATATATATATATATATATATATATATATATATATATATATATATATATATATATATATATAATGTTTCAGGGTTCTAAGTCAGTGCCGGAAAATGCCTGGACTTCATGTTTGACATGTTTGGTATCTCTACTGACATCATCTTTTAGATTTCACAAAAAGAAAAAAATGGGTTATGTATTGCCAATTTATTCTCTAGGGCCTCTGCTTTAAAAAAATACACACACACACACATATATATATATATATATATATATATATATATATATATATATTAAAGGCAGAGACCCTAAAGAATAAATTGGTGGGATTTGCAATTTTTTTTTTTTTTTTATGTCAAATGATATTTGCGCAGCTGTTTTTTAAATTGCAATTTTTGAGAAAAAACAAACGCTTTTTTTTTTCCCAATTTTAATGCAAAAAAACACAATACATAACCAATTTACATTTTTTATGTAAAATAAATAAATAAATAAATATATATATATATATATATATATATATATATATATATATATATATATATATATATATATATATATATATATATATATATAGGGTTCTAAGTAATTTTCTAGCAAAACAACATGAAAAAAGTGGCAGAAAATGTTCCGGTCTTCGAGCGGTTAATTTCTTGTTTCAACAGGAAATGGAGGAAAATCTCTCCAATCCGGTTGCAGACGGCAGTAAAAACCTGTCAGGGGTGAATTCCTTTATAAAATATTATAATAATAATTTGTCTTGAGCCGGGACTTAAGAAAAATACAGCAAAAAATGGGACCTGGGCTCGGGATCAGGTGTCACCCGGCTTAAACCTTTACAGACTCCTAATGATGTAAATGTGAAGTTTTTATTGGCTATGGCGCAGACGCGGCCTTCGTACCTATCAATCCTTTGTAGAACTCTCAGGAACAATTCAGCGAAGGAGCAAAAAAAAAAATGGCATTTGTCTGCTTCCTAGAACACCGGGAGGCTGAGTTATGACATCTTTTATGGCTGCAGATCCATACTTCATTACTTTCCGAGCCTCATCTCAGCCCTCCGGTGATCTACCAACTCCAGACACCCTTTGTTTAAAGAGGAGAAGATTTTCTATCCTCGTGTGAAGTTGTTGCAATCCTAAAAATGGCAAAAAATAAATAAAATAATGTTTCACCTTCGGACCTTTGCCGTCTGTTACTTCACCCCCATTACGGTGCCGAATTTTGCATTAACCACTGTCAGCCAATGACAAATGATCACGTAAGCTAATTCTGAGCTTGAAGTTGCCCTCAGAAGAAGGTCGTCCAAGTAGCCCAAGATAGCGATGCCACGCTGTCTTAGTAGAGCCAGAATTGAGACGAGCACCTTGGTAAACACCATTAGTGCCGATGCCAGGCCAAAGGGGAGAGCCACAAATTGGTAGTGGTCTTCCCCGACCGCAAAGCGCAGACATCTCTGATGCTTGTTGCATATGGGGACAAGCAAGTATGCGTCCTTGATGTCCAAGGACGCCAGAAAATCCCCCGGATGGAGGGCGGTGACAACAGAGCGAACCGACTCCATCCAGAATCTTTGTGCCTTCACAAGGCAATTGAGGGCTCCGAGATCAAGGATTGGATGAACCCCCTCCTTCTTTGGTACTACGAACAGATTTGAGTAAAACCCCTGAAACCGTTCCTGTACTGGGACAAGAATGATCACCCCGTGTATCAGCAGGTCTTGAACCGCCCCATATAGGGCTCCCCGATGGGTCGGCTGAAGCTGGAGGTTGGAGGGAAAAAATCTGCTCGGTGAGCAAGAGAGAAACTCTTATCTTGTACCCTGAGGAAACTACTCCGCAAACCCACCGGTCGGAGATCTGAGATGTCCACCGGGTCGCGAATTTGCGAAAAGAGGCCCCCCCCCCCCACCCGAGAGATGGGTAGGGGCAAACCTTCATGCGGACGTTGATTTGTTCGCAGGCTTGTTGGGCTTGCCAAACCAGGAACGCTTCTGTCCGTCAGCGGGTGCTTTATCGCCCTGGGATCGTTAACTTGCCGCGCTGGACAGACGAAGAAAACGCTTGTGCGCAGTGAAGGAGGGCCCTTGCCTACGGCGTGGCTCCTTCCTTTTGGATTGTGGGAGCAGCGTGCTCTTACCTCCTGTGGCATCTTTAATAATGTCATTCAGAGATGCTCCAAAAAGTCTGTCGGACTTAAAGGGCAAATCCATCAGGGCCTTCTTGGAAGATTGTGTCCGCAGACCAACACTTTAGCCAGAGCAGACGGCGTAACACCACCGCATAGCTTGAGGCTCTGGCCAGCAGAGGAATAGTGCCCAAGGCTGACTTGCAGATTTTAGGCCCTGTACCAACTGGTCGGCCAGATCTACCTCGTCCGAGGGAGCCTGACGCGCTTTTAACCCATTGTGCAGCATCTTTGCCCATTCAGTGAGTGCCTGAGACACCAGAAGTACCGCCCCCTGGGCTGTACTGTATGGTGTGTGATGTGTTTAACACTTTCTAAAAGTCACCCCTGAATGAAGGCTAATAGCCCACTTTGTCAAGATTAAGGCTGTGTCCGTCCATGAACGAAAGGGAAATACACAATACATAACCCAATTTTTTTTGTAAAATATAAAAGAGGATGTCACGCTGAGTAGATAGACACCGAACATGTCACGCAAGCCTGTGCAACAGTGAAAAACAAGGTAACTAGATTGCTGGATTAAATAGTGGCTCTGGTAAGTATTTGGGGGAGGGGGGGATGCTGCACAAAGAAGGTTTTTTTTCCTTCATGCATAGAAGGTTTGTACATCTCAGCACTGGATAGGCAGACATACAAATCCTTTATCAGGTATAGCAATTCCGTTGTGTATGTGTGTTATCAGTGTATTTAGTAGTTTGCCTGGAGTTCAGCTTTAATCACACAAAAACAATCCTAAGCAAGTGGCCCATAGCATGTTATCATAGGCGTGCGCACAGGGTGTGCCAGGTGTGCCCAGGCACACCCTAATCACCCTGTGCCCCCATACTGACCTGGCTCCCCCTCCTTCCCCCACAGCACAACCAGCTTCCCTTCTCTCCCACTGGTTGTTGCTGTGGATGTTTTGGGATGAGTGGGGGAAGAGGCCAGTAAATATGCCATCATTTACCTGCCCCTTCCCTTTCTGAATGAACATCGTGAGTGATCGGTAGAGTGTGTTTGAGCTTTGAGTTTGCCCTAATGCCAAAGGCTGCGCACACCTATGCATGTTATCAGTCTAGACCAGGGGTCTCCAAACCTTATAAACAAAGGGCCAGTTTACTGTCCTTCAGACTTTAGGAGGGCCAGACAGCGGCCATTGGAAGTAGAAAAGGTCCCGGCCTCTGTGGAAAAAAAAAACAAAAAACATCTTTGGTGTCAGTGGGGGAGTTGTGCCCCATCATTGGGTGTAAGTGGAATGGGTTGCACTCCTTCTTTAATGCCATTGGAAGGAATTGTGTCCCATCAATGGGAGAAATTATCCACCATCATTGGTGTCATTGGAAGAAATTGTGTCCCATCAATGGTATCACTGGGCCCCATTGTTGGTGTTGTTGGGAGAAATTGTGCCCCATCATTGGGAGAAATGATTCCCCATCACTGGTGTCATTTGGAGGAATTGTGTCCCATTATTGGTATCGTTGGGAGAAATTGTGCTCCAAAATTGGGAGAAATTATCCCCCATCGTTGGTGTCATTGGAAAAAATTGTGTCCCATCAATGGTATCACTGGGCCCCATTGTTGGTGCTGTTGGGAGAAATTGTGCCCCATCATTGGGAGAAATGATTCCCCATCACTGGTGTCATTTGGAGGAATTGTGCGTTCCATTATTGGTATCGTTGGGAGAAATTGTGCTCCATAATTGGGAGAAATTATCCCCCATCGTTGGTGTCATTGGAAAAAATTGTGTCCCATCAATGGTATCACTGGGCCCCATTGTTGGTGTTGTTGGGAGAAATTGTGCCCCATCATTGGGAGAAATGATTCCCCATCACTGGTGTCATTTGGAGGAATCGTGTTCAATTATTGGTATCGTTGGGAGAAATTGTGCTCCATAATTGGGAGAAATTATCCCCCATCGTTGGTGTCATTGGAAGAAATTGTGTCCCATCAATGGTATCACTGGGCCCCACTGTTGGTGTTGTTGGGAGAAATTGTGCCCCATCATTGGGAGAAATGATTCCCCATCACTGGTGTCATTTGGAGGAATCGTGTTCAATTATTGGTATCGTTGGGAGAAATTGTGCTCCATAATTGGGAGAAATTATCCCCCATCGTTGGTGTCATTGGAAAAAATTGTGTCCCATCAATGGTATCACTGGGCCCCATTGTTGGTGCTGTTGGGAGAAATTGTGCCCCATCATTGGGAGAAATGATTCCCCATCACTGGTGTCATTTGGAGGAATTGTGCGTTCCATTATTGGTATCGTTGGGAGAAATTGTGCTCCATAATTGGGAGGAATTATCCCCCATCGATGGTGTCATTGGAAGAAATTGTGTCCCATCAATGGTATCACTGGGCCACATTGTTGGTGCTGTTGGGAGAAATTGTGCCCCATCATTGGGAGAAATGATTCCCCATCACCGGTGTCATTTGGAGGAATTGTGTCCCATTATTGGTATCGTTGGGAGAAATTGTGCTCCATAATTGGGAGGAATGTTGCCCCATCATTGGTGTCTTTAGGAGGAATTGTCACCATTCATTGGTGTCAGTGAGATTTGTGCCCCTTCATTGTTGTCAGTGGGGGGAAATTTTGACCCATTATTTGTGTCAGTGGAGGAAATAGTACCTCAAGGGCCAGATGAAAGCAAGCAAAGGGCCGCATCTGGCCCCCGGGCCGCAATTTGGAGATCACAGGTCTAGACAAGTGAATGGGGAATTTTGATTGGTTGCTGTGGATAAACGTGCACTATTGGTCAGTAGAACAAGCTATGCTCCAGGGTGCCTCTGACTGCATACCGGGCACCTTCCCCTCCCCCCCCCGCCCCTCCAAGCATGAAGGATGAATGTAAATCCAACAGTGGGCCCTATTCATCTCACGGGAGAGAGCGAACGGAACTCTTTTGATTAATGCCCGGCCTAAACACTCACATTTCCATCACAGGCGACTTTGATGAATCAGCGGCAGATAAAATAAAAATGCATTTAGAATATTATCTCTCCCAAATGGAGTTTTCATGAATCAAGCAGAAAAAGTGGGCAGAAAAATATCAGAATATCAGCAAAATATGGCTTTGAACCCGTGAATTATGGGTAATGTGCAAAAAAATGAAAAATCACAGATAAAAAGCCAAGAAAACGATTTCTTCCTTTACAAGAACTTAAAGGGAACAGATGATTGTGTTACATTCTTTGAGGCTCCTATCCTTAGGATTATATATCTATATATATATAAAGGGAAAGACTGCGACTGAAGGAAGAATAGAGGCGAATCCCCAGACTTTCCGAGAAACGGGGCGCATTGTAAGACGAGATGTTTATAATCCAGGACCTGCCCCGTCCAGGGATGGACTGGCCATTGAAACTACAGGGAGTTTCCTGGTGGGCCGATGGCTCAGTGGGCCAGCTTCAGTGACAGCGGACCACCGCCCCCCCCTCCGCTCCTCTGTCTCTCCCTCCCCGCAGTGCTCACCTGGGGGGGAACAGAGAAGCAGGGGGAGGACCAGAGGAGCAAGGGGGATGACAGAGGAGCATGGGGGAGGGGACAGACAGCTGACTCAACAGCTATGGCCTGGGAGTTTCTCACTTCTGCCAAAACTTGTCCCATATGGGGGGGGGGGCACAAATTGATTCTTTGCCCCGGGTGAAATAATGTCCAGCTTCACCACTGGTACTGCCTATAAGAGTACCAGTACCAGCCATTCTACTCTAATAAAGTAGAATGGCTAGTGGCTAGTGAAGGGGGAGAGGGGGCTTGGGTGGCCGGGGGGGGGGGGGGGGTGCAGGAGTTGTCCGGCCGCCATGGGAGAGACCTGTCAAAGTGGGCCAGTCTGGATGAAGTCCAGGGCCAAATTTTTGTCCCAGTCCAGCCTTGGCACTGTCTATGATGCCGGACAAACTGCCATCCTTTCCGAGAAAAAGAGATGGACAACTGAGGTGCAATGTGTTTACAGATACCAGATCATGCTTCCCTATAGGCAATTACACCAAAAGGCAGAGGACAACTGACCACCACCACACCAATATAAGCTTAATGGACATCCCAGTCCAAATCCATGGGCCCCTTATATGGAATTGGCTCATCTCTGTGGCCAGTACAGCCATCGCTCTTCTAAGGAAGGCTTTCTACAAGAATTTGGAGTCAATCTATTGGAATTTGTGCCCATTGGTGAAGACGGGCACCGACGTTGGATGAGAAGACCTGGCTCACAATCTGCTTCCAATTCACTCCAAAGGTGTTCAGTAGGGTTGAGGTCAGGGATCCTTGCAGGCCACCAAGTTAGTCAAACCAAATCTTAATGAAGCTGGTGCAAACTGGTCAAACAATATTTTTATAGAGCTGGTCCAAACTGGTCAAACCATGTCTTGATGAAGCTGGTCCAAACTGGTAAAACCCTGTCTTTATTGAACTGGTCCAAACCGATCCAACCATGTCTTTATGGGCTGGTCCAAACTATTCAAACTATGTCTTTATAGAGTTGGTCCAAATTGGTCGAATCATGTCTTTATGGGGCTGGGCCAAGCTGGTCAAACCATGTTTTTGATGGAGCTGGTCAAACACTGTCTTTCTGGAGCTGGTCCAAACTGGTAAAACCCTGTCTTTAAGGAACTGGTCAAACCAGGTCTTTATGAATCTGGTCCAAACCGATCCAACCATGTCTTTACAGGCTGGTCCAAACTAGTCAAACTATGTCTTTATGGGGCTTGACCAAACTGGTCAAACCCTGTATTCCAAATAAGTAACCAGGGGACGCATGGGGTGTGCATTCCCTGGTTAACACTGGACAGGCGTCTCAGCCAATCAGGTTCACCGGTACTGGTTACTGGTAACCTGATTGGCTAAAGTGACAACAAGGGTGAGATTACATCGAGAAAGGTAAGTGCCAGGCGGGGGGCAATCTGGCGACATTTTAGGGGCAAACTGTCAACAATTGATGGGCACAGTGTTGACAATGGCATGGCACAGTGGCTGCGTTTGGCATGGCATAGTGGCGACAATTGATGGGAACAGTGGCTGTGTTTGGCATGGCACAGTGGCAACAATTGATGGGAACAGTGGAGACAATGGCAGGGCAAAGTGGCTGCGTTTTGGCATGGCACAGTGGCGACAACTGATGGGCAGGGTGGTGACAATTGATGGGCACAGTGGCGACAATTGATGGGCACAGTGGCGACAATTGATGGGCACAGTGGCGACAATGGCATGGCAAAGTGGCTGCGTTTGGCATGGCACAGTGGCGACAATTGATGGGCACAATGGCTGCGTTTGATGGCATGGCACAGTGGCGACAATTGATGGCACAGTGGCTGCGTTTGGCATGGCACATTGGCGACAATTAATGGGCACAGTGGCGACAATGGCATGGCACAGTGGCGACAATTGATGGGCACAGTGGCTGCATTTGGCATGGCACAGTTGCGACAATTGATGGGCACAGTGGCTACGTTTGATGGCATGGCACAGTGGCGACAATTTTATGGCACAGTGGCTGCGTTTGATGGGCACAGTGGGGTAATTGATGGGCACAGTGGGGGCAATTGATGGGCACAGTGAGGCTACGATTGATGCAAAAATTTTGAGCACCAGCCACCACTGGTAGGAATCAGGCTGGTCAGTACTACTGTAGGAAGGGAAGGGGCTCGGAGTGTTAAAAGTCTGCCAGTTAAGGGGTACAAATTCCTTGCCTTGCCCCGGGCGCTGACATGCCACGCTACGCCACTGGACACAAAACAATGTAAACTGCCTCATTGACCTGAATGTAATGCATTTCGTAGCATTTCTGAAAAAAATTAAAAAAGCAATGCATGACTTTATGTAAATGAAGACTTACACTTTCCATTTGGGGGAGGAAAAAAATTGAATACATTCTGTGACCTGACCAGCACTTGCCCCCGATATTAAGGAATCATTGTACGTCTTGTACTGCCGCCCCATACATAATATTATATTTAATTGCCTGGAGGAAGTGCCGTCTGCCCCCAATGCTGGTAATGCGCCACAGATCCAGAGTTACAAATGATGATGCTTTGGGTAAAAGCTCGAGTCCTTCATGTGGGAACAGAGTACCGATATCTGATATGAGTTTCTACCGAGCGGAACATCTTAATTCCTTATTAGTGTCGCACTCCCTTCCATCGCGGAGGAAACCTGCACATTATTATAGATTACCGACTTCAGTGCCCTAAGAGCTCTGTGGCCAAATATAACTCATGATAATCAACAGAAAGGTTTGAAATGACTGCAATAACTTACACATAATCATAAGTCCAAGGTATGGTCAGTATATCCTATAGAAGTCCAGTCACCCAAATTCAAAAAAGTGTTCGGTGGACACCAAAAAATGAAAGCGCCAAATGGTTTCTTAGAACGCCCAGAAACTTGGGTGGTAAGATAAGATCAGGTCGGACATTCTGCTCTGCAAACCTGTGGTCATTAGGAGGGGCTCCCACCATCCCTGCAGGACTTCGATTTTCATGAACGCTACGGAAAATGCAATGCGAGGAGCTGAACACGCCGGTCACGGTAGAAGAAGTCTATAAGATGGAGCTGGGAATGGTCAAAATTATTGAACCACACCCAGGGACGTGTAATCAACCAGTGGGTTGTTAAAAACCAACAGGCGCCACTTAAAATATCACTTTTGTGTGGAATGAACTTTCAACGAAACGTCCACAGCTCAAAGAACCCCTTAGCAGCCTATAAAGCAGGGGTGGCCAACCAGTGGCCCGGGGGCCACATGTGGCCCGCGGAGCCCTCTGATGTGGCCCGCGACCTCCTGCTTTGGGATGGAATAGAATAGAATACTGTTTTTAAAGGTCAGTTTATCACTAAAATCTCTGGGCCAGATTCTCAGAGGCGTTACGACGGAGTATCTCAGATACCCCGTCGTATCGCCTTTTTTTTGTCCTCGTATCTATGCGAGTGATGCTTAGCATCACTTTTGCATAGATACGCTTCTACATCCGACAAGTGTAAAAGCATTACACTTTCGGATCGTAGGTGTAATGACAACTCCGGCCACTAGGTGGCCTTCACGTTGTTTTTTTCATTTGCATATGCAAATGAGGCTAGTACGGCGATTCCCGAACGCTTTTACGCCGCCCCGTCGTCGCGTACGTCGTTTACGGACTCGTAAGGTTACCCCAGCTTCTATGTGGAGTAACCTTACGAAGTTCCGTCGGATGCCGTCGGACGCCATGCTTTTTCCATCGGTTACGTCGTTTTACTAACTCGTTCGCGAATAGGGACTTGCGTTTCAACGACGCTTCCCGACGTGAGCTGGAGCATGCGCACTGGGCTCTTTCCCCGGCCGGCGCATGCGCAGTTCGTTCGACGCGGGCGCGCGCTTAATTTAAATACAAGCCGCCCCATTTGAATTGCGCGGGTTTACGCTTGGCGATTTACGAGACGCCGGCGAAAACTACGGAGCAAGTGCTTTGAGAATAAAGCACTTGCTCTAGTACGCAGCGGCGGCGTAGTGTAACTGGCTTACGCTACGCCCCCAAAAATATATGAGAATCTGGCCCACAGTGTATATTTGGACATATCTGTTCTGCAGGGGATACTGGGCTGCTTTCAAACTGACCCACAGCCCAGGTTCACACTGGGTACCATTTAGTTCGATTAGAGATGCAATTTCACATGTGAAATCGCATCTCAAATCGGCGGCAATTGGCGGCAATGACACCGTCCTAATCGGTGCGACGCCGCATCTGCGGCGCTGCACCGATTTCAAAAAGTAGTTCCTGTACTACTTTTTGCGATTTCAGGACGCGATTTACATTGACATCTGTGCAGAACCCTGCACAGATGTCTCTTAAATCGCGGCTGAAATCGGGACTGCCAGCGGGAGTGAAATCGTGCGCGTTCAGCTGAACCCGCACGGCTTCACTCCCGCAGCCCAGTGTGAACCAGGTTACCCCCACTGAGCCATAGACTTGTTATTACCTGCGAGTTTGGTGAGCTTTCTGAAAGTGTACCAAACCTGCAGAATACAAAAAGTCGATTACAAAATGCAGCCAAAGGTACACTGTGTTGCACCCGCGGCGCTGGTAAACCGCAGTGCATCAGAAAAAAAAAAAAAAAGAGTATAGTGGGTTGTGTCCGTATCCACTCTGCATATGCAGAGCGGACATGGACCTGCCATCCACCCGCTCCGCTCATTGTGGCCCATGACCGGTTACCAACTTGCTTAAGTGGCCCGCGGTCTTCAAAAGGTTGGGCACTCCTGCCATCTTAATAGCATAATAAGTACACTGGGAAAAGAAATGTACTGGGGTCCCTACCCGCCTGCACCAGGTGTCCCCATCACAGTGTCTTCTTACATCAGATGGCCTCATCATAGTGCCCCCTTACATTAGGTTCCGAACATTACTGTGCCCCTTACATCAGGTTTCCCCATCACAGTGTCCCCATACATCAGATGACCTCATGCCCCCTTACATCAGGTTCCCCCCATCACAGTGTCCCCATCCTTCAGGTGTTCCCCATGACAGCTCAAGGAACCCTAGTCAGTGCCATCTTAATAGCATCATGGGCCCCTGTTCAAAGTAATGCACTGGGGCCTATACTAGCCTGCATCAGGTGGCCTGATCACAGTGCCCCCTTACATCAGGTTCCCCCATCCCTGTGCCCACTTACATCAGGTTCCTCATTCATTAGATATCCCCATCACAGTGCCCCTTACATGAGGTTCCCCATCAGAGCTCAAGGAACCGTTAGTAGCCTATGAAGGAACACTAGGCAGGCCATCCTAAAATCGTTATTGGTTCCTGGGCAAAGTAATGCACTGGGAGCCCTACCAGCCTGCATCAGGTGTCCCCATACATCAGATTCCCCCATCACAGTGTCACCATACATCATATGGCTTCATCACAGTGCCCCCTTACATTACGTTTCCCATTACTGTGCCCATTACATCGGGTTGCCCTATCACAGTGTCCCCATCCTTCAGGTGTTCCCCATCACAGCTCAAGGAACCCCTAGCAGCCTATATAGAACCTTAGTCAGTGCCACCTTAATAGCATCATGGGCCCCTGGACAAAGTAATGCATTGAGGCCCATGCCAGCCTGCATCGGGTGGCCCCATCACAGTGCCCCCTAACGGCTACCCAAGTAGGGAGAGGGTATCAGCCGTTGGAGACGTCCTTTTCCCTGGCAAGTTGCTATGGAAGTAAGTCCAGTATAAGCTCATCCACAAGCCAAAGGGAGAGTCAGGTCCAGTTGTAAGACACAGAAGAAATATCCCATCGCATGCCCTCCTAAGAACGAGACGGTGCTACGTTTGGAAGGGTCAAGTATATCAGCTTTAATGGTACATTTCTTGGTTTATATCTTAGTTACAAACTGGTGAGTACTCAAGGAACAATGAAAGTCTCCGCCCCCTCCCTCCACAGGGGGGCCCCAAGTTAGACACACTGGCATCAGGCTAAAATAAACCACATTTCTTTCTCAATAGACTTCAATCACAGATAATCCCATCCGTGGATAAGCATTTCGGCACCGCAAAGCCTGACAAGTTCTTCTGAACACAAATGACATGCTAATTCAATACAACTGACAGGAGACTGGTAATTTGTAATACAATACACAAAAGAGAGAAGAGACATTTAGAATTCAGCAGTGAAAGAGTCACAATTAACCTTCTAAATTCAGAACTAACAAACCCAAAACAGCCCTCCAGATATCTCAGAATATAATGTGGATAATCCATATCTCAGGTAGTCCCAGATATCATTCATCCTATTGTAACACGTCCTTCGGTTCCTTGTATGTCCCACTGCATGATTATTATAGATGTACAGGCAGAATACATAGTTCCGTTACACCCCCCTTACATCAGGTTCCCTCATCACAGTATTCCCATACATCATGTTCCTCAATTACATTGTCCTTATCCTTTAGATATCCCCATCACTATGCCCCTTACACAAGGTTCCTCCATCACTGTCTCTTCTTACATCAGGTTCTCCATCACAGCTCAAGGAACCCCTATCAGTCTATGAAGGAACCCTAGGCAGTCCTATCTTAAAAGCATTATTGGTTCCTGGGCAAAGTAATGCACTTGGACCCCTATGAGCCTGCACCATGTGTCAACGCCACAGTGTCCCCATACATCAGGTGTCCCCATCACAGTGCCCCCTTACATCAGGTTTCCCCATCACAATGTCCCCATTCAATGAGGGTTTATATCTATCAGATGACCCTATCACAGTGTCCCCATACTTTAGATAGCCCCATCACAGTGCCTTACATTAGATTTCCCCATCACTGTGCCCCACAGTTTCCCCAAACATCAGATGGCCCCATCACAGTGCCTTACATTAGATTTCCCCATCACTGTGCCCCACAGTGTCCCCATACATCAGATGGCCCCACCACAGTGCCCCCATACATCAGATGGCCCCACCACAGTGCCTTACATTAGATTTCCCCATCACTGTGCCCCACAGTGTCCCCATACATCAGATGGCCCCACCACAGTGCCCCCATACATCAGATGGCCCCACCACAGTGCCTTACATTAGATTTCCCCATCACTGTGCCCCACAGTGTCCCCATACATCAGATGGTCCCATCACAGTGCCCCCTTACATTAGGTTCCCCCCATCACTGTGTCCCAATACATTAGATGGCCCAATCACAGTGCCGCCTTACATCAGATGACCCCATCACGGTGCCCCCTTACATTAGGTTCCCCCATCACTGTGCCCCACAGTGTCCCCATACATCAGATGGTCCCATCACAGTGCCTTACATTAGGTAACCCCATCAATGTGCCCAACAGTGTCCCCATACATCAGATGGCCCCATCACAGTGCCCCCTTACATTAGGTTCCCCCCATCACTGTGTCCCAATACATCAGATGGCTCAATCACAGTGCCGCCTTACATCAGGTTCCCCCATCACAGTTTCCCCCATCCATCGGGTGTCCATATCCTCAGTTGTCCCCATCATTGTGTTTCTATACATTAGGTTCCCCCATCACTGTGCCCCCACAGTGTCCCCATACATCAGATGGCCCCATCACAGTGTTACTATACATCGGATGTCCCTATTACAGCACCCCCCATCCAGAATTGTGCCCCCACCATTTCCCCCTCTCACAGGTCCAAAATAATATTCCCTTCTCTAATGAAGGCGGTTCCCCCTTCCTCTCCCGCACTGAGACTGAGACGAGTTCTCAGTCTCAGTGCCAGCTCTCGTCTGCCTCCTGCAGGAGGGAGGAGAAAGCTGAATCCTCTCTCCAGGAGAAGCCAGCCAATGCTCCTTCTGACAGGAGTGGCACTGCAGTTAAAGGAGAGCGCAATGTGAAGACAAATCTCCAGAGCACCCCCCCAACACAGCGTCCGCTCTCTTTTTCCTTGCCCTGATCGTGGCCCCCCCACATGCACATGGGCCCCTGGGCGGTGCGCAGGTGTGCCTATTTCTTAAGCCTATGGTTACCTAAATCCCTGGTTGAGAATTTCTGCTTTATTCCATCAATTATAACTCTAGGGACTTTTCGGATGGAGATGGGCTTTTAGGTCAAAAGGTTGTCAAGTGTCTAAACACTCGAGTGTGGAGGGTTCGAAGAAATACCGCATAAAGAAAATCCTCACATCAGGGCAATGAAGACGTTTCCTTGGTGACATCTATCAAGTGGGCTCAAAAGAACACAAACAACTAAAATGACAGAACATTCCAAACACCGACCTTCAACACGGGAAATGTAAAGTGGAGCTTTACCGGCTCTGTATTGTCGGAAGCAAGAAAAACATATGTATAACCCTGAAAACTCGAACCAACGTATACACAACCGGGAAAACCGCCACGGGGATCAAAAAGAACACTTTGTCGCAAAGTTGTGTCACTTACTTCTGATTCTAAACAACTCGGGTGCCTTTTTACAGTGCCGTGAAAAAGTATTCATACCCCTTGACATTTTCCACCTTTTGTCATCTTACAACCAAAAAACCGTAAATGTATTTTATTGGGATTTTTTGTGATAGAACAACACAAAGTGTCACACAATTGTGAAGTGGAAGGAAAATGATACAAATAAATATGTGAGAAGTGTGGGGGGGGGGGGGGGCATTTGTATGGTGCCCCCCTTTACTCCGATACCCCTAATTAAAATCTAGAGGAACCAATTGCCTTCAGTGTCCACCCGTGTGTCATGTAATCTCAGTATAAATGCAGCTGTTCTGTGAAGCCCTCGGAGGTTTGTTAGAGAACCTTAGTGAACAAACAGCATCATGAAGGCCGAGGAACCCACCAGACAGGTCGGGGATAAAGTTGTGGAGAAGTATAAAGCAGGGGGGAGGTTATATAAGAATCTCCCAAGCTTTGAAGATCTCACGGAGCTTCTGTTCAATCCATCATCGGAAAATGGAAAGAGTACGGCACAACCGCAAACCTACCAACACATGGCCGTCCACCTAAACTGACCGGGCCGGGCAAGGAGAACATTCATCAGAAGCAGCCAAGAGGTCCATGGTAACTCTGGAGGAGCTGCACAGGAGCCACACAGCTCAGGGGGGAGACTCTGTCCACAGGACAACTATTAGTGGTGCTCTCCACAGATCTGCCCTTTATGGAAGAGTGACAAGAAGAAAGACATTGGAGAAAGAAAGACATAAGAAGTCCTGTTTGCAGTTTGTGAGAAGCCATGTGGGGGAAAGAGGACACAGCAAACACGTGGGGGAGGGGACACAGCCAACACGTGGGGGAGGGGACACAGCAAACATGTGGGGGAGGGGACACAGCAAACATGTGGGGGAGGGGACACAGCCAACACGTGGAAAAAGGTGCTCTGGTCACATGACACCAAAATTCAACTTTTTGGCCTAAAAGGAAAACGCTATGTGTGTGGGGAAAACTAACACTGCACATCACCCTGAACACACCATCCCCACCGTGAAACATGGCGGTGGCAGCATCATGGGGCGGGGATGCTTTTTCTTCAGCAGGGACAGGGAAGCTGGTCAGAGTTGATGGGAAGATGGATGGAGACAAATACAGGACAATTTTAGAAGAAAACCTGTTAGAGTCTGCAAAAGACTTGAGACTGGGGGGGGGGGGGGTTCACCTCCCAAATTGGTAAACAGTGGGCGCAATGCTCTGCGTTTGCTGTTTACACAGTGTTGTCTTAGAGAAGCGTATAAAATGGATTCCCTAACACTGACCCGCCTCTCAGCCAATCAGGTGCACCGGGTCTGGTTACCTGTCACCTGATTGGCTGAAGCGACAGACGCTGTGATTGGATGCCTATTAGGCATCCAATCATAGCAGAAGAGGACGGGAGAAGACATCGAGGCAAACTGGCGGCAATTGATGGGGCACAGTGGCGGCAATTGATGGGGCAAACTGGCAGAAATTGATGGGGCACAGTGGCGGCAATTAATGGGTAGACTGGAGGTAATTGATGGGGCAAAGTGTTGGCAATTGATGGGACAAACTGGTGGCAATTGATGGGGCAAACTGGTGGCAATTGATGGGGCAAACTGGTGGCAATTGATGGGGCACACTGGTGGCAATTGATGGGGCACAGTGGTGGCAATTGATGGGGCACACTGGTGGCAATTGATGGGGCACAGTGGTGGCAATTGATGGGGCACAGTGGTGGCAATTGATGGGACACAGTGGTGGCAATTGATGGGACACAGTGGTGGCAATTGATGGGGCACAGTGGCGGCAATTGATGGGGCACAGTGGCGGCAATTGATGGGGCACAGTGGCGGCAATTGATGGGGCACACTGGTGGCAATTGCTGGGGCACACTGGTGGCAATTGATGGGGCACACTGGTGGCAATTGATGGGGCACACTGGTGGCAATTGATAGGGCACGGTGGTGGCAATTGATGGGGCACACTGGTGGCAATTGATGGGGCACACTGGTGGCAATTGATGGGGCACACTGGTGGCAATTGATGGGGCACACTGGTGGCAATTGATGGGGCACAGTGTCAGCAATTAATGGGGCACAGTGTCAGCAATTGATGGGGCACCGTGTCAGCAATTGATGGGGCACCGTGTCAGCAATTGATGGGGCACAGTGTCAGCAATTAATGGGGCACCGTGTCAGCAATTGATGGGGCACCGTGTGAGCAATTGATGGGGAACAGTGGTGGCAATTTATGGGCACAGTTGTTCCACACGATGGGCACAGTGGCTGCACTTGATGGGCACAGTGGCTTCACTGGAAAAAAAAATGAGCACCAGCCGCCACTGTGGAAGACCAATGCTTGGGTTTGGTTCTGAGGAAGAAGAAGGTTTGACCCTCAAAATGCTTCAGCCGTTCCTGGACGCTAGGACGTTTTCACACGCCATCAGCGCAGTGCGGTGGATTTGGTGGCAGTCTCATCAGCTTTTCTAGATATGCATTTGTTCACTTGTTATTTATTTTTCTAATAAGATTATGTTATGGTAATGCACTAGGTCGGGGCGCCCTCTCTTTTTGTTGTTTTATAGTTGCTGAAGTGTAGCCAGTGGGCAGTCAAGCCTTTAAAAAACAGACACAGTTCAGACTGACATGGGCGCCACTAACAGCGCTTCTACCGCCCGAGTTATCCAACCCCCATATCGCAGGCTGTACATGTGTACGGTTATGGTTCCTTTTTTATTTGTGCATACAATATCGCTTTGCATTGTTCCTCTACAATGGAACACAAGTTAATATTTAATTCTCTTGGTTATGGAATCAAAGAGGCGATGTAAGCTCCACAGAGAGACACCATCGCGGCTTAGGAAACAACGGCGGCTTAGGAAACAACAGAAACACAACAGCGCGGCTGCAATATTTTATATTTTGTATAAAAAGTACCAAATCGCAATAAAAAGAGAGGTTCAGCCTTTTTTTATCTTTTTTCAAAGATCATACTTACCTAGGTGGATGCTGCATCTGCCGCTCGCCAGCTCTGAGGCTGAGAACCGAGCGATCAAAGACTACAGATCGCTCGGTTCTCAGAGCTCCATGAGCAGAAAGTTGCTCTGTGACGGGAGTCACTTTGGGCGGGGGAACACAGAAACCCTTAGAGGAGTTGGCAAACCCTTGCTTCAGCTCCCCTCGCACCTCCTATGTGTAAGTCACCCTGTGTTTATTAGGGGCACAGGGTGACCGGGAACCCCAGTCTGATCTGTACTAATCGGACTCGCTGGTCTTATGTCGTGAAAAATACGGCACCTGATCTGGCTGGATGCGCCAAGGAAAGGGGTCTGCTGTTTTTCCCATCAAGGATATTTAACAGACTTTACTAGACCTGTAGGGGTCTCAACTTGAGGATGAGAGGCTGGGGCACACTATTGGGGCACTACAGACGGCGGAAGCGTCAAAAGTGTCAGTTAATGTCCGACTGTCCACCACAATGTCACAGTCCCACTAGAAGTCGCTGTAATTCCATAAATCAATCCCATAGTTTGTAGATGCTATACTTTTTGCGCAAACCAATCAATATACAAGAATGAGGACGTCAGTTGTGACGAAACATGTAGGGAGGAGTCTATGCACGCCACGTCAACGCCTATCCTGCTGTGTACACAAGCTGATTTTGCTTCCATTCTGCTTGCTGCCTTTTGAAATGCATGTTTTATTCAATGACATTGTGAGTAAAAAATCTAGTTTTAAATGTATTTTTGCTATGTGGATGCTCCTTTTCATTACAAATCCATGATGGACAATTTTTTTTGGATCCTTTTCACTTATGAACTTTTGTTTTACATGATTTTTTTTTTTTACACAACTCTTCACCACTCTTTGCAAAAAATGTCCTGGTTATGAGGAGGGAAATTTTCGAGAGGTGAAGTGGTTAAGCTGGTACCATGACCCTTGCTCCAGGTTTTCTGTCTCAGGGTGGCTCCTTTCTCTTGCAGCATTCAAGGATGCCACCCTTTGCAAAAATGGCCTGGTCACAAGGAGGGAAATTTTTACGAGAGGTGAAGTGGTTAAGATGGTACCATGATCGTTGCCCCAGGTTTTCCTGTCTCAGGGTGGCTTTTTTCTCCTTCAGCGTCCTATGGAGCCACCCTTTGCAAAAAAAATGGCCTGGTCATGAGGATGGACATTTTCGAGAGGTGAAGTGGTTAAGCTGATGCCATGACCGTTGCTCCAGGTTTTTTTGTCTCAGGGTGGCTCCTATCTCCTGCAGGGTCCTATGGAGCCACCCTTTGCAAAAAATGTCCTGGTCATGGGGATGGAAATTTCCGACAGGTGAAGTGGTTAAGCTGGTACCATGACCGTTGCTCCAGGTTTTTTTGTCTCAGGGTGGCTCCTATCTCCTGCAGCGTCCTATGGAGCCACCATTTGCAAAAAATTACCTGGTCATGAGGAGGTACGTTTTCGACAGGTGAAGTGGTTAAGCTGGTACCATGACCGTTGCCCCAGGTTTTCCTGTCTCTGGGTGGCTCCTTTCTCCTGCAGCATCCTATGGAGCCACCCTTTCCAAAAAATGGCCTGGTCATGAAGCGGGGAAGCATAATAGAACTTGTACGGAGTTCTCCTTCCCCCGACCCCCTATACAGAGAAGTCTGCACTCCATTATGCGATCTTCAGCCAATTCCTCGGCTGGTGCGGCTCACAAATTCCTACCTCGCAGCGGCCAAGAGGACCAAATACCTGTTTATTCTGCAAGAACAGAAATTTAATTTCATTGATTAATTCCGACTTAAGATGTCAATTCTCTGAATTAATGGAATTACTTGCTGTAATAAACGTTATTTAGATTTTATTTAAGCTTTGGAATTGGAGCGCTAGCATTCCTGGAGCTTCATTATCCAGCTCAGCTGACAAGCCCGGAATTAAAGTAGACCTGTCACGAGAGAGTTATGTAGGCGGCAATTGCTGACCCTTCTCCTTATTGGAGTGTTCCTTTCCTCCGGGCATTTTAACTGAATTATTAAAACTAGCCCCCCCCCCCCCACTACCCCAGCTCATAAAGGATTTAAAGTGATATTAAACCCTCCGTTTCTTTTAAGCACCTTCAGCAGTTGATTTAATTACTTACTATGTTAATTCTTTATCTTTTACTCCTAGTCTTCCATATTCCAGTTTAAGCTGGGGCTGGAGACTGTATCCAGTCCCTCTCGAACAGAGGGACTGGATACTGCTGTCAGGACCGGGATATGAACCTGACGACCCCGGCTGCGTCTGGCAGTAGTTCTTGCTGAGCCACCTGAGATGTTGGACAGCTTCTTCTCTGATCCTTTCGACCATGCCTGATTTCTGGTGAACCTTGAACCCTTTCCTCCTCCCATGAACTTCATATTAAAGCCATGTCTTTGCACTTCCTGTTTTCCAGATTGTTGTGATCTTTCTAGCTAATACTGTATCTTGCTCTGGTGTTTCCTGTTGCCGTCCGTATCTTCACCACTGTTCGTATCTGGCCTTGGCTTGTTCCTCGACTACGCTTCAGTTAAATCCCATTCTGCAACTATTTGTTACCAACCTTTCACTTCTTTACTGACTGAACTTCTGCTTGATCCCCCATCTACTATATCTACTACTGGAGCCTTTCGGTGAGGCGATACTGAGTACCGCCACCTGGTACTAACAGGCAGCAAAGCCCATCTCCATCATCAGGAGCTTTGGTGAACCCCGATTCGTGCTTAGACCCTACCCCTCGGGTGAGCCCACGTCATCGTTCGGGATTTAAAAAAAATGTTGTTAATGCCCAAAGTTGTGCTTTTCATTTTTAAATTCACTGACAAGAAACAGCAACAGGTATGTTGACACACCTCTTGTGGCTAAAAAATATTAAAGTGTATGTAAAGCCCCCACAATGCCCCCTTCCCGCAACCACCCACAGTGCTCTCCAACCTCTCACAGTGCCCTCCAGCCAAATGCAGAACTGCAAGCCCCCTATAGTGCCCCCCAACCTTCAACAGAAAACCTCACACTTTCCTCCCAACCTCCAACAGCGGCCTCCAGACCACCTGCAGTGCCCCCCAGCCTACGGCAGAGCCTCAAGTCCTCCATAGTGTCCCCAACCTCCAACAGTCACCCAACACCCTCCTCCCAACCCACCATAGTGCCCCCAACCGCCCATGGTCACCCACACCTTCCTCACAGCCCCCCCATAGTGCCCCCAACCTCAGAAACCCAAATAGTCCTCCCAACCTCCCACAATGCTCTCCAGCCACCTGCAGTGCCCCCCAGCCTACGGCAGAGCCTCAAGTCCCCCATATGGCCCCCAACCTCCAACAGTCACCCACACCCTCCTCCCAACTCCCCATAGTGCCTCCAACCTTCAACAGTCACCCACACCCTCCTTCCACCCCCCCTAGTGCCCCCAACTTCCAACAGTCACTCAAACCCTTCTCCCTACCTCCCACAATTTTCTCCAGCCACCTGCAGTGCCTGCCCAACCTACGAAAAAGCCCCAAGTCCCCCATAGTGCCCCCAAACCGCCAACAGCCACCTACACCCTCCTCCCAACCCCCCAGAGGGCCCCCAACCTCTAACAGTCACCCCCACCCTCCTCCCACAATGCTCTCCAGCCACCTGCAGTGCCAACCTACAGAAAAGCCCCAAGTCCCCCATAGTGCCCCCAACCTCCAACAGTCACCCACACCCTCCTCCCAACTCCCATAGTGCCCCAAACCTCTAACAGACACTCAACCCCCCTCCCAACCTCCCACAATGCTCTCCAGCCGCCTGCAGTGCCCCCCAACCTATGGCAAAGCCCCAAGTCCTCCATAGTGCACCCAAATCTCTTACAGTCAACCACACCCTCCTCCCAACCCCTCATAGTGCCCCAACCTCTAACAAACACTAAAACCTCCCTCCCAACCTCCCACAGTGCCCCCCCAACCTACAGCAAAGCCACAAGTCCCCCATAGTGCCCCCAACCTCCAACAGTCACCCACACTCTCCTCCTAACCCCCATAGTGCCCCCAACCTCTGACACTAAAACCTCCCTCCCAACCTCTCACAGTGCCCTCCAGCCACCTGCAGTCCCTCCCAGTCTACTGCAGAGCTCCAAGCCCCCCAAAGTGCCCCAATCTCCATCAGTGACCCACACTACTCCCAAACTTCCACAGTCCCCGCAGCACCCTCCAATGCTCCTGCAAAGTCCTGGAGAGATATTCAGCCCTCTTTAGCCTCTCCTGAGACCACATCTCCCCCTAGCCTCCTCTACAAAGCCACCAAGTCCCCTAATCCGTTTCTGAACCCGCATTTCCAACCCCACAGTGACACCCAGTGCTATCCAAATCTTCCAGCATGTGAAGATATATTTTGCATTCCCACACTTTATTGTGTTTTTTTTTTTTAATTATTACTGTTGGACGTGTAAGGTTTTGGTGGAATTTTCTGGGCCCCGGTCCCAGTAAAGTTTAGTACCCCTGCATTAGAGTGTGTAAATGGCCAGTTTCCTAAAGACATATAATGCCCCCCCCCCCCCCTATAAAACGTAAACTATTGTTTACGAAGGTTTGGCGCATGTGGAGATCGTGGTCGAGAACACATGTGTGATCCTTCCATCACAGAAAATAGGCGGCTAGAATAACGCTTTAATAAAATTAGTACAAAATTATGTTTTTACTCTGCACGTCATTAATGGAAATCCCGTTTTTCAGATCTATCAAAGATTCAAATTTACGGACGCTGCTGTATTTTGAGCAGCTCGCGGCATAAATTCACATAGATTTATTAGCCCTTAAAATGATGAGAATTTACCGCTAACCAGAGGTCATTGTATACTATAAAAAAGCAAATATGAAAAAAAAAAATATTTATAAGGATTGGCATCCACACATGTAACAATTCTTTGTTAACTACACTCAGGTGAAGATGTGTTTTCCCTTTCCACATCCCGTCACAAACAATGAAAATAAAGCCGGTAGTTGCTTGTAGAGTATAGGAGGATAGACATGAATGCATCACGGTACAGTAACTTTACAGTTACAGTTACTTTTACAGTAACTTTACAAAGTGGACGCACAGTATGCCACGGACACGCTTTACTTTAATAAATCAACAAGGTGATCCAGGGATGGACTGGCCATTGGGACTACAGGGAGTTTCCCGGTGGGCCGATGGCTCAGTGGGCCGGCTTCATTAACAGTGGACCGCCACCCCCATCCACTCCTCTGTCTATCCTTTCCCACAGCGCTCACCTCCTCTCACCTGGGGGGGAACAAAGAAGCAGGGGGAGGACCAAAGGAGCAGGGGGGACTACAGGAGCAGTGGGGAGGGGACAGACAGCTGACTCAACAGCTATGGCCTGGGAGCTTCTCCCTTGACCCATAAGGGGGGGCACCGAACTGATTATTTTCCCCGGGTGAAATAATGTCTAGCTTCCCCACTGGTACTGCCTATAAGAGTACCAGTACCAGCCGTTCTACTCTAATAAAGAAGAATGGCTAGTGGCTAGTGAAGGAGGAGTGGGGGCTTGGGTGGTCGGGGGGGTTGCGGGAGTTGTCTGGCCGCCATGGGAGAGACCTGTTAAAGTGGGCCAGTCTGAAAGAAGTCCAGGGCCAAATTTCTGTCCCAGTCCAGCCCTGAGGTGATCAAACCAGAAGTGGGAGCGGGTACCTGTCAAAACAAAACCAGAGGTACCCCAACAAGTGGCAAATGGGGGTGCAAATAGGCAGAATTTCCCCTTTTGGGTGAAGTTCCGCTTTAAGCAGGGGAGGCCGGTCCATTAAGGGCGCCTGGACGCCGCCCCCCCTCCCGTCCATCTATCCTCCTCTATTTATGCGTCTGGCACCTTTCAGGACACCGGCGCATGAATTTCAACGGGGAAAGGACATCTTTTTAAAGCACCAGGCTTCAAAATCAGGTGGGCTCCCGTAGCCCACCCAGGTGTGTTGGCACAGCAAAGGAATATTCGCCGTTGCAACACTGATCCTCCTTCCCTGCCAATTGGGCAGCAGGTCCGATATCCATCACCTGATTGGCTGAAAGGACAGACGATCCTATTGGATGCCTAGGAGAAGGAGGAGAGGAGCTGGAAGCTGCCACAGAGGAGAGGTGGTATTTTTGATCACCTCTGCGGTTTTTATTTTTTGCGCCATAAAACAAAAATAGAGCGTCAATTTTGAAAAAAAATCTCCCCGTTCTTCCTCTCCATGAGACGATCGCATCCCCGCGGACATCGAGTCCGTGGGACACGCAGTCGGACTCACAGAGCTTGCGGCGGGCGCGTGCGCCTACAATGCCGCATCTTAAAGGGGACCTACCTGTACGCCCATATGCCCAGCCTTGTGACATGACACTGATCACCGCTCCCGATACAGGGAGCGGCGATCAGTGTCCTGTCACTATGAAGAACGAGGAAATGCTTTGCTTACATCAGCATTTCCTCTTCCTCTTCCCCTCCGTGAGACAATTGCGGGTACCCCCACGGACATCGAGTCCACAGGACCAGTGGTTGGACTCACAGAGTTCGCTGTGGGCACGCAAGCACCCACAATGCTGCATCTTAAAAGGGGACATACGTGTATGCCCAGCCATGTGACACGACACTGATCACCGCTTCCAATTACAAGGAGCTGTGATCAGTGTCCTGTCACTAGGAAGAACAGGGAAATGCCTTGTTTACATCAGCATTTCCCCGTTCTTCCTCTCTGTGAGACAATTGCGGGAACCCCCCCGGACTTCGAGTCCACTGGACCCACAGTCGGACTCACGGAGCTCGCGGCGGGCGTGCGCACGCCGACAAGTTGTGGGCATCTTAAAGCGGACGTACCTGTGCGCCCATATGCCCGGCTGTGCCATCGTGCGCTGGTCGGCATGTGGTTAAGACAACCCCGGCCCACAGGGCTCCATGGAACCTCCGGTTGAGAAAGGCTGCCCTACTCTATCCAAAACTAAAAACAAACTTTTGGCTTTAGATAGACTTTAATCAATGCCGGCACGTGAGCGTTTACACACGACAACACGTCAACCATAAGGATAATACTTTTTTTTTCTTATTTTCTTTTCCTACTTCTTTCTTAGCTTCACTAAAAATACGAATATAAGGAGTCGACTTACACCACTTCTGGGAGTTTCACTCGGAGGATTTTAACAGTGGCATGTTGGAGCCATTTAATCCCATAACATGGTGTAATTGCATCTTGTTATAAGAGATTACCTGAAGCTCCCGGAACGGCCCCAAACTAAGGTAGTTCTCCTCTCGTTCTCATCTGCAGAAAAGGGAATTTAAAAACGCCTGAAGGATATTAATAAGTAAAGCTGGGCGAGAAAAGCATTTTTCAGAGTAATGGATGTGCCAGAACGAGATCCAGGCTTCAAAGCTAAAAAAAAAAATGAAGAAGGAAATGCCGGCTGTGCGGGTTCACGGCGGAAGGGTCAAGCTCAGGAAAGTACCTTAAGATGCCGCCGGTATCTAGACAAACCAGCAGAAGGACTCAGGAAATTGAAAATCATATCGGGAGATCACACGGGGCGACAAGAACCGCAAACGCAGGTAACGTGGGGGTGAGGAACGCATTTCCTTTACGGAACAAGTTGGACGGACGGACTTTGTTTCAGTCAAAGAATTGCTTTGCCTGGCCTTTAATAAACCAGAACTGTTTAGAAGTGGCCTTAACCCAAAATATTTTTCTAAAAGGGTTATCTGCATCTTTTAATTTCTTTTAATTGAACATTAAATGACAACGACTTCCCACTATTCTGCTGCGTCCCCCCCTCCTGTTATAACACATCTTTTTAGACACGTGCAATTTGTTTCGTTCCAAAATCGTTTTTTTTTATAAATTTCGACAAATTCGTTAATTCGGAAATATCCGAACGAAACCCCGATAAAAACAAATTTTTCCAAATATTCGTAAATTAGAATATTTGTAAATTCATAAGTTCGTAAATTCATAAGTTAGTACATTCGGGAATTAGTGCATTCGGAAATTAGTACATTCAGAAATTTGTAAATTAGTACATTCAGGAATTCATAAATTCATAAATTCATAAATTCGGAAATGAGTAAATTTGGAAATGAGTAAATTTGGAAATGAGTAAATTTGGAAATGAGTAAATTAGTAAATTCGGAAATTAGTACATTCAGGAATTTATCAATTCGGAAATGAGTAAATTAGTAAATTAGTAAATTCGGAAATGAGTACATTCGGAAATGATAAATTCGGAAATGATAAATTCGGAAATGATAAATTCGGAAATGATAAATTCGGAAATGATAAATTCGGAAAGGAGTAAATTTGGAAAGGAGTAAATTTGGAAAGGAGTAAATTCGGAAAGGAGTAAATTCGGAAAGGAGTAAATTCGGAAAGGAGTAAATTCGGAAATTCAGAAATTAGTAAATTAGTACATTCGGAAATTTGTAAATTCAGAAAATTTGTAAATTCGGAAATTAGCAAATTTGTAAATTCATAAAATCGGAAATGAGTAAATTCGGAAATGAGTAAATTCAGAAATTAGTAAATAAGTAAATTCGGGAAATTAGTAAATTTGTTAATAAATATGGAAATGAGTAAATTAGGAAATTAGTAAATTCGGAAATTCATAAATTAGTAAATTCATAAATTAGTCAATTTGGAAATTAGTAAATTCAGAAATTAGTAAATCTAAAATAATAATAAACTAATAATAACTTAACTATTAAATTATAGGTATTGGAATTTCCTTTAAAATTTGGCTGTTGGTGAACGTAATGAATACGAATTTATCTGAAGGTACGCATTATTTTCAGAAATAACGAATGCTGTATTTAAACGAATGGAACGTAATGAATTAATAATAATAAATAACAATAATAAAAACGTTTTATTATTATTTATCAACCGCTTAAGGACCGCCGCATGAACTTATAGGTCGACAGAATGGCACAGCTGGGCAAATGGGCGTACAGGTACGTCCCCTTTAATTTGCCGCCGTGTGGTCTCGCAAGCTCCTTAACCAGGCCCTCATGACCCACAGACTCAATGTCAGTGTCACAGAGCTGAAGAACAGGGAGATGTCAGTGTAAACACAACATCTCCCCGTTGTTTTTAGTGACATGTCACTGATCGTCTGTTCCCTCTCATCGGGAACAGCGATCAGTGACATGTCACTTGTAGCCATGTCCCCTAACAGTTAGAATCACTCCCTAGGACACACTTAACCCCTTTAGCGCCCCTTACAGGTTAACCCCTTCCCTGCCAGTGTCATTTTTACAGCCATCAGTGCATTAGTTATAGCACTGACCGCTGTAAAAATGACAATGGTTCCAAAATGGTGTCAAAAGTGTCCGATGTGTCCGCCATAATGTCGCAGTCGCAATAAAAATAAGGAAATTAGTAAATTCGGAAATTCAAAAATCTGAAAAAAAAAATTAACTATTACTAACTATTAAATTATAGATATTGGAATTCCCTTTCAAATTTGGCTGTTAGTGAACGTAACAAATTTTTCCGAAGTGACGAATTACCCAAAATAACAAATGCTGCATCTAAACAAATGTAACGGAACTAAACTTATTTAAATTAATAAACGGAACTTATTTAAATTAATAAATAAAACTTTTTTATTAGCATTATTTTTTTATTATTAATTTATTATGTTCCATTCATTTAGATAGTTACGCATTATTTTCCGAAATAACGAATGCTGTATCTAAATGAATGGAACAAATTAAAAATAAATAATAATAAAACGTTTTTATTAGCATTATTTTGTATTATTAATTTATTATGTTCCATTCATTTAGATAGTTACGCATTATTTTCCGAAAAAAACGAAAGCTGTATCTAAATGAATGGAACATAATAAATGAATAATAAAATATAATACTAATAAAAATGTTTTATTATTATTTATTTTTAATGTGTTGCGTTCCATTTGTTTAGATGCAGCATTTATTATTCCAGGTAATTCGTAACTTCGGAAAAATTTGTATTCGTTACAGTCACTAACAGCCAAATTTGAAAGGAAATTCCAATACCGATAATTTAATAGTTAGTAATAGTTAAGTTATTATTAGTTAGTTATTATTTCAGATTTTTGGATTTTCGAATGTAAGAATGTACGAATGAACAAATTTGAATTTACGAATGTACGAATTTACGAATTCCGATCTTAACGAATGACCCGACAAACATTTTTTTTCAAACGAAAATGAACACATTTTTTGGCAGTGCACATGTCAATTAGCTATATAGTTCTATATGCTTCAAATATAAAAAAAATGTGTTCTACGTGTGGCAACATTCCCACATTCCTGCATACAGAATATATTTATGCGCAGTCTATGGTGGATTTGCACCCTTCTACTCAAGAAGTCCAAGTCCAACTCTGCACCACCCCAGGATTGGGCAAAGCCCACAACGCACTGCCCTTAGTCACTTCATCCTGAAGGTCTAGGCGGTCTAGAAAGGGTGCCATCCTCTTGCCTGAAGATAATTCATTGAATAATTTATGTTAAGTGCTAATTTAACCGTATTTCCATCTCTATTGATGATCTTCCTGACAGCAGAAGCTTTTAAGTACCAAAAATCAGGAAGATTTGCAGGTTCTGGACCAGAAAATGACATTTTAATGGAAAAACACTGCCTTCAAATGAACGAGGCTCCATTTGTCAATTAATCCACTGATGGCTTAAAGTCACAAGGGAAATAATAGCGAGCCTGGCAAGATTGGGGAGCTTTAGGAGCATGTAGGCAAGAGAACGGAGGGTGACGTTGTAGAGCAATGAAAATTGGGCAAGGAAAAGGAAATGTTCTTTAAAGCGATAATTGTTTCTTTGCCCCTTTAGGGTTAAGTGACAAGGTCTCTTTAAACCCCACCTTCCCGGCCACCTATTCCCACCCCTCTCACTGCTCAGTGACTCTGTAGAAGCTGCCACTAAATAGCATGAGCTGCAGATGTTTCTGGGGTATGGGGGAGCACAGGACCTCCTCCGCCTGTTGGCCAATTGGCAGGCATGACCACTGTCTCAGCCCTTCCTTCTCTGAGCTGGCCACTCAGCTGTCGGCTAATTGCCAGCTCCTATCTCTCCATAGTGACTCACCTGTTGATGATATCCTGCTCGTCAGTCCTGCTTACTTAAGCCTTCCAGCTCAATTGCTCTCTGCGTTCGCCTTGGTCAGCTGGCCGCTCAGCTGTCAGCTAATTGCCAGCTACTATCTCTCCACAGTGACTCACCTGTTGATGATCCTGCACGTCAGTCCTGCCTAACTAAGCCTTCCAGTTCAGTTGCTCTCTGCCTTCGCCCTGGTCAGCTGTCCGCTCAACTGTCATCTAATTGCCAGCTCCTATCTCTCCACAGTGACTCACCTGTTGATGATCCTGCTTGTCAGTCCTGCCTACTTAAGCCTTCCAGCTCAGTTGCTCTCTACCTTGGTCAACATCACAGAGACCATCTCCTGCGTTCCTGTTGAAGACTTGCTTGGCTGATGTTCCTTCTGGCTCCTGACCCCGCTTGCTGTTCTACACGTTCTTTTCTGGCCCTCTGACATTTGGCTTGGCTGACTATCCGATCTGGTTCCTAAACTCTAGCTATGTTTTGACTACGCTTACACTATTTATCTTTTTACTATTATTATTAAACAAGTGTGATTTAACTGTACTTCTGTCTAAGTCTGATTCATGGTTTCTGACACTTGTTAGAAGAACGACATGTCGTTAAGCTTGTGTCAGCTCCCACAGCATACATCATGGAGTTGGGACAGCAGAGTGGGGAAGGTATATATATAAATGGGTCAAGGGTTGGGTTAAAAAGGTAACCCATTGCCTGGTTATCGACATTCGGGTATTAACACATTCTTAAATGCAAACTCTACCTTTTGCACTATTTTTCATCTATATTTAGGGTGTAACATGGTGCAGATGGGAGCCCCCACCCAAAAAAGCATCTTCCCTGTGACAGTGGGTGGGGGTTCTTCTTTCCCACAGCAGTTGTCACTTTTCAAATCAGCATGGCTGTGGAGGATCGACACAAAATAATGAACTACAGCAGATGAACTTCTAGTTCGCAATGGAATATGAGAGTGGTCATCACCACTCTCACACTGAATAGCCCTTCCCTCCAGCTATCCAACTGAAAGGAAGAGTTTCCAGGAGCCAGGCATTGCACCCATTACGGAAAAGAAGCTGGAGAAAGAGCCTGGAGGAGTCAGGCATTGCACCCATTACGAACAGGGAGCTGGAGAAAGAGCCTGGAAGAGTCAGGCATTGCACCCATTACGGACAGGGAGCTGGAGAAAGTGCCTGGAGGAGCCAGGCATTGCACCCATTACAGACAGGGAGCTGGAGAAAGAGCCTGCAGGAGCCAGGCATTGCACCTATTAAGGACAGGGAGCTGGAGGAAGACCCTGGAGGAGCCAGGCATTGCACCCATTATGGAGAGGGAGCTGGAGAAAGAGCCTGCAGGAGCCAGGCATTGCACCCACTACAGACAGGGAGCTGAAGAAAGAGCCTGGAGGAGCCAAGAAGTGGACCCATTATGGACAGGGAGCTGTAGAAAGAGCATGGAGTAGCCAGGCATTGAACCCACTACAGACAAGGAGCTGGAGAAAGAGCCTGCAGGAGCCAGGCATTGCACCTATTAAGGACAGGGAGCTGGAGGAAGACCCTGGAGGAGCCAGGCATTGCACCCATTACAGACAGTGAGCTGAAGGAAGACCCTGGAGGAGCCAGGCATTGCATCCATTATGGACGCTGGAGGAAGCAACAATACATACGTAGGCCGCTGTGTTTAAACAATGCTTAATTGGTACTAAGCGTCCGAAGTGTGCAAAGAAAATACCCCCACACCATTACACCACCACCACCAGCCTTAACCGGTGATACAAAGCAGGATGGATCCATGCACCAAATTCTAAGCCCACCATCTGAATATTGCAGCTAAAATCCAGACTCAACAGACCAGACAATGTTTTTTCCTATCTTCTATTGTCCAATTTTGGAGATCCTGTGCCAATTGTACCCTTAGTTTCCTGGATATCTTCTCTTTTTCCCACCATTCTCTGTAAACCCGAGAGATGGTTGTGTGTGAAAATCCCAGAAATGCTCAGACCAGCTCGTCTGGCACCAACAACCATGCGACGTTCAAAGTCATGTCAATCCACGTTCTTCCCAATTCTGATGCTTGGCTTGAACTTCAGCAAGTCGTCTTTACCACGTGAGTTCCTGCCAATATGATTGGCTGATTAGCAATTTGTGTTACCAAGCCATTCTACAGATGTACCTAATAAAGTGGCAGATGAGTGTATTTTTATGTGTTGTGCTGGTGTTTTTAGTATACACCTGAGATTGTCATGTGCAAATCTTTCATGAAATATGAATTTTTCCTTTTTCGGGTTGACATTTGGCCAACAAACCATCAGCTTGGCCATACATCTTCGCCTCTCATCAAGTGATTAATAATGCCAAGTTGTAAAAGTCTTCCAAAAGACTTCTCGATCTGGCAGCTGCCGGTGAAATATTGCTCCCATTCAGCCTAAAAGCAGTGTCCTCTCTTTGTAAACCTGCAAACTCCTTCCATAATGAATTGGTCTGGCGTCCGTCTCCCTCCTATTAGTGGCAATTCATCTTTCAGCCCCCGCTGGTGGGATCTCCGTGTGTTTACCGGAGATGAAGACCTTGACTTCGTCCCAAAGCGATGAAAAATGCGAGGCTTGTAATGGCTCCGGAGAACTGAGGGTACCATTAAAACAATATTATTACAAAGCTGCGTCGGGGTTACAGCTTCCTGGTGCTGATTGAAAGAAATTTTCAACACATTTGCTTGGAAGAAGACATTAAACATTAGGAAATCCTCGACAAAGCCGGGGAAGAAGAACGAGAAACTGCAAACATCCTACTGCGCAAAGACACAAAGCAAGGAGCTAATTACAGCAGCTCCCTCTAATTGAACGTTCCTAATGACCCTTAAACTCTCCGTATAGTGGGATTAAAGCTTCTGCAATTGGTTTTTGTGGCTGGTTATTAAGGTCAATGAGAACAGGTAATTAACAAAGCACTCAAACCAGGAATGGATTGTCAGGTTTGGGGGGTACAGAGGAGGGAAGGGGAAGGTGGTGGGTGGGGGTTACAGAATGCTCTTCAGCACAGCGGAGCTTTGGAAAATGTCGAAAATCTTTTCCTTGTTCTGCACAGACGCTCTTCAGATTCATCAGCATCCTTCTAAATACGTGGCTGTTTAGGAGGCCCTCAAGTACAGGCAGAAGAACACAGGGACGTGGGAACGTCTCTGGCTTTTAATACCATCCAACATGACTATGGTATAGCCTATGAAACCTCTTGTTACCTCTTAATTCTACACCCCCCACATAACCTGTTAAATAACCAGACAACACCTGTTATGGAGTAAGTTGGCCGCACCGGCCATTTTATTAAACATTTTAAACCATAACCTTTATTTACAAAAAACAATATTCCCCCCCCCCCCCAGATACATCTTAACCAATGTTGAGGATCCTTGGAAGCACTACGCCCAAAATCGGGCCCTACGATCAACTAATCAGAACCTCCTCCACATCCCCAAGTCCCCCTACAATTCTAAAGGAGAAGAAAGATTCGCAGTTCAAGGATCGCAGCTATGAAACGTTCTACCTACAGACATTCGGATGGAAGTGAACCACCGGGGCCTTCAGAAAAAACTTAAGACACATCTATTCTGACGCGTGGCTGGACGATGACATTGGATACAGTGCCTTGAGGCCATTTGTAACGCTATACAAGTTACTCACTCACCAACCAAATTTATCCTCGTATGAGCGTATCCACACAAGGTCCCCAGTCGTGGCCTCCACTCTACACCTTCCACGCTGATACCAATACCTCGGTTAACTGGCATCAACTGAGGATCCCACACCAAGATGGTTCCCCACTTCTGCCATGTTGTTCTTAATTCCCAACAATTCCAAAGGTCCCCAACTGCCACCCCATCCTTCCAATCAGCATAACACATCACCATTAACCTAAAAACAAAACATTAAGGGCGGAAGGGTGGTCACTGCTTCATCTTCCTGTGGCAAGGGACTGAGCCTCGGACCTTGGTCCCTCCTAGCCCCCCTAGGAAAAACTTCCAAAGCCACCCTCTACCCTGGCCAGTACACTCCCACTATTTTTAACTCCTCTGCTGCCTGTTTCACCCTGCTACCCTGTTATGTCAGCCCTGCGCCTAGCCTACATCCCACTCCGGGCTTCTCTCGTTGTTGCATGCTCTATTTTTTCTTTACTGATGAGACATCTTCCCCTCCGAGTAGCGTTTTTTCAGGAAGTGCAAAAACTCATTAAAGCTATGTGTGAAAGTGCGTTGCTTTTCTAAGACATGAACATGACTTGAAAAAAAATAAAAAAATCCCCATAATGTGAACTTGCTGTTCTTTCTCTGGCAGTCTCAACTCTGCCTCCTGACGCCCAGGTGTCTGCCTTGACCGCTGCCTGTTCCAGGATTGTGCAACTGACTGCCACCAACCTTGACCTCTGCCTGCCATGGAATTTCACTACTGGCTACTCAACTGCTTTAACAACAAACCATGCCTGACTAGTTGAAGGACCACAGGTACTCCTTTACAATACATTTAGCATTGTGTATCAAGTCCTGAGGGCAACCAAGTACTGGTAAGCCTGCTTGCCTTAAAGGACCCGGGGCTGCCATCAGTGACTACACTAACCAGCTAGTTTTTGAGCAGTGAAAATGGGGTGAGCCTTACAGTGCTTGATACCTGTGCATGGAACTTGGCACTTCTGTAGACGGTAGAGGCTGCAGGGGGTCATTTTGTGACAGTCACCCCCGCTCTTTCCTTTCCTAAAAACAGCTCCAGCCTATGAGCAGGTGAGATTGCCTGCCACACACAATACTGAAATCCTCCAGACAGTTATATAAACTGTAACTTTCACTATATTGGCGTTGAGAGTCGCATAACCATTGCTATAAACCCGTAAGAATAATCCATTTCAATTTACAACATTGGAGTGCCATTTAATAAGCCTCCCTTTATCTACATAGAAGAAGTGGAGGATTTATGCTTGGCTGATTGTTACTCTGTTTTATTGGTGTACGCGATATTAATTAGTTCACAAAGACCAATTACAAAACACTTTATCACCTCCTGCATGTGCTTTTTATGCCTACGTGAGGTCCTTGGCTGCCAACAAACACAATAACCATATTGTCCACTGAGTAACGAAATTTATTTAATTTCTTTCTAGCTTTTTTTTTTTTATCGTTTTGGAACATTTTCAACGTTTGCCAAGAAATTCAGTTTTTAAAGCCTAAGCTTAGTCAAAAAAAGTGAAAAAAATAATAATAAACAGCACAAGGGACACTTCTTAAGAGTAAATGCAATGTGTCCCTTGTGCTGATGACTTGAGATTTATTTGAAATCTTTAGTCCTCCATCAACACACATTTTAATAAAGCCATAGAACCAGTCATATGCACTCACAAGAGTTGGAATCTTCCTCCACCCACCCATCTTCCATACCACATCACCATAATCTTTAGGTGTCAGAGGGACTCATCAAGAGTGCCAACTATACCTATTCTTTCTGCACTCCTCCTCCATTCATAGAAGCGGTACTACAGCTTCTACAGGATGAATGGAAGACAGGCCGATGAATGAAAGGTCCCCCTCTTTTCAATTATGGAAACAATACTACATTTTCTATAAATGGAGGTGGGGGGGGGAGAAGGGTGGGTGTAATCAGCACTCTTGATTAGTTCATGTGACAGGTCCCTCAGCTCTGGTAACCTGCACTGGAAGATCACGGTGGCAGGGAGGAATTGGTGGAGGAAGATTTTCAACTAAATCTACAACCATCAGCACAAGGGACACATTGCATGGACTCTTAGGTAATGTTCCATGTGCTGATTTTTTTTTTTTAATCTTTATTGCCCATTAGGCTGGAACTTTTTTTTTTTTTTAAATGTTTGCATTCCCCTGGTTTCTACCTACCTACTCTACACTCCAGGTCGGTCCCCAACTTCCTCCTTGGATCAGCGCTGGCAGTCCTTTCAGAGCAGGACATTTTGCCCTTCTGCCCATTTCCAGTGAGCCTAAGCTGCCATTTACACCCACTTTATTGATCATGGAAGTTGGGCTTGCGGTACTTCCGGAAACAAGCGGCGCTCCCAAGTCATACATGAGCATTTCTCAGTCCTAAGAAGAATGTCCAGGAAGTAGCAGTGGTGATGCCAAGAACATATATGTATAGGTATTAAAAACAAAAATACCAGAGGGTCAGGGTGATGCAGGTAGTCTCCCCTACCCCCAGTCATACACCCCAAGATGTCCACCATTTCTTTTTATTTGAAGCCTAATCTTAACTCTATTCTTTCTTGTCCTCTGATAATTTTTTCACTTTGTTTATAAGGGTTAAAGCATGGGTGCTCAACCTGTGGCCCTCCAGAGGTTGCAAAACTACAAGTCCCATCATCATGCCTCTGCCTTTGGAAGTCATTCTTGTAACTGTGAGCCTTGCAAAGGCTCATGGGTAAAATTTCAAACAGCTGGAGGGCCAGAGGTTGAGCACCCATGGGATAAAGTCTTTAAAGCCAAGCCCGACCCTAGACCCAAGAGCCCTTCTCCAAAGTCAAGAACTCGAAACCTGAAGCCTACTCTTAAGCCTATTCTGTTTCATCTGTCTTTGGAAGTCATGTTTGTAACTGTGAGCCTTGCAATGCCTCATGGGTAACTTTGCAACAGCTGAAGGTCCAGAGGTTAAGCACCCATGTGCTTAAGTCTTTAAAGTCAAATTCCTGACCCTAGAGCCAAGAGTCCTCCTCCAAAGACAAGGACCCCAAATCTGAAGCCTACTCTTAAGCCTATTCTGCTTCGTCTGCCTTTGGGAGTCATGCTTGTAACTGTCAGGCTTGCAATGCCTGATGGGTAGTTTCACAAACAGCTGGAGGGCCAGAGGTTGAGCACCCATAGGTTAAAGTCTTTAGAGCCAAGCCCTGACCCTAGAGCCAAGAGTCCTTCTCCAAAGACAGCAGCTCATTGCCAGTAAGCACATTCCCAAACGAGATGGTTGGTTTTTAAGGCTTAGCTTTAAACTGGGCATAATCGGTTTCTGTAGCCAACCAAAGTCAGAAGAGCTTACAGCACACATCCTGTGGTGTCTTCCCTTAGGCAGAACCTTTGCTTTAAAATAGCCGAGGTTGGAAGCCTACAGGTTCACTTTAAGCCTAGTCGTTAAACACCTTCCTGTGCCGCCTTATCTATATCATATTCTGTGATTCCTATTTGTTTCAGGATTGTCAAAACAAGCCACGGCACGCACTTGTGATTAGACTTGGCGGCATCCATCCCAGAGAAAAAAAATTAGAACAATCCGTACACGGCACAACCGGCAGACATAAAAACTTTCACAAGTACGTTTTGAGGAATAAATGCTGGACCAACAACAAAAGGTGAGGTCTTCCCAATATTGTTTACCCGTATTTTCCTCCTTATTTCTTCTTCTGCTGACACTTTTGTGTTTTTGTCTGCAACACATTCGGTCATTCCGCAATTCTGTTATTCTTTATTTAATCACCCGGAAATAGGGTTATTGGCGTTTTGCCGATAGAAAAACGATAATAGCCATCGAAAATTATCGGCCAAAAATAGAAAGAAAGGTGACGATAATGTTCAAAAAAACTAAAGAAAGGTGATGATAATGGCCGAAAATTGAAAGAAAGGTGACGATAATGGCCAAAAATAGAAAGAAAGGTGATGATAATGGCCGAAAATAGAAAGAAAGGTGACGATAATGGGCAAAAATAGAAAGAAAGGTGAAGATAATGGCCGAAAATAGAAAGAAAGGCGACGATAATGGCCGAAAATAGAAAGAAAGGTGATGATAATGGCCGAAAAAAGAAAAAAAGGTGATGATAATGTCCGAAAATAGAAAGAAAGGTGAAGATAATGGCCGAAAATAGAAAGAAAGGTGACGATAATGCCCGAAAATAGAAAAGAAAGGTGAAGATAATGGCCGAAAATAGAAAAGAAAGGTGACGATAATGGCCGAAAATAGCAAAGAAAGGTGATGATAATGGCCAAAAATAGAAAGAAAGGTGATGATAATGTCCGAAAAAACAAAAGAAAGGTGAAGATAATGGCCGAAAATTGAAAGAAAGGTGACGATAATGGCCGAAAATTGAAAGAAAGGTGACGATAATGGCCGAAAATAGAAAGAAAGGTAACGATAATGGCCGAAAATAGAAAGAAAGGTGACGATAATGGCCGAAAATAGCTAGAAAGGTGACGATAATGGCCGAAAATAGAAAAGAAAGGTGATGATAATGTCCGAAAATAGAAAGAAAGGTGATGATAATGTCCGAAAATAGAAAGAAAGGTGATGATAATGTCCGAAAAAACAAAAGAAAGGTGAAGATAATGGCCGAAAATTGAAAGAAAGGTGACGATAATGGCCGAAAATTGAAAGAAAGGTGACGATAATGGCCGAAAATAGAAAGAAAGGTAACGATAATGGCCGAAAATAGAAAGAAAGGTGACGATAATGGCCAAAAATAGCTAGAAAGGTGACGATAATGTCCGAAAATAGAAAAGAAAGGTGATGATAATGTCCGAAAATAGAAAGAAAGGTGATGATAATGTCCGAAAATAGAAAAGAAAGGTGAAGATAATGGCCGAAAATAGAAAGAAAGGCAACGATAATGGCCGAAAATAGAAAGAAAGGTGTCGATAATGACCGAAAATAGAAAAAAAGGTGATGATAATGGCCGAAAATAGAAAAGAAAGGTGACGATAATGGCCGAAAATAGAAAAGAAAGGTGACGATACTGGCCGAAAATAGAAAGAAAGGTGATGATAATGTCCGAAAATAGAAAAGAAAGGTGATGATAATGGCCGAAAATAGAAAAGAAAGGTGATGATAATGTCCGAAAATAGAAAGAAAGGTGATGATAATGTCCGAAAATAGAAAAGAAAGGTGAAGATAATGGCCGAAAATAGAAAGAAAGGCAACGATAATGGCCGAAAATAGAAAGAAAGGTGTCGATAATGACCGAAAATAGAAAAAAAGGTGATGATAATGGCCGAAAATAGAAAGAAAGGTGATGATAATGGCCGAAAATAGAAAGAAAGGTGAAGATAATGGCCGAAAATAGAAAGAAAGGCGATGATAATGGCCGAAAATAGAAAGAAAGGTGATGATGATGATAATGGCCGAAAATAGAAAGAAAGGTGATGATAATGGCCGAAAATAGAAAGAAAGGTGAAGATAATGGCCGAAAATAGAAAAGAAAGGTGACGATACTGGCCGAAAATAGAAAGAAAGGTGATGATAATGTCCGAAAATAGAAAAGAAAGGTGATGATAATGGCCGAAAATAGAAAAGAAAGGTGATGATAATGTCCGAAAATAGAAAGAAAGGTGATGATAATGTCCGAAAATAGAAAAGAAAGGTGAAGATAATGGCCGAAAATAGAAAGAAAGGCAACGATAATGGCCGAAAATAGAAAGAAAGGTGTCGATAATGACCGAAAATAGAAAAAAAGGTGATGATAATGGCCGAAAATAGAAAGAAAGGTGATGATAATGGCCGAAAATAGAAAGAAAGGTGAAGATAATGGCCGAAAATAGAAAGAAAGGCGATGATAATGGCCGAAAATAGAAAGAAAGGTGATGATGATGATAATGGCCGAAAATAGAAAGAAAGGTGATGATAATGGCCGAAAATAGAAAGAAAGGTGAAGATAATGGCCGAAAATAGAAAGAAAGGCGACGATAATGGCCGAAAATAGAAAGAAAGGTGATGATGATGATAATGGCCGAAAATAGAAAGAAAGGTGACGATAATGGCCAAAAATAGAAAGAAAGGTGATGATAATGTCCGAAAATAGAAAGAAAGGTGATGATAATGTCCGAAAATAGAAAGAAAGGTGATGATAATGGCCAAAAATAGAAAGAAAGGTGGCGATAATGGCCAAAAATAGAAAGAAAGGTGACAATAATGGCCGAAAATAGAAAGAAAGGTGATGATAATGGCCAAAAATAGAAAGAAAGGTGATGATAATGGCCAAAAATAGAAAGAAAGGTGACAATAATGGCCGAAAATAGAAAGAAAGGTGATGATAATGGCCGAAAATAAAAAAAAAGTGACGATAATGGTCGAAAATGTTGGGTTTCACCAGGGCTTTTTCTTCTCAGAGAATAGGTGCAAGAACTCCCACTTTCTGAGTCACCCCTTTTCTCCACCCCTGCTCACCTCTGAGCACCGTTCCTTTGTTCCACCCCTACCCACCTCCCAGCATCGATAGCCCATGCAGCATGTCCCAGCACCCCTTACCATTACATACAGTCAGTGCTGGAGGTGTGGGAACTGCATTCTCCTGCATGCCCGCTGAAAAAATGACCTGGTTTCCACTGAGCCACTGTCTATCATCCTGAGCCAAGAACAGGGTGTCACGAACACTAAAAATGATCAGGATAATACTAGTCTGGGGTGGCCGTGGCGGCTGGTCCAGATCAAGTGTGTGGCCGTCTGGCCAACTAGCCGGCACTGCCGTTGTATATCACTCCGTCTCTGGGACCTCCTCGAGTCTGGCTACTGATGCGCGCTCGCACCCTGTGATGATGTTAGCACGCGATCGTCAATCCTGGGATCGCGGGCGGCGGGCGGGAACGCGTGTGACGTGACGACGGACACACACTCCGCCCATGTGTAATGGAGTCGATATTATGGCCTCTCTCTCTTTTAACCACTCAAATATTGTTATTTTCTTTTCTTCTTTATCATTAATTTTCTTTCTTGTTGCGATTATATATATATATATATATATATATATATATATATATATCTTAGCAATCACGTGAGAAACTGTAGTATTTTCTTTGACTAAAAATGTGACAGAGGTATTCATTCCTTACTCAAAAAATGAGAAACGGATGTTTTCTCACTCCTTACTCCTTTACCCCCTCCTTTCTGCCCCTCCCACCGTGCAATGAAAAATGGCTGCTGAAGGTCTGGAATGCAGCCTCGTGGAAAACAGATGTCGACAGGAAAGAACCATATACAGATGAACCAATCATATACACACACATATGTGATGACGTTTGTTTATGTCACTTTGTTTATATAAGGGGCTGTGACTGGAATAAAAGCCTGTTGATGAGGAAGAGCTCACACTGACCAGTGTGTCCCAGTGTGATTCTTTTGCATGCATGCATTCGCATCACTTTGAATTCGGATCAGAGGCAGAATAGAACATACATTCTGGTTTTGGGCCGGAAAAAATCTATTACACATGTGACCGGGCGGACGCTCATCCCCGCTCATGCACAGTGCGGCGCCGCACTTTCATGGGGGACAGAAAACAAACTCTCCTGCACACGAGAGAATAGTCCAAAAAATTAATTGTCCATAGGGATGATACCAACAACTATGCCACCAGCCTTGCTGCCCTTCGTGGATGGGGATATCCTAGTGGCAAGCAAGAGAAGAGAAAAAGGTGCACCAGCCTAGTGTATTACCGTTAAAATATATACAGGGTCTACTCACAAGTGTAGTAGAAAGAATCGCAGTAAGGCTTGATCAACACAAGTTGCAGTGAGAAGACATCGAACCATACTCCGACTGATCATGGAGAAAGTGAAGAGGGTCACCGCCACTGACGCGTTTCAAAGCTCAAAGCCTCTTCATCAGAGCCCAGCAGTGTACCACCACTGGGCTAATTATTTTAAAATAAATGGCCGAGACTCCCCTAGCGATGCCCCTGGTCTGGGGACTGCCATTCGGCATATCTCCAACTCGTTCCCAGCCAAGAACTAAAGAATAGCTGCATAATTAAATTTAGACAATCTAAACCCCCCTCTTCATCCCAACCTGTATACAGATTATCATTCAGCCCAGAGCTCTTCTCATATAATGAAGTGACTAGGTACAGTAAATAAAATAATTCCTCTCTCTGTGCCCCAGGAACCCGTCTCTATATCACTGCATTCAGGCACTGATGAGCTCTATAAAGGAGGGGTCGTATTTCTCAAGCAGCGAAACTGTTGCAAAACAGGTTTAATGCTATTAATATATCAGACAGAAAGAATAGATGAGGCGGCGAGGAGGAGACCTCCTCCAGAGTTTTAATAAGATGACTTGAGAGAAAAAGCACATCATTCAGGAGGACAAATGAACCTTGGCGCAAAAAAAATAAAAAAATCACACAACCAAGGATGATGTCACGGCGCCCCTGCAATCCGATCAACCCGTATTACTTTTTTTTTTACAATAAGAGACAAGATCGGAGCTTTGTGCTGGGAGTTATCGGTTCTTAGATCGTAATTTGGGTTATTAATCTTCTCGAGTGGTAGGACGGAGAGCGGGAATTGGGTTACCGCGAATACTTCGCTATATAGTCCTCGCAAAAACAGGTCATTAATGAGCTAATTATATCTGAATACTGGAGCACATGAAATAATGCATTCAGTCAGACTGACTTAATAGCAAATATTACTGACGGGGATTGGCAGCCAATTCAAATGGAAGCTGAATCCAAGACGGCCCAAGTTGCAACATGGCTCCATAATAGGGGTCCAGCTGGCTGTTTTATAGGACAGTGAAAGGAAATGGTATAGAAACACAAGACTAAGAACTATTTATGTTTAAAACTAAAAAGACAAAGACCAAATTTCTAATATTAATTTTATATTAGATATTCAAAAGAGGTACATGCCTATGCACTGTATGACCAAGTGAATGTGGGCCAATCGCCCAATACACCTACACTACATGGCCAAATGTTTGTAAAGCTCCCTCCAAATGACGAGTTCAGGTGTCTCTAGTGCACAAGTGTCAAACACAAGGCCTGCGGGCCAAACCTGGCCCCTGCAGGCCATTTCATGTGGCCCTTGCACCTCTCCTGCACCTGCAGGAGAGCTCCAGCCCTCCTCTGGTCCTGTTCCAAACCCTTAGTTTCTGCTATGCATCCCGCTTCTTCCCAGCAGCATAAGAAAAGGGGGGTACACTGTGATATAAGGGAGAGTGGAGAGACTCAACTTCTGATGGTGGGGTGGCTCTTGACATCTAATGTAAGGGGAGGGGATGCGCTGGACATCTAATCTTACAGATACAACTGACTCATTTGAGGGCAATCATAATGATGATGCGGCCCAAGATGAAATTAAGTTTGATACCCCTGAGTCTAGTGAAAGGCAAGTCTTGGATTTTATCATGTGAGCCATTAAAATTATATTTCATGGAAGACCATACCAAGTTTCCGGCTTTTCCACAGTTGTAAAAAGGAAGACAATTGTGGAGGAAAGTTGGTTAGAGGGGTTTGGGACAAAAGAACTGTCTAATTAAAAAAAAAAGTTAATTGGGGCTGTTTAAACACCCTACCTTGTTAATGTTCCTCAAAGTGACCACATTAATGGTCCACCATGAGTCTCAATCCATATTTGTCATCGTATTAAGAGAGGGTAATAATTTCCCTCTCATTGTCTTGGACTTTATCATGCGAGCCAATGAAAGTATATTTCATGAAACATTTTAACGAGTTGCCGGTTTTTCCACAGTTGGAAAAAGAAAGCCAATTGTAGAGGAAAGAGTCTACATTAATGGTCCACCATGGATCTCAATCCATACCCGTCATCATATTAAGAGAAAGAAATCATTTTCTTCTCATTAACCCATACAACAGAAACTCTCCAACTGTAGAAAATCTGGCAACTCCGAAATGTCATGAAGTTCATACCCAAGTTGTTGTTTTTTTCACAATTGGAAAAAGGAAGACAATCATGGATAAAAGTGGGTTAGAGAGGTCTGAGCCAAAAAATTGCTTAATAAAACAAAATCTTTAATGGGGCTGTTGGAACACCCTACGTTTTGAATGTTCCTCAAAGTGACCACATTAATGGTCCACCATGAGTCCTAATCCATACCCATGATCATATTAAGAGGAAGAAATCATTTTCTTCTCATTAACCCATACAACGGCAACTCTCCAACTATAGAAAAGCCGGCAACTCAGTATGATCATCCATGAAATGTACTTTTATGGGCTCACATGATCGAAGAGGTACGTAAATTTCATAAAGTTCATACCCAAGTTGCTGTTTTTTTCACAATTGGAAAAACAAAGACATCATGGAGGAAAGTGGGTTAGAGAGGTATGAGCCATAAAACAGTCTAATAAAACAAAATGTTCATTGGGACTGTTGGAACACCCTACCTTGTGAATGTTCCTCAAAGTGACTGCCCACATTAATGTATTGGTTTAGTTCTTGTCCAACACAGTTTTCTGTGTCGACTTTTTGTTTGTTTTAATAATTTGTTGATACATATGTATTGTCATTTTGGTCCAATGACCCTGTTCAGGAAATTGTAAAATTAAAACGTATATTAACGCTACTATTGGTGCCTATAAAGTCCATTCCACATTAATGGTCCACCATGAGTCTCAGTCCGGGAGAGTAATAATTTTCCTCTCATTGTCTTGGATTTTATCATCTGAGCCAATGAAAGTATATTTCATGGAACATCCTAACGAGTTTCTGTTTTTTCCACAGTTGGAAAAAAAAAGACAATTGTAGAGGAAAGAGTCTACATTAATGGTCCACCATGGATTTCAATCCATACCCGTCATTATATTAAGAGAAAGAAATGATATTCTTCTCATTAACCCATACGGGAACTCTCCAACTATAGAAAAGCTGTCAACTCAGTATGATCATCCATGAAATGTACTTTTAGGGGCTCACATGATCCAAGACTTACGAAAATGTCATGAAGTTGATACCTGGATTTTATCATGTGAGCCATTAAAATTATATTTCATGGAAGACCATACCAAATTTTTGGCTTTTCCACAGTTGGAAAGAGGAAGACAATTGTGGAGGAAAGTTGGTTAGAGGGGTTTGAGCCAAAAGAACTGTCTAATAAAACAAAAGATGTTCATTGGGGCTGTTGAAACATGATACAAGACGTACCAAAATTTCATGAAGTTCATACCTAAGTTGCCGTTTTTTCCACAGTTGGAAAAAGAAAGACAATTGTAGAGGAAAGTGTCAACATTAATGGTCCACCATGGATCTCAATCCATACCAGTCATTATATTTCTTCTCATTAACCCATACGGGAACTTTCCAACTGTTGAAAATCCGGCAACTCAGTATGATCATACATGAAATGTACTTTTGTGGGGCTCACATGATCCAAGACGTAGGAAAAATTCATGAAATCCATACCTAAGTTGCCGTTTTTTTTCACAGTTGGAGAGGTCTGAGCCATAGAACAGTCTAATAAAACAAAACGTTCATTGGGGTTGTTGGAACACCCTACCTTGTGAATGTTCCTCAAAGTTGCCCACATTAATGGTCCACCGTGAGTCTCAATCCAGGAGAGTAATAATTTTCCTCTCGTTGTCTTGGATTTTATCATCTGAGCCAATGAAAGTATATTTCATGGAACATCTTACCGAGTTGGAAAAAGAAAGACAATTGTGGAAGAAAGTGTCTACATTAATGGTCCACCATGGACCTCAATCCATACCCGTCATTATATTAAGAGAAATAAATAATTTTCTCCTCATTACCCCACACAACGGGAACTCTACAACTGTTGAAAAGCCGAGAACTCAGTATGATCATCCATTAAATTTACCTTTATGGGCTCACATGATCCAAAACGTACGAAAATTTCATGAAGTTCATATCTAAGTTGCCGGTTTTTGGAAAAGGGAAGACATTGTGGAGGAAAGTTGGTTAGAGAGGTCTGAGCCATAAAACGGTCTAATAAAATAAAATGTTCACTGGGGCTGTCGGAACCCCCTACCCTGTGACTGTTCCTCAAAGTGACTGCCCACATTAATGGTCCACCAAGAATCTCAGTCGGGGAGAGTAATATTTTTCCTCTCGTTGTCTTGGATTTTATCATCTGAGCCAACGAAAGTATATTTCATGGAACATCTTACCGAGATTCCGTTTTTTTCCACAGTTTTCCACAGAAAAGTTGGAAACTCAGTATGATCATCCATGAAATGTACTTTTATGGGGCTCATATGATCCAAGACGTACGAAAATTTCATGAAGTTCATACCCAAGTTGCCGGTTTTTTAACAATTGGAAAAAGGAAGACATCATGGAGGAAAGTTGGTTAGAGAGGTCTGAGCCATAAAACGGTCTAATAAAATAAAATGTTCATTGGGGCTGTCGGAACCCCCTACCCTGTGACTGTTCCTCAAAGTGACTGCCCACATTAATGGACCACCACGAGTCTCAGCCCAGACCCATCATCATATTACAAACGAGAAATCATTTTCTTCTCCTCTATGAACAGAGATGAATGCTCTTTTTTATGGTTTTAGGAGGCGCAATAAAGCCTCCTAATACGGATGATCAAGTCAGGGTTTGATAAATGTGCTCCACAGGAATTAATTTTCCACAGAGAACGCGGGAGAGCGCTTCCCCCCCTCCCCCCCTTCCCCGCAGGCCACACCTATCATTCCACGGCTGCATCACCGGCGGCGTGATTGAGTGCTCCTCCCGGACGCATGTGTAACTGAATATGTATTTTGCATAAATAAATATGGAAAGCAGATTTACTGCCACGTGGATCATCTATTTTCTTTTTCTGGGAGAACGATATTCATCATTTATCAAAGAGAGGCCCCTTTGTGACCCGGAACGCCGAGATCTCTGTGGCTGGATTTACAGGCTATATTTAGAAGAGAACATTCACCGAGAGGTAGACTGGCGATTAAAGATTCCTATAAAACAACGAGCTGTGAAATCACAAAATACAACTTAACTTTCCAGTTCTAACCTGCTAAAGGCATTTCCAGTGGAGCAAAAAATAAAAAATGGCGTACAAAGACTTGCCCTGTCCCCTGCCAGCATGCTGCCGAGAAGGACCCCTTGCTTCCTCTCTGGAGGCTGTGGTCTACATGCAGAGGTCCAACACACCCCCCTGAACCAGAGATGGAACTCTCCAATCAGCAAATAGAATGCTCTCTGTGTAGAAGCAGTGGTCTCTCTGCAGAGGTCCAACCCCCTTTCCTGTGAGTCAAAGATGTAGCTCTCCTGCCAGCATGCTGCCGAGAAGGACCCTTGCTTTCTTTCTGGAGGCCGTGGTCTACCTGCAGAGATCCAACACACCCCCCTGAACTAGGGATGGAACTCTCCAATCAGCAAATAGAATGCTTCCTGTGAAGAAGCAGTGGTCTCTCCGCAGAGTTCCAACACCTTTTCTTATGAGTCAAAGATGTAGCTCTCCTGCCAGCATGCTACGGAGAAGAACCCTTGCTTCCTCTCTGGAGGCCGTGGTCTACCTGCAGAGGTCCAACACACCCCCCTGAACTAGAGATGGAACTCTCCAATCAGCAAATAGAATGCTCTCTGTGTAGAAGCAGTGGTCTCTCTGCAGAGGTCCAACCCCCTTCCTTATGAGTCAAAGATGTAGCTCTCCTGCCAGCATGCTGTGGAGAAGAGCCCCCCTTGCTTCCTCTCTGGAGGTTGTGGTCTACATGCAGAGGTCCAACACCCCCCCCTGAACCAGAGATGGAACTCTCCAATCAGCAAATAGAATGCTCTCTGTGTAGAAGCAGTGGTCTCTCTGCAGAGGTCCAACCCCCTTTCCTGTGAGTCAAAGATGTAGCTCTCCTGCCAGCATGCTGCCGAGAAGGACCCTTGCTTTCTTTCTGGAGGCCGTGGTCTACCTGCAGAGATCCAACACACCCCCCTGAACTAGGGATGGAACTCTCCAATCAGCAAGTAGAATGCTCTCTGTGTAGAAGCAGTGGTCTCTCTGCAGAGGTCCAACATCTTTCCTTATGAGTCAAAGATGTAGCTGTCCTGCCAGCATGCTGCGGAGAAGAACCCTTGCTTCCTCTCTGGAGGCTGTGGTCTACCTGCAGAGGTCCAACACACCCCCCTGAACTAGAGATGGAACTCTCCAATCAGCAAATAGAATGCTCTCTGTGTAGAAGCAGTGGTCTCTCCCCAGAGGTCCAACCCCCTTCTTTATGAGTCAAAGATGGAGCTCTCCAATGAGCACCTATAAGGCTCTCTTTGGGGGAGGAGAAGCAGCAGAGGTCCAACACACCCCCTGCTGTGTTAGAGACTGAGCTCTCCAATCAGCAAAGCGAATACTTTCTCTATGGAAACAGTGGTCTCCCAGCAGAGGTCCAACACAATTCCCTGTTAAGTCACAGATAGAACTCTACAATCAGCAACTCTAATGATATGCATGTAAAATGGCGTACAAAGACTTGCCTATCCCCCGGCCAGCATGCTGCCGAGAAGAACACTTGTTTTTTTTATGGAGGCCGTGGTCTCCCCGCAGAGGTCCAACACACCCCCTGAATCAGAGATGGCACTCTCCAATCAGAAAATATAATGCTTTCTGTATGGAAACAGTGGTCTCCCTGCAGAGGTCCAACACATTTCCTGTTAAGTCACAGATAGAACTCTACAAATCAGCTTATCAAATGATCTGCAGGTAGAAGCAGAGGTCTCCCTGCAGTGGTCAGACATGCTTTCTGCTGAGCTAGAGATAGGGCTCTCCAAACAGCAAATCGAATGCCCCCTGTATGGAAGCAGTTGTTTCTTTGCAGAGGTCCGACACACCTCCAGCTGGGTCAGAAATAGAATTCTCCAATCAGCAAATCTAATGATCTGCATGTAGAAGCAGTGGTCTCCCTGCAGACATCCCAACAACCCCCTGCTGAGTCAGAGATAGAGCTGTCAAATCTGCTTGGAAACGCCCACTCTTCCAGGCGGACACCCAAGACCGATCCTAGGCGGGTGCACTGGGTGCACCGCGCCCAGACGCCAAAGCTCAAGTGGTAGTGGGCTACCAATAGGGGGGGCATTCCACAGTGAGGCTGCATTTGTTGGGCACTGGTGAGGCTGAATTTGATGGGCACCTCCCAAATCTGCTTGGAAACGCCCACTCTTCCAGGCGGATACCCAGGACCGATCCTAGGCGGGTGCACAGGGTGCACCGCGCCCAGACGCCAAAGCTCAAGTGGTAGTGGGCTACCAATAGGGGGGGCATTCCACAGTGAGGCTGCATTTGTTGGGCACTGGTGAGGCTGAATTTGATGGGCACCTCCCAAATCTGCTTGGAAACGCCCACTCTTCCAGGCGGACACCCAAGACCGATCCTAGGCGGGTGCACTGGGTGCACCGCGCCCAGACGCCAAAGCTCAAGTGGTAGTGGGCTACCAATAGGGGGGGCATTCCACAGTGAGGCTGCATTTGTTGGGCACTGGTGAGGCTGAATTTGATGGGCACCTCCCAAATCTGCTTGGAAACGCCCACTCTTCCAGGCGGATACCCAGGACCGATCCTAGGCGGGTGCACAGGGTGCACAGCACCCAGACGCCAAAGCTCAAGTGATAGTGGCGTACCAACAGGGGAGGCGTTCCACAGTGAGGCTGCATTTGATGGGCACTGATGAGGCTGCAAGCGATGGACCCTGAGGGGGCTGCATTTGATGGGCACTCATGAGGCTGCATTTGATGGGCACTGGTGAGGCTGCATTTGATGGGCACTGATAAGATGACCACGCCCATGTGGGAGGTGCCAGAACTATTTCTACACACAGGCGTCTGTAACCTTAGGATCTGCCCTACATAACTCTGCCCAAGACACAGCCCAATGTTTGCATGAGAATTGAGGGCTCAATAGAGGAGAACTGAAGCCAGGTGGCTGTGATGATTCCAGGAAGCTCTGTACAGCATCCTGGCGGCCCCTCCCACCAGCCACGATCTGCCTGCATTGTGTAGAGAAGCACAGAGACCCAGTGCTGGTTGGTCCAAAATAAGGTTTGCATTGGAAACATTTCATGCTGATGAGGAAGCAAAAGGAGGAACCAGAAAAGGTAAAATGTATTTCAACTTTAAGACCTCATTTGAAGCAAAGTACCTGTGTGAGCGGGCACTGACGGAAGCAGCAGCAGCTTCAGGGCTCGAGTGCCACATATCAGTTCTGCGGCTGTATTCCTGGAGGTTGCAGTCATGCGGCACGTTCATGTGGCACATGAGCTGGATACCGGCAGCTTCCGTCGGTGCCTTTGGCTTGGTGACCTGGTCTGTGGCGGTACGTTCCTCTCTGATGTCGGAGATTTAATCCTGGGTAAGGAGGACCGATCTGCCCGACTCTTCTCCCGTGTTCAGATTTCAATTTTGTAGACCACAGGGGAGCGGTGTGACAACTGGAGGGTGGAGCAGTGACAGCTAAAGGGGGGAGCAGCGACAGCTGAAGGGGGGAGCGGTGACAGCTGAAGGGGGGAGCGGTGACAGCTGAAGGGGGGGAGCTGTGACAGCTTAAGGGGGGAGTGGCGATCCAGCATGGGAGGATGAATCTGGAATAGAAGGATGAATCCGGAACAAAAGGAAGGATCCGGCACGGAAGGAAGGATCCAGCACGGAAGGAAGGATCCAGCACGGAAGGAAGGATTCCGGCACGGAAGGAAGGATCCCGGCACGGAAGGATGGATCCCGGCACGGAAGGATGGATCCCGGCACGGAAGGATGGATCCCGGCACAGAGGGGTGGATCCCGGCATGGAAGGATGGAACCAGGCACGGAAGGATGGATCTGAAACGGTAGGATGGATCCGGCACGGAAGTTTGAATCCCGGAAGGAAGGCTGTATCCTGGCACAGAAGGATGGATCCGGCACGTAAGGATGGATCCGGCACGTAAGGATGGATCCGGCACGGAAGGATGGATCCGGCACGGAAGGATGGATCCGGCACGGAAGGATGGATCGGGCACGGAAGGGTGGATCCGGCACGGAAAGATGGATCCTGGCACAGAAGGACGGATCCTGGCGCAAAAGGATGGATCCTGGCATGGAAGGATGGATCTGAAACGATAAGATGGATCCGGCACGGAAGTTTGAATCCCAGGACAGAAGGCTGGATTCTGGCACAGAAGGATGGATCTGGCATGAAAGGATGGATCCGGCATGAAAGGATGGATCCTGGCACAAAAGGATGGATCCTGGCACAAAAGGATGGATCCTGGCACAAAAGGATGGATCCTGGCACAAAAGGATGGATCCTGGCACGGAAGGATGGATCCCGGGACGGAAGGCTGGATCCTGGCACAGAAGGATTGATCCGGCACAGAAGGATGGATCCGGCATGAAAGGATGGATCCGGCATGAAAGGATGGATCCGGCATGAAAGGATGGATCCGGCATGAAAGGATGGATCCGGCATGAAAGGATGGATCTGGCATTAAAGGATGAATCCGGCATTAAAGGATGGATCCGGCATTAAAGGATGGATCCGGCATGAAAGGATGGATCCTGGCACGGAAGGATGGATCCGGCATGGAAAGATGGATCCGGCATGGAAGGATGGATCCAGCAAGGAAGGCTGGATCCCGGCACGGAAGGATGGATCTGAAACGGAAGGATGGATCTGAAACGGAAGGATGGATCTGAAACGGAAGGATGGATCTGAAACGGAAGGATGGATCCAGCACAGAAGGATGGATCCGGCACAGAAGGATGGATCCGGCACAGAAGGATGGATCCGGCACAGAAGGATGGATCCTGGTACAGAAGGATGGATGCCGGCACAGAAGGATGGATCCCGGCACAGAAGGATGGATCCCGGCACAGAAGGATGGATCCCGGCACAGAAGGATGGATCCCGGGACGGAAGGCTGGATCCCGGCACGGCACTGAAAGTGTAAATCGTAGGTTTCACCTTGAGGCTTCCTCGGCGTGCTTTTCTTGGTCATTGACTTGACATTAAACACACGCAGGGTTATGTGCCATCACGTCGCACAATCCTCACACTCTGTCCCCGTTACTATAACAACAGGAAACGGAACCCCAGGAGGCCATTGACATCTCAATTGCCACAATCACACTCCGTTTGGACCTTTTTTTTTATTCTTAATCAGAAAGTGGTTCCAGGTGGAGGACTATAAGCCTTGGAGGAATACTGCGAGTGCAATAAGCCATAGTGCAGCAAGCAGAGGCCATTATACTCCCCCTCATCCCAAACTATTCATATTCAAATCATTAGCAAGGTTGGAGAGCGAGAATGGAATTTACGAAAAAAGCCAAGGCCAGCCAAAGTATTGTTCTAGGTTTAAGAGGGTGCGGGTGGGATGTACGCCATATGGCTTAACATTTCTGAACACCCCTGACCCACTATGTTGGAAATTCTGTTCCAAAATCATGGCCATTAATATGGAGCCCCCCCCCATCACTTCCATCCATGGCCATTATTATGGCGCTGCTCCCCTCCCCCCATGACCATTCATACGGAGTTGCCCTCCACTCTAACTATGGCCATTGATATGGAGTTCCTCCCTTTACAGCTATTAATAAGTTGTCCTCTCTACTCATTGCCATTAATATAGAGCTGCTCCTTTCCCACATGGCCATTATATGATGCCCCCCCCCCCCTCAAATAATGGACATTAATATTGAGTTCCCGACCCCTTCCATCCATGGCCAATAAATTGCTCCCTCCCCTCCACAACCATTAATACGGAGTTGCCTTCCACTCCAACTATGGCCATTAATATGACGTTTCTCCTTCCCTCCATGACCATTAATACAGAATGTTTCACCGACCATCTTAGGAATTTCTCTGGATCAGTGCTCAATTGGTCTTAGAAATCCCAAGAAGTTTGCAAGGTTGTAGTAACCTCGGGGTTGCCTTGTTGCTCCAAACAAATGTGGCATTTCCCAGATGGTGAGAACTTTGGAACACACCTGCATCATGTGGGTAGAAATGGCCACTTGTAGTCTCCATTCAAAGCCGTTATGCAACGTAGGAGGCCCATCGAGAAAGAGGGTTAAGGGTGTTTTCACCTTGAAATGGTCACTTGTATTTGCCATCCAAAGCCCAGGTGATAATGCAGGCGGCGTACTGACAAAGAGGGTCAAAGGCGCTTTCCCTGCAAAATGGCCAGTTGTAGTCTCCATCCAAAGTCCAGCTGACAAGGTAGGTTGTCTACTGAGAAAGAGGGTCAATGACATTATCACCCTGAAATTGTAACTTGCAGATTCCATCCAAAGCCTAGGTGACAAGGTAGGAGGCCTACTTAGAAAAAGGGTCAAAGGCATTGTCACTGCAAAATGGCCACTCGTAGTCTCCATCCAAAGTCCAGCTGACAAGGTAGGAGGTCTACTGAGAAAGAGGGTTTAAAAGGCATTGTCATCTTGAAATGGCTATTTGTAGTCTCCATCCAAAGTCCAGTTGACAATGTAGGCGGCCTACTAAGAAAGAGGGTCAAAGCCATTGCCACCTTGAAGTAGGAAGTAGGCTGGATGACAATGGGTGTCTTTTGGCCTAAAAGTAGGCTGGATGGCACTGGGCGTCATTTGGCCTGGAAGTGGACTAGATGGCACTGGGTGTCATTTGACCTGGAGGTAGGCTGGATGACTCTGGGTGTAATTTGGCCTGGAAGTAGGATGAATGACACTGGGCGTCATTTGGCCTGGAGGTGGGCTGGATGACTCTGGGCGTCATTTGGCCTGGAAGTAGACTAGATGCCACTTGGTGTCATTTGACCTGAAAGTAGGCTGGATGGCACTGGGCGTTATTTGGACTGGAAGTAGACTAGATGCCACTTGGTGTCATTTTATTGGGAGGTAGGTTGGATGACTCTGGGTGTAATTTGGTCTGGAAGTAGACTATATGCCACTTGGTGTCATTTGATTGGGAGGTAGGTTGGATGAATCTGGGTGTAATTTGGCCTGGAAGTAGGCTGGATGGCACTGGGCGTCATTTGGCCTGGAAGTAGGCCGGATGGCACTGGGCGTCATTTGGCCTTGAAGTAGACTAGATGATTCTGGGCCTCATTTGGCCTGGAAGTAGACTAGATGCCACTTGGTGTCATTTTATTGGGAGGTAGGTTGGATGACTCTGGGTGTAATTTGGCCTGGAAGTAGGCTGGATGGCACTGGGCGTCATTTGGCCTGGAAGTAGGCCGGATGGCACTGGGCGTCATTTGGCCTGGAAGTAGACTAGATGATTCTGGGCCTCATTTGGCCTGGAAGTAGACTAGATGCCACTTGGTGTCATTTTATTGGGAGGTAGGTTGGATGACTCTGGGTGTAATTTGGTCTGGAAGTAGACTAGATGCCACTTGGTGTCATTTGATTGGGAGGTAGGTTGGATGAATCTGGGTGTAATTTGGCCTGGAAGTCGGCTGGATGGCACTGGGCGTCATTTGGCCTGGAAGTAGGCCGGATGGCACTGGGCGTCACTTGGCCTGGAAGTAGACTAGATGATTCCGGGCCTCATTTGGCCTGGAAGTAGGCTGGATGACTTGTGTCATTTGACCTGGAAGTAGGTTAGATTTAACTAGGTTCCATTCGTCCTGGACGTAGGTTGGACCGCACTGGGTAGCATTGGACCTGAAAGTAGACTAGATGATTCTGGGCCTCATTTGACCTGGAAGTAGGTTAGATTTCACTGGGTGCCATTCGTCCTGGACGTAGGTTGGACAGCACTGGGTAGCATTGGACCTAAAAGAAGGCCGAAAGGAACTTGGTGTCATTTGGCCTGGAAGTAGGTTGGATGACAATGGGTTTCATTTGGCCTTGAAGTAGGCTGACTGACTCGGTGTCATTTAGCCTGGAAGTTGGATGGAAGTCTCTGGGTGTTATTTAAACTGGAAGAAGGCCTCAGATTTGTGAGTCTGTGGGGGAAAACCCCTACAGAGGGGGGAATTCTGCATCAATAAGTTTGGTTGTTAATTTTTAAACTGCCGATTTCCTAATTTTACTTCCAGTTGGGTTTGGTGTACAGATAAAGATCTGAATGAATTCATAACTGGACTACAGTCAAGGTTTTCTATTTGCCTGGAGTTTCTCTTTTACAGCAGAGAGGACAGCCAACGGCGCTGATTAATACTGCCAGCCGCAATCCTCCCCCTCTAATGACAAATTTTATTCCACATAACCTCTGGTTTCCTCCGCACTACATATTGCATAAACACAGACACATTTTAGTCCCACGGCCTGGCGTTGGCCTCATTTTTTTTCTGGAATTGGCGTTGCGACACATTTCCGAAGCCATTCCTGCAGCCAAGGAGACGGGTCGCGGGTCTCATTCATCTCGCCGCTCATGAATAACATGATTGTGGCGTTTGCATCGCGGGGAAAAAAAAACGCGTGTCACAATTCTGTCACTTCCACGTTGAGAAATAGAAAAGCGTATTTACCGAGAGAAAGAAAACTTTATTTTGCCGGCGTAATTTGTTCAGAAGAAGGAAGGAAGGTGATGGCCGGCGTCCCCTTTCTATCCATTAAGGCCGTTCCGGTAACAATGAGAGAATTGTAGAAGGGAGAAGGCCCAAGGTCAGCCGTGACTCACCACCGGTGATGCACGGTCTTCACTCTCCGGCGACGGGAGGCATTCAGATGTATGGCCTTTCAGGGAAAATAAAATTCTACAACTTCTTTTACTGTGGATGACACCGACATGCTTTATACTTCTCCGCATAGGAATACGGTTCGTCAAAAGAATCTTGAGTAGATGTCGGCGTCTGACAACAAGAAGGACCACGATGACCTCAAAACAAGCACAGCTGAAAGTGTGGCCTTCAAAGGACATATTTTACCCTACTTTCCATAATTCCCCATTATACCCCCCTGGAAAAATCATTTACTGTAAGACGCTGCTCATCTGTATTTCTGATCTTTTCTCTGCCGTGTCGCAGGCCAATCTGCCTCCGCCTACTTCCAAACACGCAGATCTTACCCAACCACAATATCTCCTTTAGACTTTCATTTTTTGTTATAACTTTAAAAGTAATTTTCAGTGTTATTGCTGCAGCTTTCATTAAAATAACCCCCTGGTGATCATGCCATGAGGGTCCTTGTAGCCACATTTGGCCCGCGGAGCCCTTTGATGTGGCCCGCTACCTCCTGCTCTGGAATGGTGGGTTGGCAAGCCCAGAACGCAGGTTGCCGACCCGCCATACCACAGCATCAGTGTTGTGAAGGAAGCTGGTGGTAGAGGAAGAAAGCGGCTGTGGAGCCCCTTAAGCAGATGATTCCTCTACAGCGCCGGCTTTTGCCGCAGGCGGAGTCTATGTCTAAGGTTCAGCTGACCAGCTTCAATTTCACATATGAAAAAGAAAGGAGGCCCGGAGCGAACAAAAATAAAATAAAAAATAGATTAGAGTAGCCATGAAAGTGTTAATAGGGTAACAGGTCACGTAGGGGTGAGCAGTTTGTCATTGAGGAGATGGCTTACCTGATGGGGGGGGGGGAGAAGCCACGTTGGGTGGGGTTAAGCTAGTGTAAGGAGAGGTGATTCAGCCTCTGCCGTACAGTGGAGATCGACGGATGCAGGGAACAACTTCTCACCCACCAGGCATTTACTGGCCATTGGGACTACCGGGAGTTTCTCGGTGGTCCGATGGCTCATTGGTCCGGTTTCACTGACAGCCAGTGGCGTTGCTAGGGGTGGATTTTGGGGGCTATAGCTCCGAGTCCAGGGGGGCCCAAACCACAGGGCCGCAGCCCACTATCAGGCCATGGTCTCTCTGCAGCCATGCGGCTGGAGAGCCGGGCGAGCGAGAGAGCAGAGAAATTACATCTATAACAAAGTGACGCGGGAAGATGGCTCAACAAGAACCCCCGGAATACCAATACGAGTGTTAAGTCAGCGGAACAACAAGTCAGCCATCTCCCCTCCGCCAGGGCTGAGGCGAGAGAAACCGATTCATCAATTTCACGTATGAAAAATAAAGGAGAAGAAGGGGAAAGATTGAAAGAGTTATTATCTCCGGAGATCTAGACTCGATATCCTTCATGAAAAGCAGGCGCAAGCAGCGAGGAAGAGCCCAAGAATCTGTAAGTAACGTGACTTTGTGCCGCAGGGCACTCTGGCAGAGCGCAGGGGGGCGAACAGATGCTCGGATAAAGACCCTCTGGCAACAGGGCCGGGGAAAACGGAGACATTGGAGCTCTATTAAACCCTTGCTGCTTTCCGCACTGTATGAAATGCATCATCGGGACGTTCAATTCACCCCCTTACGTGCCCTGGATTACCTGCATTGCAGTTGTGAAGGCACGAATCGGGGGCCTCTTGTTGGAACAGGTCTGACAATCTTCCCCTCCACCTGACTGCAAGTCGCAGAGCGCCGGGGGGACAACAGAGAGAGGAGGAAATCCTTCCCAGAAATTCCAGAAACTCTACTGCAGCGCTGTGAACATCTGCTCACTCGAGGAAGATGACACGTCCCGAAAAGCTTTTTTTCTAATTAATCGTCTGAAAAATGATTGCCAGTGACGCGACGGAGCTCGACGTAGCCGGGTATCGTCACTAAAGAAGCAAGGAAAGAATAACTGTCAACGGTAAACCAAAGGGGACCTTGTCAGCGCGGCTGTTCAGAGCCGAGGCTTCTATTGAAAGCTGGGAGCAGTGCTAGTTCCTGGGCCGACCACGGATGCAGCACCAGGCACAGGGACGTGCTCTATACCCTGGGACTAGCATTGCTGCTGGGACGCTGGCGGGCCTTGACATTGGATAGGATCCCATCAGTGACGGCTGGTGCTCAACAATTTGGGGGGGCACAAACTGAAAAAAAAACATAAATTGAAGCCACTGTGCCCATCAAATGCAGCTACTGTGCCCATCAAACGCAGCCACTGTCCACATCAAACGAAGCTACTGTGCCCATCAATTGCCACCACTGTGCCAAACGCAGCCACTGTGCCCATCAAACGCAGCCACTGTGCCCAAACACAGCCACTGTGCCCATCAACCACAGCAACTGTGCCCATCAAGCGCAGCCACTGTGCCCATCAAGCGCAGCCACTGTGCCCATCAAGCGCAGCCACTGTGCCCATCAAGCGCAGCCACTGTGCCCATCAATTGCTGACCACTGTGCCATTAATTGCAGCCACTGTACCAATAAATTGTGCCACTGTGCCATCAAATGCAGCTACTGTACCCATCAAATGCAGCCACTGTATCCATCAATTGCTGCCACTGTGCCAAACGCAGCCACTGTGGCAAACGCAGCCACTGTACCAATAAATTGCCACCACTGTGCCAAACGCAGCTACTGTACCCATCAATTTCTGCCAGTGTGCCCATTAAGTGCTGCCACTGTGCCCATCAAACACAGCTACTGTGCCATCAAACGCAGCCACTGTACCATCAAACGCAGCCACTGTGCCCCAGCAAGCGCAGCCACTGTGCCCCAGCAAGCGCAGCCACTGTGCCCCAGCAAGCGCAGCCACTGTGCCATCGAATGCAACCACTGTACCAATAAATTGCCACCACTGTGCCATCAAATGCAGCTTCTGTGCCCATCAAACGCAGCCTCTGTGCCATCAAATGCAGCTTCTGTGCCCATCAAATGCAGCCACTGTACAAATAAATTGCCACCACTGTGCCGTCAAACGCAGCCACTGTACCAATAAAGTAGCACCACTGCGCCATCAAACGCAGCTACTGCACCCATCAAATGCTGCCAGTGTGCCCATCAATTGCCACTACTGCGCCCCCATCAAATGCTTTAGGGGGGGCTGGGCTGTGGCTAGTCGTAGATAATGCCCTCAAGTCCGTGGGAGAAATGGTCCCCCAAGGGCAAGCAAAGGGCCACATCTGGCCCATGGGCTGCAGTCCGGATATCGCTGCTCTACATCCTTACATACTTTGCAGTCGGAGTCATTTCTGCACTTTGCGCAGCGTTTCCCTCAAGCAAACTTTTCTGATTTCTAAAGTGCATGTGATTTGCAAGTTATATTTGCAAAGGCTCCACTATTTTATGGGTTGGATAATGACTTAAATTTGTACATTTCACATCGCATTTAAAACTGCCAGGTTTTCAGCTTGCTTGGATTTTTATAAACGTCTCCCAATATAAACTGATATGATGAGTGTAGGAGCCCACTCAGCACTTTGTCGGAAAGAACATCGGCTAAGAAAAAAAACTTCAGTGAACTCTCATAAGTTTAAGGTCCATTTGGTGTAATTTTGAGCTCTTTACAAGCCCCCCCCCCCTCCCCCGTGTCATTCTCGTCTAGGTCCTCCAACACAAAAATATCCAATTGTGGGAGAAGCAGGGGGCTGGAGCCAAGGGCAAACAATTTGTTTCTTGGGGTGAAGGTCTTCTTTAATAAGCTCCCTCAATTTGGACAGAAGGGAGGCCTAGAGCGAAAAAATAAAATAAAAAATAGAGTAGGATAGGCATGACAGTGTTAATAGTGGAACAGGTCACCCGGTGGGGGCGAGGGGGGCAGCTTGTCATTGAGCAGGTGGCTTACCTGATTGGATGGGAAGCCATGTTGGGTGGGGTTAAGCTAGTGTAAGGAGGGGTGATTCAGCCCCTGTCGTCCAGCGGACACAGGGAACAACTTTCCACTCACCGGGCATTTAATGGCCATCAGGACTACCGGGAGGTTCCCGGTGGGTCGATGGCTCATTGGTTCGGTTTCAGTGACAGCCAGTGGCGTGGCTAGGGGGCGGCTTTTGGGGCTATAGCTCCGAGTCCCAGAGGTTCCCCAACCACAGGGCCCACTACCAGGCCATGGTCTTTCTGCAGCAGTATGGGAGAGACTGACGGGTGAGAGAGCAGAGAAATTACATCATCTCCCACCAACTGCCCTGCATCACAGCTGTTCCACCCTCACTGAGCAGTCCCTTTGTTGGTGTCATCTGGAGGAAGGTTGCCCCATCGTTGGCAACAGCAGGAGGAACGGTGGCCCCGTCGTTGGCGTCAGCAGGAGGAACGGTGGCCCCATCAGTGGCATCAGCTGTAGCAACGGTGGCCCCATCAGTGGCATCAGCTGTAGCAACGGTGGCCCCATCAGTGGCATCAGCTGTACCAACGGTGGCCCCATCAGTGGCATCAGCTGTAGCAACGGTGGCCCCATCAGTGGCATCAGCTGTAGCAACGGTGGCCCCATCAGTGGCATCAGCTGTAGCAACGGTGGCCCCATCACTGGCATCAGCTGTAGCAATGGTGGCCCCATCAGTGGCATCAGCTGTAGCAACGGTGGCCCCATCAGTGGCATCAGCTGTAGCAACGGTGGCCCCATCAGTGGCATCAGCTGTAGCAACGGTGGCCTGTCGTAGGAGCCAGCTGGAGCAACGGTGGCCCCATCAGTGGCATCAGCTGTAGCAACGGTGGCCCGTCGTCGGAGTCAGCTGGAGCAACGGTGCCTCGTCGTCGGAGTCAGCTGGAGCAACGGTGCCCCGTCGACGGAGTCAGCTGGAGCAACGGTGCCCCGTCGTCGGAGTCAGCTGGAGCAACGGTGCCCCGTCGTCGGAGTCAGCTGGAGCAACGGTGCCCCGTCGTCGGAGTCAGCTGGAGCAACGGTGCCCCGTCGTCGGAGTCAGCTGGAGCAACGGTGCCCCGTCGTCGGAGTCAGCTGGAGCAACGGTGCCCCGTCGTCGGAGTCAGCTGGAGCAACGGTGCCCCGTCATCGGAGTCAGCTGGAGCAACGGTGCCCCGTCGTCGGAGTCAGCTGGAGCAACGGTGCCCCGTCGTCGGAGTCAGCTGGAGCAACGGTGCCCCGTCGTCGGAGTTAGCCGGAGCAACGGTGCCCCGTCGTCAGAGTCAGCCGGAGCAACGGTGCCCCACTGTTGGTATCAGTGAAAAGAATAGTGCATCATATCAGTCAGAGGATTAGTGCCCCCAGTGAAAGGGTTTGCAAAGGGCGGCAGTTTGGAGACTTCTGCTCTAGTTTTACATGATTTGCAGCTGAATACCACATAAAATGTTTTATGGTTCCTTCCTCAGGGGTGAAACGATGAGAATAAATTAAAACATTGCTTGAGAAAACTGTTGAATGTCTTTAAAATCTGAAGAAAGATGATCTAGAAAAGTGGTTTGCGGCAATAACAAGGGGAAGGCGTTGCCCAGAGGTAACGCGTTTAGCATTGAGCATTATGGCGAAATATTGATCCTGAACCTTTTATAAATTGTCCACTTAGCGTTCCTCTCACGTGCGCTGACAATTTTGAAAAAAGCTTGGTTTCCTTTCACCCTTCCTTGTAATTGGACTAGCAAGCCGCTAGCAATGCAAAAATAAATAAAAAAATTAAAATAAAACAAGCAAACAAGATTAATTTTCTGGAAAAGGGAGGAGGTGGGGTGAGGAGAGAGGACGCCGACGGCGGCGGGGCAGAGAACAGGGGGGGGGGGGATCGTTTGGCTAATGAGCAGAAGATGACTCTGCATCACCCCTGAGATGATATTATTAATAAACGGGATTACGTTGACCTTGTTTTATCTGCTTACACTTCCAAAACATCGGTCTCGTGGTGCCCATCGCAATCGGGGGAAAGGCTTCGCCTTACAGGCTTATTAAATCATCCGCCTCCCTGCAGAGATCGGTTACCTATTAGGAGTCCCTGGCATCCGTGCGCAGATGACAGCCAACGGCTTACAATGGAAAAGGCCCCATTAAGGTGGACCCAAAATTTACCAACTCCTTCAACTGAATAGTAATTTACGCCAGAAAATGCCTTCAATTATTGTATACACCTGTACTGTATAATAAAAAAAACAATCAGTGCCTTGAAAAAGTATTCACACCCCTTGAAGTTCCCCACATTGTGTCATGTTCTCCAGTCTGGGCCCAGGAATCAGGTATTATAGCTGAATATCGCACCCAAGGACTAGACGGCACTAGCTTAGGTGCAAACTGGTACCCTTTCATTGTAAACCCCACACAGGATTCACACAGTGCCTTGAAAAAGTATTCATACCCCTTAAAGTTCCCAACATTGTGTCATGTTCTCCAGTCTGGGCCCAGGAATCGGGTATTATAGCTGAATATCGCACCCAAGGACTAGACCAGTGTTTTTCAACTCCAGTCCTCAAGGCGCACCAACAGGTCATGTTTTCAGGCTTTGCATTATTTTGCACAGGTGATTTCATCTGAGGGAAATCCTAAAAACTTGACCTGCTGGGGTGCCTTGAGGGCTGGAGTTGAAAAACACTGGACTAGACGACACTAGCTTAGGTGCAAACTGGTACCCCTTTATTGTAAACCCCACACAGGATTCATACAGTGCCCTGAAAAAGTATTCATACCCCTTAAAGTTCCCCACATTGTGTCCTGTTCTCCAGTCTGGCCCCAGGAATCGGGTATTATAGCTGAATATCGCACCCAAGGACTAGACCAGTGTTTTTCAACTCCAGTCCTCAAGGCACCCACAACAGGTCATGTTTTCAGGCTTTCCATTATTTTGCACAGGTGATTTGATCAGTTTCACTGCCTTAGTAATCACCACAGCCACAGGGAAATCCTGAAAACTTGACCTGTTGTGTGCCTTGAGGACTGGAGTTGAAAAACACTGGACTAGACGACACTAGCTTAGGTGCAAACTGGTACCCCTTTATTGTAAACCCCAGCAGACTATGATAGTCCCTTGAGTCTACAATCGATGTTTTTCAGAGCTGACGTGTTTCAGGGGCGTACCCCTTTCTTCAGAGCTTGGTGGTCTGTAGTGGTCCCCCACAATGATAGGAGCTATCATAGTCTGCTGGTGTTGCTGTGTTTTGTTGCTGTGCTGTCTTTCAAGGCTCTATTTTAAAACTCAAATTGTGAGTATAATGATTGATTTTAATATTTTAATAAAAGTTACCCAAACGGTATCACACTAGGTCGGTGCGCCCTCCGTCCTTTTTCTTTTTGCACCATTCCTTGGTTCCATGCCCTACCCACCTCTGAGCACCATTCCTTGGTTCCATGCCCTACCTACCTCTGAGCACCATTCCTTGGTTCCATGCCCTACCCACCTCTGAGCACCATTCCTTGGTTCCATGCCCTACCCACCTCCGAGCACCATTCCTTGGTTCTATGCCCTACACAGCTCCAAGCACCATTCCTTGGTTCCATGCCCTACCCACCTCCGAGCACCATTCCTTGGTTCCACCCCCTACCTACCTCCGAGCACCATTCTTTGGTTCCATTCCCTACCCACCTCCGAGCACCATTCCTTGGTTCCATGCCCTACCCACCTCTGAGCACCGTTCCTTGGTTCCATGCCCTACCCACCTCTGAGCACCATTCCTTGGTTCCATGCCCTACCCACCTCCAAGCACCATTCCTTGGTTCCATGCCCTACCCACCTTCAAGCACCATTCCTTGGTTCCATGCCATACCCACCTCCGAGCACCATTCCTTGGTTCCACTCCCTACCCACCTCCGAGCACCAATTCTTGGTTCCATGCCATACCCACCTCCGCGCACTATTCCTTGGTTCCACTCCCTACCCACCTCCGAGCACCATTCCTTGGTTCCACTCCCTACCCACCTCTGAGCACCATTCCTTGGTTCCATGCCCTACCCACCTCTGAGCACCATTCCTTGGTTCCATGCCCTACGAATCTCCGAGCACCATTCCTTGGTTCTATGCCCTTCACACCTCCAAGCACCATTACCTGGTTCCATGCCCTACCCACCTCTAAGCACCATTCCTTGGTTCCATGCACTACCCACCTCCGAGCACCATTCCTTGGTTCCATGCCCTACCCACCTCCGAGCACCATTCCTTGGTTCCATGCCCTACCCACCTCTGAGCACCATTCCTTGGTTCCACTCCCTACCCACCTCCGAGCACCATTCCTTGGTTCCACTCCCTACCCACCTCCGAGCACCATTCTTTGGTTCCATTCCCTACCCACCTCCAAGCACCATTCCTTGGTTCTATGCCCTACCCACCTCCAAGCACCATTCCTTGGTTCCATGCCATACCCACCTCCGAGCACCATTCCTTGGTTCCACTCCCTACCCACCTCCGAGCACCATTCCTTGGTTCCATGCCCTACCCACCTCCGAGCACCATTCCTTGGTTCCACCCCCTACCTACCTCCGAGCACCATTCTTTGGTTCCATTCCCTACCCACCTCCGAGCACCATTCCTTGGTTCCATGCCCTACCCACCTCTGAGCACCGTTCCTTGGTTCCATGCCCTACCCACCTCTGAGCACCATTCCTTGGTTCCATGCCCTACCCACCTCCAAGCACCATTCCTTGGTTCCATGCCCTACCCACCTTCAAGCACCATTCCTTGGTTCCATGCCATACCCACCTCCGAGCACCATTCCTTGGTTCCACTCCCTACCCACCTCCGAGCACCAATTCTTGGTTCCATGCCATACCCACCTCCGCGCACTATTCCTTGGTTCCACTCCCTACCCACCTCCGAGCACCATTCCTTGGTTCCACTCCCTACCCACCTCTGAGCACCATTCCTTGGTTCCATGCCCTACCCACCTCTGAGCACCATTCCTTGGTTCCATGCCCTACCCACCTCTGAGCACCATTCCTTGGTTCCATGCCCTACCCACCTCCGAGCACCATTCCTTGGTTCCACTCCCTACCCACCTCTGAGCACCATTCCTTGGTTCCATGCCCTACCCACCTCTGAGCACCATTCCTTGGTTCCATGCCCTACGAATCTCCGAGCACCATTCCTTGGTTCTATGCCCTTCACACCTCCAAGCACCATTACCTGGTTCCATGCCCTACCCACCTCTAAGCACCATTCCTTGGTTCCATGCACTACCCACCTCCGAGCACCATTCCTTGGTTCCATGCCCTACCCACCTCCGAGCACCATTCCTTGGTTCCATGCCCTACCCACCTCTGAGCACCATTCCTTGGTTCCACTCCCTACCCACCTCCGAGCACCATTCCTTGGTTCCACTCCCTACCCACCTCCGAGCACCATTCTTTGGTTCCATTCCCTACCCACCTCCAAGCACCATTCCTTGGTTCTATGCCCTACCCACCTCCAAGCACCATTCCTTGGTTCCATGCCATACCCACCTCCGAGCACCATTCCTTGGTTCCACTCCCTACCCACCTCCGAGCACCAATTCTTGGTTCCATGCCATACCCACCTCCGCGCACTATTCCTTGGTTCCACTCCCTACCCACCTCCGAGCACCATTCCTTGGTTCCATGCCCTACCCACCTCCTAGCACCATTCCTTGGTTCCATGCCCTACCCACCTCCGAGCACCATTCCTTGGTTCCATGCCCTACCCACCTCTGAGCACCATTCCTTGGTTCCATGCCCTACCCACCTCCAAGCACCATTCCTTGGTTCCATGCCCTACCCATTTCCGAGCACCATTCCTTGGTTCCACTCCCTAACCACCTCCGAGCACCATTCCTTGGTTCCATGCCCTACCCACCTCCGAGCACCATTCCTTGGTTCCACTCCCTACCCACCTCCGAGCACCATTCCTTGGTTCCATGCCCTACACACCTCCAAGCACCATTCCCTGGTTCCATGCCCTACCCACCTCTGAGCACCATTCCTTGGTTCCATGCCCTACACACCTCCAAGCACCATTCCTTGGTTCCATGCCCTACCCACCTCCGAGCACCATTCCTTGGTTCCATGCCCTACCCACCTCTGAGCACCATTCCTTGGTTTCATGCCCTACCCATCTCTGAGCACCATTCCTTGGTTCCATGCCCTACCCACCTCTGAGCACCATTCCTTGGTTCCATGCCCTACCCACCTCTGAGGACCATTCCTTGGTTCCATGCCCTACACACCTCCAAGCACCATTCCTTGGTTCCATGCCCTACACACCTCCAAGCACCATTCCCTGGTTCCATGCCCTACCCACCTCTGAGCACCATTCCTTGGTTCCATGCCCTACACACCTCCAAGCACCTTTCCTTGGTTCCATGCCCTACCCACCTCCGAGCACCATTCCTTGGTTCCATGCCCTACACACCTCCGAGCACCATTCCTTGGTTCTACCCCCCTATCCAACTCTCAGTAATGGATTCAGAACCAAGTATCAATTTGTGGTGCCAAGCAATTTGTATATGATAGGAAGTAAAATAGATCCCCTGTAGCCAGCAACACTAGACTCTGAACAGCCAGCAACAATAGACCCCCTCCCTCAACAGTTGATGTCTCCCAGGAGTATAAGAGCCCTCCAGCAAAACTAGATCCTCTACCAGCGACAACTGACCTCCCCAGCAACAATAGACTCTACCCCTGTAAAAATAGATCCCTTGCAGCAACAATAGATCCCCCAGCAGCCAGCATTAATAGACCCTCCAGTACACCCCAGCGCCCCTTGCCATTACATACATTCAGAGCTGGAGTTGCCGGAACTGCGTTCCTCCTGAAAAAAAAGCCCTGGTTACGAGTGAGAAGGACATACGTTGGTCAGCGAGGAGGAAGATACGGGATGTATTTCTATATGAGGCCCGACATACAGGTGGGGTGATGAGCGCTGAAGTCATCTAAATGGCCAAGCCGAGTACTTAGACTTGGATTTCTTCCCACTCAATTTGGCGCATTGGGCAGTAAGTGCTTTCCATCGAATTCTGACAGCGGCAGCAGGTTCAGCCTCACCCCATGGGACCTTGATGGCTTTCAGGTCTGTTTTCAAGGAGATCAATTTTTATTCTCACATTGACTTTTGAGGTGAAACATTTTAAAGGGCTTGGACAAACACTTTCAAAGTTTTATAAGGTAGAAGCTTTGTGTTTCGAAGATGTTGTGGGGCTTCTCTTCTGGTCGAAATGTTCTAGACCTAAGAGAGGGCAGCAAAGGGGAACACCTCAGGCTTGTAAAGTAGGATCAGTGGCGTCGCTATGGGGGGGTTCAGACCGCACCCGGGGTAGCACCCGCCATGTAGGAAGTGATAGCTGAATGTGATCACCCCATCAGGACAAAATTAAAGTATGGGGCTTATTGGAGCTGCAGCTCCAGGTCCCTAGCCCAATATAGGCCCAGCCACCCAACCCTAACCCAAAGGGCCATCTTAATAGCATCATGGGCCCCTGGGCAAGAAATGCACTGGGGCCCCAGCTTGCCTGAATTTACACATCTACTTTCAAGAAATAAAGCATAAATAGTTGATAGAATTAAACATCTATTCATTAGTACTTTCAATAAAATCGATTTTACAAAAGGAAAAACGTTCCAGGGCACAGTACAGGGGGGGAGGCAGAAGGGCACAGTGCAGGGGGGAAGGCAGAAGGGCACAGTACAGGGGGGAATGCAGAAAGGCACAGTACAGGGGGGAATGCCGAAGGGCACAGTACAGGGGGGAATGCAGAAGGGCACAGTACAGGGGGGAATGCAGAAGGGCACAGTACAGGGGGAATGCAGAAGGGCACAGTACAGGGGGAATGCAGAAGGGCACAGTACAGGGGGGAATGCAGAAATGCACAGTACAGGGGGGAATGCAGAAGGGCACAGTACAGGGGGGAATGCAAAAGGGCACAGTACAGGGGGGAATGCAGAAGGGCACAGTACAGGGGGGAATGCAGAAGGGCACAGTACAGGGGGGAATGCAGAAGGGCACAGTACAGGGGGGAATGCAGAAGGGCACAGTACAGGGGGGAATGCAGAAGGGCACAGTACAGGGGGGAATGCAGAAGGGCACAGTACAGGGGGGAATGCAGAGGGGCACAGAACAGGGGGGAATGCAGAAGGGCACAGTACAGGGGGAATGCAGAGGGGCACAGTACAGGGGGAATGCAGAAGGGCACAGTACAGGGGGGAATGCAGAAGGGCACAGTACAGGGGGAATGCAGAAGGGCACAGTACAGGGGGGAATGCAGAAGGGCACAGTACAGGGGGAATGCAGAAGGGCACAGTACAGGGGGGAATGCAGAAGGGCACAGTACAGGGGGGAATGCAGAAGGGCACAGTACAGGGGGGAATGCAGATGGGCACAGTACAGGGGGGGGGTCAGGAGGGTACAATACTGGGATCAGAAGGGCACAGTATAGGTTCTGGGACACAACCATATTGGGACTGTTTAGTAAAAAGCGTGACTGTCCCAGCAAATCCGATACAAATGGCAATTATTCTGTAATGCAAGATTATTGTGGCGCCCCCCCCCCCCCCCATGTACCCGGGGGCCCCTGGGTGGTGCCCAGGAGTGCCTTTGCATTAACGTGGCCCTGCCCTTAAGTTTAATCTCTTCACTGTAGAGGATCTGACATTTAGTGGTGGTCACATCCACATTCATGACATTGTTACAGATGACAGAACATGCTGACATCACACGCCGTATCATTAATCATCTACCGGGGTCACACAGGACACAACGCAAAGTAAGAGTCGTAGAACTTTAATAATTTTCATCCTGGAAGAGGCTGAAGAAAAGAAGAAGGGGGAGGGGAGTCTTTGAATTGTAGCCAAAAGATCGCTGCTTGGGTAACAAACAGAAATATGTAGATGGGACTTCATAACCCAACAGTGTGGCTAATCGGCTTGGCCTGGCAGAGGTATTCTTGGGGTCCCAGATACTGTGAAGACTTTAAATAAAACTAAAAAAATATATATGTTTTATGATTTTTTTTTTTTGTTTCATCAATTTTATCAATTTCATCAATTTTATTTTATTATTATTACATTTTTTAAATCCTTTACTACCTTAGGCACCAAATTCCAACTCAAAGTATTCCAGGGTAACGGTTCTGTACCCTTTAGGGCAGGGGTCCTCAAACTACGGCCCTCCAGCTGTTCAGGAACTACAATTCCCATCATGCTTAGTCATGTCTGTGAATGTCAGAGTTTTGCAATGCCTCATGGGATGTGTAGTTCCACAACAGCTGGAGGGCCGTAGTTTGAGGATCCCTGCTTTAGGGGTATGGGAACTACATTTAAAAAAATAGCGGCGCTTTACCTCTGACGCCCCCAACGCCCCAGTGTGAAAAATGTGCTCACACATGAACTATAATTGCCCAGTATCCCCATACCCCCTTCTCCAGGTTGGAAGTTCCATCATCATGCCCACGAGTCCGATTAGACACCATTATGACTTTACAAGATGTCAATACCTTGGTTTTACTTTATATACACAATATTGTCAAAAGTATTGGGACACCTGCATTTACACACATATGAACTTTAATTGGCCAGTATCCACATACCTCATTCCCCAGGTTGAAAGATCCATCATAACCACCACCAGTCTGATTGGACACCATTATGACTTTATAAGATGTCAATAACTTGGTTTTACTTAACATACACTAAAGTCATAATGGTGTCCAATCAGACTGGCAATGATGATGGATCTTTCAACCTGGAGAAGGAGGTATGGGGATACTGGACAATTAAAATTCATGCATGCGTAAGGGCAGACGTCCCAATACTTTTGACAACATAGTGTATCTTGAGTAAAACCAAGCTATTAACATCTTGTAAAGTCATAATGGTGTCCATTCGGACTGGTGATGACGATGATGGATCTTCCAACCTGGAGAAGGAGGTATTGGGATACTGGGCAATTAAAATTCAAGTGTGTGTAAAGGCAGATGTCCTAATACTTTTGACACCATTATGACTTTACAAGATGTCAATAGCTTGGTTTTACTTAACATACACTATTGTCAAAAGTATTGGGACATCTGCCTTTACACACACATGAACTTTAATTGCCCAATATCCCCATACCTCCTTCTCCAGGTTGGAAGATCCATCATCCCCACCAGTCCGATTGGACATCATTGTGTCTTTATGAGGTGTCAATAACTTGATTTTACTTAACATACACTAAAGACATAATGGTGTCCAATCGGACTGGTGGCCGGGGGTGATGGATCTTCCAACCTGCAGAAGGAAATATGGGGATACTGGGTAATTAAAGTTCATGTGTGCGTAAAGGCAGACGTCCCAATATTTTTGACAATATAGTGTATCTTGAGTAAAACCAAGCTATTGACATCTTGTAAAGACATAATGGTGTCCATTTGGACTGGTGGTGGCGATGATGAATCTTCCAACCTGGAGAAGGAGGTATGGAGATACTGGGGAAGACATTGGAGATCTGCAACTGGAAAAAAGATGAAGAACCCACAGAGCATGAAAGCCAACACCAAAGGGTTGCTAATGGTTTCTGGGGTAATAGGATGATGGATCTTCCAACCTGGAGAAAGAGGTATGGAGATACTGGGGAAGACATTGGAGATCTGCAACTGGAACAAAAAGATGAAGAGCCCAGAGGTTAGAGCATAAAAGCCAACACCAAAGGGCTGCTAATGGTTTCTCGGGTAATATGATGATGGATCTTCCAACCTGGAGAAGAAGGAATGGAGATACTGGGGAAGAAATTGGAGATCTGCAACTGGAACAAAAAGATGAAGAGCCCAGAGGTTACCCCAGAAACCTAGAGCATGAAAGCCAACACCAAAGGGTTGCTAATGGTTTCTGGGGTAATACGATGATGGATCTTCCAACCTAGAGAAGGAGGTATGGAGATACTGGGGAAGACATTGGAGATCTGCAACTGGAACAAAAAGATGAAGAGCCCAGAGGTTAGAGCATAAAAGCCAACACCAAAGGGCTGCTAATGGTTTCTCGGGTAATATGATGATGGATCTTCCAACCTGGAGAAGAAGGAATGGAGATACTGGGGAAGAAATTGGAGATCTGCAACTGGAACAAAAAGATGAAGAGCCCAGAGGTTAGAGCATAAAAGCCAACACCAAAGGGCTGCTAATGGTTTCTCGGGTAATACGATGATGGATCTTCCAACCTAGAGAAGGGGGAATATGAAGATACTGGGGAATACATTGGCGATCTGCAACTGGAAAAAAGACGAAGAACCCACAGAGCATGAAAGTCAACACCAAAGGGTTGTCAATGGTTTCTGGGCAATTCGATAATGGATCTTCCAACCTGGAGAAGGGGGGATAAGGGGATACTTGGAGATCTGCAAATGGAAAAAAGATAAAGATCCCAAGAGGTTAGAGCAAAGCCAACACCAAAGGGTCGCTAATGGCGACACATTTTTCCGATTCACCGTCTCGCCTTCCGATGAAGGGAAAACGCCGGATGTTCAAGCTTCGCACATAACGATGCAGAAAGTTCATTAGTCTTCATTATCGGTGGAGTGTGAATGTTTAGCAGACCTCCCTGACCTCATTCCTTATTCTTCACAAAGATTCTCCTTCTGCTGCAAAACCACGGCGCAGGTAATTACACCTGGTGTCCGCGGGAAAATGTGTTTTTATCAAAATACAGATGTCGGATTGATCAGCAGATGGTATGGGAGCCGAGAACACTTTATAGCTGACCTCGGACCCGTCACAAATTTTTAATTACGCCGCTCTCGCTTTCACCGGGAACCAATTGCTGGCCAAGGAGAAGCAGTCGGAATTTCCCTTCTTTGTACATCGCCCGCCGTTTCCATTCTACCCGTCTCTGAGTCACGCGGGCTTATTCACACAGCGGCACAAAGAGCGATGGTGGGGGGGGGGGGGTGCAACGGTACGCCACGAGCAATCATTTGCCTTTGTTCAGCTGATTGAAGGTTAAGTTCGGTTGCCATTGGTTACGCCGCTTTACATATCATTTTCCCTTCGCGAAAATAAAACGCGATTCTTTCGAGTCTTTATAGTCGGTGAGATTGTCTCTAAACTGCTGGTAGAGAGTCTGCCCAATGCGAATATGGAAAACTGGATGATAGTTGAGTTGAGTTGAGAGGTATCTTAATATAGCGCGGTCTTACCCCGAAGGGTCCCTGACGCGCATATTTGATAGAAAGCTAAGAGTTAATAAAAAAGCGTTTCTGGGTAATAATTAAGATGGATGGAGTTATGGACTTCTATTTTAATTATTAAAACAAGAATCAAAGTCAAGACAACTATAAGGATCTTTCACAAAGAAATACGACGCTGTCCAAGGTGCTGAAAGAACTTCCACACACGCCTCACAATATATAAACTAGGAGGAATAATTCAACAATATACCGTGTATACCGTATATACTGGAGTATAAGCCGCTGAGGCACCTAATTGTACCACAAGAAACTGGGAAAACGTATTGACTTGAGTATAAAGCCTAGGGTGGGAATGCAGCAGCCACTGTAAGTGGAAAAGAGGGTCAACAATGCCCATTTGCAGCCTCGCTATGCCCATTGCAAGCCTCACTGTGCCCATTTGCATCAGGTTCCCCAGAGAGCCCCTTCCTTACATCAGGGTCCCCAGAGAGCCTCTTCTTTACATCAGGGTCCCCAGAGAGCCCCTTTCTTACATTGGGGTCCCCAGAAAGCCTGCCCTTACATTAGTGTCCCCTGAGAGCCCCTTCCTTACATCAGGGTGCCTAGAGAGCCCCTTCCTTACATCAGGGTCCCCAGAGAGCCTCTTCTTTACATCAGGGTCCCCAGAGAGCCCCTTTCTTAAATTGGGGTCCCCAGAAAGCCTGCCCTTACATTAGTGTCCCCTGAGAGCCCCTTCCTTACATCAGGGTGCCTAGAGAGTCCCTTCCTTACATCAGGGTCCCCAGAGAGCCTCTTCTTTACATCAGGGTCCCCAGAGAGCCCCTTTTTTACATTGGGGTCCCCAGAGAGCCCCTTCCTTACATCAGGGTGCCCAGAGAGCCCCCTCCTTACATCAGGGTGTCCAGAGAGCCCCTTTCTTGCATCAGGGTCCCCAGAGAGCCCCTTTCTTACATTGGGGTCCCCAGAAAGCCTGCCCTTACATTAGTGTCCCCTGAGAGCCCCTTCCTTACATCAGGGTGCCTAGAGAGCCCCTTCCTTACATCAGGGTCCCCAGAGAGCCTCTTCTTTACATCAGGGTCCCCAGAGAGCCCCTTTTTTACATTGGGGTCCCCAGAGAGCCCCTTCCTTACATCAGGGTGCCCAGAGAGCCCCCTCCTTACATCAGGGTGTCCAGAGAGCCCCCTCCTTACATCAGGGTGTCCAGAGAGCCCCTTTCTTGCATCAGGGTCCCCAGAGAGCCCCTTTCTTGCATCAGGGTCCCCAGAGAGCCCCTTTCTTGCATCAGGTTGCCCAGAGAGCCCCTTTTTTGCATCAGGGTCACCAGAGAGCCCTTACATTAGTGTCCCCAGAGAGCCCCTTGCTTAGATCATGGTCCCTAGACAGCTGACCCCCCCCCTTCCAGAGGTTCCCCGTGTACCTGGCAGGTGGAGGAGGGAGACGGCGGCTCTAGGGTGTCCACAGGCATGGGGATCTCCCTGGGGCTAGTAGTTCTTCTCCCGAGTGTATACAGAGGAGAGGGGAGGGGCCTCTGACCCGGGCATGTATAAGCAACAGTGTACAAGCAGTGCGACTCACTTAAAGTCAAACCGATACCTGCCCGGGAGGCCCCTCCCCCCTCCGCTGTATACAATGACACTCAGGAAGAGAGAACTACAAGCCCCAGGGAGATCCCGCCGCCCTCAGGCACCTTAGAGCGCTCTCGGTTGCCGCCTCCTACCCGCTGCTTTCTCAACGGCCAGCCAGAAGTGCAGGGGGAGATGCTGGGTTTTATGCTGGGTTTTTGGGTCTTGGGGTCTTTGGGGTCTTGGCCCCCCCTCCCCCACGGCGGCAGAATGGCAGGGCCCAGTCGCAAGTGTGACTGCAGGGACCCCTATAGTTCCGCCACTGATTTACTGGCAGGACATTTAAAAAAAAAGCGTCCTAAGCCACATTTTGAAGCAAGTGTGAATGGGACCTAAGGGGGCAACCTGATTATAGAGTATTGATCGTAGGGGCGGTTGGGCCGTGGATTCCTTTCTGTAAGAGCAGTCACATTCTTGTAGACTGTTGGTTCTCTACTGTAACTGGCTCCAGCTGGGAAATACTTACTGTAATTGAAGTCAGATTTTATTCTTTACAACGCGGCAAAAACAAAATGTTATTCTCTGCCAGGGGAAGCCGGTGATGGACAACAATGCATTAGCGGAATGTAACAATGGCGGCTCCTCTCCTTACAAGTGGTGAGACCTTCACTTAGAATTATTAGCATCTCTCCGGAGATTATTGATCCGAGAAAGTCATCCAACTGTCGTCACACCAAGCAGGAATATTGTGGAGGATCATTTGGCGTCCTTTCACTTAAATTTGTATTTTTTTTGTTTAATATATTTCAATTTGTATCTTTTTTGTTTGATATATATATAATATTGTATTTTTTTTATTTAATATATATACATTTTTATAATGTCTGTTTAATATGTATATAAATTTGCATCTTTTTTGTTTAATATATATAAATTTGTATCTTTTTTGTTTAATATATTAAAATTTGGTATATTTTTGTTTAATATATATCAATTTGTATCTTTTTTGTTTAATATATTTAAATTTGAATGTTTTTTTGTTTAATATATATATATATATATATATATAAAAAATGTTGTTTAATATATATAAATTTGTATCTTTTTTGCTTAATATATTTAAATTTGTATCTTTTTTTGTTTCATATATACATATATATAGATTAAAATTTGTATCTTTTTTTTGTTTAATATATATATATATATATATATAAATTGTTTAATATATATAAATTTGTATATTTTTTTGTTTAATATATCTATAAAAAAATGTTGTTTAATATATATAAATTTGTATCTTTTTTGTTTAATACAGTATATAACAATTTGTATCTTTTTTTTGTTTAACATATTTAAATTTGTATCTTTTTTGCTTAATATATATATATATATATATATAATATATATATATATATATATATATATATATATATATATATATATATATATATATAAATGTGTATCTTTTTTTGTTTAATATATTTAAATTTGTATATTTTTTGTTTAATATAGTTAAACTTGTATCATCTTTGTTTAATATATTTAAATTTGTATCTTTTTTGTTTTATATATAAATTTGTATTTTTTTTTGTTTAATATATATACATTTCTATTTTTTTTGTTTAATATATATATCGATTTGTATCTTTTTTTGTTTGATATATAAATTTGTATTTTGTTTTTGTTTTATATATATCAATTTGTATCTTTTTTGTTTAATATATATAAGTTTGTATCTTTTTTGTTTAATATATTTAGAACGAATAAAGAAATGCTGAACTTTGTAGGCTTATTGTCTTCTCCTACCCAAGTCCCGCTGATTTATGTTAATGAGCGCCGCCATGTAACGCAATCCGCTTTTCATAAATCATAAATAGATGTTTTTTTTTGTAGATACATCTTCTATAATTACAATAGAGCCCAGAAAAGCTCCAGCCTGTGTGACTCGGGTGACCCACCCCCGGGGGCCCCCCTGCTGCCCTCCAGCTTGCTGATTTAATGAGAGAATTAGAGATACAATTGCGGTGGAAGTACATTAATTAACAAGTGCAAGCTCTTGAGGTCAAAAGCGCCTACAGTCCACGCTCGCTGTAATTAATGAAAAACGCCGCGTTTCCGAAAAGCCTTTTCTAGGAGATAGATGATGTTTTCAAGAGGGATTTAGAAGTACTCGAGCAAAACGGCGCTGACGGCAGAAGAGGGGCGAGGTGGGCGTGAGGAGGAGGAGGGACCTGATCTTATGGGGGGGGGGTCAACCTAGAAAAAGGATCTCCGGCAGTGACAACCACCGGTGACCCGAAAGAGAGGCGGCTGTTCTGCTGGAAGAAAAAAATCTAATAAATAAATTAATGAATATTTTCCAAGAATTAACTTTATATTGGAACCCCCCCCCATCACATCAGAGGGCCAACATCTCATCAGAACCCCCCTTTAACATGAGAGTCCCCCCCCTATCACATCCATTCCTTCTTATCAAAACTCCTTCTCACATCAGAGCCCCCCCCCCCATTACAGTGTTCCCTTCTCATCAGACCCCCCCTTTCACATCAGAGTCCCCCCAAATCCCATCCTTCCTTCTCATCAGACCCCCCCTTTCACATCAGAGTCCCCCCCCAATCACAGTCCTTCCTTCTCATCAGACCCCCCCCCCCCTTTCACATCAGAGCCCACCCCCCATCACAGTGTTCCCTTCTCATCAGAACCCCTTCTCACATCAGAGCCCCCCCCCAACACAGTGTCCCCTTCTCATCAGACCCCCCTTTCACATCAGAGTCCCCCCCAATCACAGTACTTCCTTCTCATCAGACCCCCCCCTTTCACATCAGAGTCCCCCCAAATCCCATCCTTCCTTCTCATCAGACCCCCCCCTTTCACATCAGAGCCCACCCCCCATCACAGTGTTCCCTTCTCATCAGACCCCCCCTTTCACATCAGAGCCCACCCCCCATCACAGTGTTCCCTTCTCATCAGAACCCCCTTTCACATCAACAGGCTCTCCTTTCACATCAGAGTCCCCCCCCCCCAATGACAATCCTTCCTTCTCATTAGACCCCCCCCCCCTTTCACATCAGAGCCCACCCCCCATCACAGTGTTCCCTTCTCATCAGAACCTCCTTTCACATCAGAGTCCCCCCCCCCTAATCACAGTCCTTCCTTCTCATCAGCCCCCCCCTTTCACATCAGTCTCCTCTTCTAATCAGAGCCCTCTTGTAATGTCGAAGCCCCTCTTTCAAATCAGAGCCCCCCTTCTCATCAGAACCACCTTACCACATCAAGAGTCTCCCCTTTCACATCAGAGCCCCCCTCTCCACAGCAGAGCCCCCCTTTAAGTCAGAATTCACCCTTCTCATCAGAACCCCGCTTTCACATCAACAGTCTCCCCTTTCACATCAGAGCCCCCCCCCCCAATCACAGTCCTCCCTTCTTTCATCAGAACCGCTCCTTTCACATTAGAGTCTCCTCTTTCAATCAAGCCTTCTTTTCATTTTGAAGCCCCTCTTTCAAATCAGAGCCCCTCCCTTCTCATCAGAACCCCCCTTTCACATCATCAGTCTCTCCTTTCACATCAGAGTCCCCGCCCCCAATCACAGTCCTTCCTTCTCATCAGACCCCCCCCCCCTTCACATCAGTCGCCTTTTCTAATCAGAGCCCCCCTTGTAATCTCAAAGCCCCTCTTTCAAATCAGAGCCCTTCCTCTCCACAGTCAGAGTTCACCCTTCTCATCGGAACCACCTTTTCACATCAGAGTCCCCCCCCCCAATCACAGTCCTTCCCTCTCATCAGAACCGCCCCTTTCCCATTAGAGTCTCCTCTTCTAATCAGAGCCTCCTTTTCATTTCGAAAGCCATTCTTTCAAATCAGAGCCCCTCTCTCCTCATCAGAACCCCCCTTTCACATCAACCATCTCCTTTTTCACATCAGAGTCCCCCCCAATCACAGTGCTCTCTTTTCATCAGAACCCCCCTTTTCACAACATGGTCTCCCCTTTTCATCACAGTCCCTACTCGTCAAAACCCCCCTTTTTACATCAACAGTCTCCCCTTTCACATCAGAGTTACCCCCCCATCACAGTCCGCCCATCTTATCAGAACCCCCCCCTTTTACATCAGAGTCTATTCCTCCAATCAGAGCCTCCTTTTAATTTGAAAGTCCCTCTTTCAAATCAGAGCCCCCCCCTCCACATCAGAGTCCCCCCCCCATCACAGTCCTCCCCTCTCATCAGAGCCTCTTCTTTTACATTAGACCCCCCCTTCTCATTAGAACCCCCTTTTTCACATCAGAGTCTCCTCTTCTCATCAGAACCCATTTTTTTTTAAATCTCTGAGCATTTCTTTTAAATCAGAGCCCCCCCCCCCCTCTTCACATGACAGCACCCCCTTCAAATCAAAGTTCCCCTTCACATCTCAGTCTCCCCCTTCACATCAGGGCCCCCCCCCCCCCCATCACAGTGTTCCCTGCTCATCAGAACCACCTTTCACATCAACAGTCTCTCCTCTCACATCAGAGTCCCCCCTCCAATCACAGTCTCATCAGAACCCCCCCCCCCCCTTTCACATCAGTCTCCTCCTTTAATCAGAGCCCCCTTGTAATCTCAAAGCCCCTCTGTCAAATCAGAGCCCCCCCTTGTCCACAGCAGAGCCCCCCTTTAAGTCAGAGTTCCCCCTTCTTAACATCAGGAGTCTCCCCTTTCATATCAGAGCCCCCCCCCTTCAATCACAGTCCTCCCTTATCAGAACCACTCCTTTCACATTAGAGTCTTCTAATCAGAGCCTCCTTTTCAGGTCCAACCCCCCCCCCCCCCCACAACATTTCCCATCCTCACAAAAAAATAAAACGGCCCAACCTCTGGGAATCGGTGACCCGCGATCGTCTACATTAGTATGTTTCAATTCTCAGCGGCTTACAGAGAAAATGTTCAGCTGAATAAAAATAACTGCGCCAATTCTCCAGATTCGCAAATCGTTTTGCTCTTCCCGATTGGTGGCAGCTCCCTCTCCCCCCTTCCTTCTAGCCCGGGGTTATCGGTTCAATCACAAAACGGTGATTGCCTATCTGGTAATGGATTTCCCATCAAGGGATAAAGCAACTCACTGGAAACAAGTGGATTAAACCGGGAGAAGATTCTATCTGAATCCTCGCGCCGTGAATCCTATTTTACTGCGGTGATTGGGTTCCTCCCTCCCTCCAGATCAGAGAGAAAGGGCCCCGCGGGAAGCACAGAGGATGGGAAGGGACCGTCACCTGTGGAGGGCGCCGAATCTCAAATAATGTTCTGAGTCTGAAGAAATGTAGAGACCTCCTACTGTGCACCTGCCGATCACATATGGAAAGGCCTAGGGCTAGGCCATGAAGGAGGAGGTCAGGTCCTCTGTAAATGGGGACGATCCAAAAGCTTGGCCTATCTTCCCCAATAGCAAAGACTAGGCGGACATGAAGTGGTTGCAACGCGTTTCACAGAGAGTTCCACTACAGCAGCAACAGATCTACCCTAGCTGTAATGATGCCAGATACGGATCCACCCACAGCCAGAAACAAGTCCACCCCCCCCAGCCAGAAACAGATCCACCCCCAAGCCAGAAACAGATCCACCCCCCAGCCAGAAACAGATCCACCCCCCAGCCAGAAACAGATCCACCCCCCAGCCAGAAACAGTTGCACCCCCCAGACAGAAACAGATCCACCCCCCCAGACAGAAACAGATCCACCCCCCAGACAGAAACAGATCCACCCCCCAGGCCAGAAACAGATCCACCCCCCTAAGCCAGAAACAGATCCACCCCCCCTAGGCCAGAAACAGATCCACCCCCCTAGGCCAGGAACAGATCCACCCCCCTAGGCCAGAAACAGATCCACCCCCCAGGCCAGAAACAGATCCACCCCCCAGGCCAGAAACAGATCCACCCCCCAGGCCAGAAACAGACCCACCCCCCAGGCCAGAAACAGATCCACCCCCCAGATTCCACCCCCCTAGCCAGAAACAGATCCACCCCCAGCCAGAAACAGATCCACCCCCCAGCCAGAAACAGATCCACCCCCAGCCAGAAACAGATCCACCCCCCAGCCAGAAACAGTTTCACCCCCCAGCCAGAAACAGATCCACCCCCCAGGCCAGAAACAGATCCACCCCCCAGGCCAGAAACAGATCCACCCCCCAGGCCAGAAACAGATCCACCCCCCCAGGTCAGAAACAGATCCACCCCCCCAGGTCAGAAACAGATCCACCCCCCCCAGGTCAGAAACAGATCCACCCCCCAGGCCAGAAACAGATCCACCCCCCAGGCCAGAAACAGATTCACCCCCCCAGGCCAGAAACAGATCCACCCCCCCAGGCCAGAAACAGATCCACCCCCCCAGGCCAGAAACAGATCCACCCCCCCAGGCCAGAAACAGATCCACCCCCCCAGGCCAGAAACAGATCCACCCCCCCAGGCCAGAAACAGATCCACCCCCCCAGGCCAGAAACAGATCCACCCCCCCAGGCCAGAAACAGATCCACCCCCCAGGCCAGAAACAGATTCACCCCCCCAGGCCAGAAACAGATCCACCCCCCCAGGCCATAAACAGATCCACCCCCCCAGGCCAGAAACAGATCCACCCCCCCAGGCCAGAAACAGATCCACCCCCCCAGGCCAGAAACAGATCCACCCCCCCAGGCCAGAAACAGATCCACCCCCCCAGGCCAGAAACAGATCCACCCCCCCAGGCCAGAAACAGATCCACCCCCCAGGCCAGAAACAGATCACCCCCCCAGCCAGAAACAGATCCACCCCCCAGCCAGAAACAGATCCACCCCCCAGCCAGAAACAGATCCACCCCCCAGCCAGAAATAGTTTCACCCCCCAGCCAGAAACAGATCCACCCCCCAGGCCAGAAACAGATCCACCCCCCAGGCCAGAAACATATCCACCCCCCAGGCCAGAAACAGACCCACCCCCCAGGCCAGAAACAGATCCACCCCCCAGGCCAGAAACAGATCCCCCCCAGGCCAGAAACAGATCCACCCCCCAGGCCAGAAACAGATCCACCCCCCCCAGGTCAGAAAGAGATCCACCCCCCCAGGTCAGAAACAGATCCACCCCCCAGGCCAGAAACAGATCCACCCCCCAGGCCAGAAACAGATCCACCCCCCCGGCCAGAAACAGATCCACCCCCCCAGGCCAGAAACAGATTCACCCCCCAGCCAGAAACAAATGCACCCCCAGCCCAGAAACAGATCCACCCCCCCAGCCAGAAACAGATCCACCCCCAGCCAGAAACAGATCCACCCCAAGGCAGAAACAACAGACCGCTTCAGCAGCAACAGATCCACCCCAGCATCAGTAGATCCCCCCCAACAATAGATCCACACCAGTAGTAGATCTCCCCAGCACACCCCAATAAGTGCTGGAGGTGTTTCAAAAGAAAAAAAAGCTCTTATCATTACATATCCGGTCCAGAAATACAGAGCTGTAACTTTTTAACGTTAAATAATAAAAATGGGGGGGGAATAAATGCAGAATAAATGATAAAGCCAGAAAATTACATGAATATTCATCTTGGTGACACCACAGAGACGGGGGAAGGGTCAGGGGGTCTCAGACTTGGCCGTCGCCGCCTCGTTCTTCAGTCCATGACAGGACAACGCTCGCCTCCCGCCATTCACCGGAACCCTTCCAGGAGCCTCCATGCCTCATGTGTTTCGTAAAGCGTATAGGACTTGGCAGGAGTCTCACGTGTGGCTGAACGATCACCCGAAACGCGGGGAGAGATTTGACAAGTGTGCCGTCTGTACCTACAATTCTGGTGCCGTGAGATGAAAAAAAAAGAAGAAGATCTAAAAAGCTCCTTGAAGTCAGATGATTGTGAAGAGCTTCCGTCAGACGTGGTGTCGGCGGAACTGGATGGACTACTGGATGTTTATTGTTTCAACCAGATTTACAATTCAGCTACAATCAGTAATATTAAACTGTTACTACTGGTAGTAACAATGTTTCAGCTGGACTATATGAGATAGAGAAGACATCTTTGGTATTTATTATGGGTGGATATGGGCCTAGACCCTATACTGATGTACCGTATATACTCGAGTATAAGCCGACTCGAATATAAGCCGAGGCACCTAATTTTACCGCAAAAAAAACTGGGAAAACATCTTGAGTAAAAGCCTAGGGTGAGAATGCAGCAGCTACTGTAAGTGGAAAAGAGGGTCAACAATGCCCATTTGCACACCTCGCTGTGCCCATTTGCACACCTGTGTCCAACTTAACTGTGCTCATTTGCATGCCTCACTGTGCCCATTACAACCTTGCCGTGCCCATTGCAACCTCTAGCCGTGCCCATTGCAACCTCTAGCCGTGCCCACTAGCCGTGCCCATTGCAACCTCTAGCCGTGCCCATTGCAACCTCTAGCCGTGCCCATTGCAACCTCGTCGTGCCCATTGCAACCTCATCGTGCCCATTGCAACCTTGCCGTGCCCATTGCAACATCACTGTGCCCATTACAGCCTCACTGTGCCCATTACAGCCTCACTGTGCCCATTACAGCCTCGCCGTGCCCATTACAGCCTTGCCGTGCCCATTGCAAGTTTGCCGTGCCCATTGCAGTGTTGGTGAAATTCTTGACAGGCTGCACTGCGGGCGTCCATTTTTAAAACTCGCGGCTTCCTCCTAGTCCAATCCCGTTCCAGAAGGAAGGAAGAAGAAAGAAGGAAGAAAGAAGAGGAAGGAAGGAACACGAAGAAGGGAAGAAAGGAAGAAAGAAAGGAAGGAATGAAGGAAGAGGAAAGAAGGAATGAAGGAAGAGGAAAGAAGGAAGGAAGGAAGAGGAAAGAAGGAAGGAAGGAAGAGGAAAGAAGGAAGAAAGGAAGAGGAAAGGAAGAGGAAAGAAGGAAGGAAGGAAGAGGAAGGAAGAGGAAAGAAGAGGAAGGAAGAGGAAAGAAGGAAGGAAGAGGAAAGAAGGAAGGAAGAGGAAAGAAGGAAGGAAGAGGAAAGAAGGAAGGAAGAGGAAAGGAGGAAGGAAGAGGGAAGGAAGAGAAAGGAGGAAGGAAGAGGAAAGGAAGGAAGGAGGAGAAAAGGAAGGAAGGAGGAGAAAAGGAAGGAAGGAAGGAAGGAAGAGAAAAGGAAGGAAGAGAAGAGGAAGGAAGAGAAAAAGGAAGGAAGGAAGGAAGGAAGGGAAAAGGAAGAAAGGAAGAGAAAAGGAAGAAAGGAAGAGAAAAGAAGAAAGGAAGAGAAAAGGAAGGAAGGAAGGAAGGAAAGGAAAGGAAAGGAAGGAAGGAAGGAAGGAAGGAAGGAAGGAAGGAAGGAAAGGAAGGAAGAAAGGAAGGAAGGAAAGGAAGGAAGGAAGGAAGGAAGGAAGGAGAGGAAAAAAAAGAAAGAAAGAAAGAAAGAAAGAAAGAAAGAAAGAAAGAAAGGAAGGGAGGAAGGAAGGAAGGAAGGAAGGAAGGAAGGAAGGAAGGAAGGAAGGAAAGAAAAGAAAAGAAAGAAAGAAAGAAAGAAAGAAAGAAAGAAAGAAAGAAAGAAAGAAAGAAAGAAAGAAAGAAAGAAAGAAAGAAAGGAAGGAAGGAAGGAAGGAAGGGAAAAGAAGAAGGTTGGAAAAGGAGAAAAGAAGAAGAATGAAAGAAGGAAGAAAAAACAAGGAAGGGGGAGGAAGAAAAAACAAGGAAGGGGGAGGAAGAAATGAGGGGGAGCATGAAGAAAGAGGAAGAGGAGGAAGAAGGAGGAAGGATTATCCGCCATTCGCCTTCCCATCCCTTGTGCTATAAGTTGGAATATATTAAAGATCAGCCTCTCTATCTGGGACGCCGGCCATTTGCAGTGAATTGCCTCATCTCCGTTACCTTCACTATTAAATGTGAAATTCGATCAGTCTGCCCGTCGCTGATGGTTTCACGCGGAAGGGACGCGCGCCAGATGCATCCAGCGCCAAATGGACATATGTTCAGACGACGTTAACTGTTTAGAGCGCACCGGGTAATTTTATCAGGTGAATTACAGCAGCTTCTGTTCTCCAGGAGGAGGATAATTTAGCAAGTCATTTAGACGCCATCTTGGCCGTGCGGCCAATGACGGAACGCACAGAAAGGACTGGGGGGGTGCGGAGGGTGACTGCAGACGTACGAGGGGCGTCGGATTGGCCGGGTCATAGAAAGAGCACAAATATGACTCTCTACTAGAACATCCAATAAAAGAAGATACAAGGTCAGTACAAATCACTTACTCTTCTTCTTTGGATGCGCTTTAAATATATTAAAGTGAAAACAAGCTTGACAGAATCTGCCAGTTGACTTTCAAAGCTGTGACCTCCCCATCTTGCTCCAAAGGAGCCGATTTACTAAAAGCAAATAAACTGATTACTTTACAAGAGAAATTTTTTCCAGAGCAATTAGAAATTTACCTTGCAAAGTGCAACGTCTCCTGCAAAGGTGATCTGCCTTTAGTATATCAACCCCAATGTGAGAGGTAGACACACCTCCCGACTTTTTGAGATGGGAAGGAGGCAGGGCCGGATTTGCTCTCTCTGCCTCCCCAAGTCAAGGCTCCGCAATGCAGCCCCTCCCCGTCAACCGGAACAACCCCCCGAAATCAACGGAGAATGGCAACCGGATGGCAGGTGCGGCACGCTTAGTTTTTGTTTCTTTTTTTAATATTTTTACTTTTTTATCACTTTTTTTTGTTGTTTATATTTGTAGCTTGTCGTTTCTTTTTTTTTCTTTTTGTATAATTTTCTTATTGTTTTTAATATTATTTTTCTTATTCTTTACTTTTTTTAATTACTTTTTTATTTTATAAATTTAATTATTATTTCTTATTATTTTATTTATTTTTTCACATAACTTTATTGCTATCACACAGGAGAAAACAATTCCCTGTGCGATAGCAATTGGAGGTGACGGGTTCTCTTTATTGACCTTGTCACCTTCAAAACAGGAGTCCTAGCGCAGTGCTAGAACTCCTGTCATAGCTGAGATGGGAAGAGCACAGCTCACCCCTCTCACTGTGTACATCGGCAGCAGAAACAAGAGACAGACTCGTCGGCTGGGGGAGGACGGAGTCCAGAAGACAGAGGCAGCAGAGAGAGGTATGTGGGGGTGGGGGGGTGGTAGAGGGGAGGACAGATGGGAGCACACATTTTACAAGTGACTTTGGGCGACATCGCCGCAATCACTTGTTAACGAGCGAGAGGATTCCCCTGTAGGGAGAGCGGGGAAGCAGCCACTCCGGACACAAGGGACAGTAAAGGGTAAGCCAAGGTCGGGGCAACAGGCAGACGAGAATAACCAAGGGACAGGCCAAGGGTCAGGGTCAGAGTCACAGGCAAACAGGAGTAGTCAGGAACAAGCAAAAATCGGTACACAGAGAGATTAACGTAGCACACGGAAAGCAGGAACACAAAGCTAACAAACAACGTTGATCAGCAATCATAGGTGTGCACACGGGGTGTGCCAGGTGTGCCTGGGCACACCCTAATCCTGGGGTTGGCAACCTGTCAGTGGTGGGCAGATGACAGGTAAACTGCAATCCTAACTTGCTGACTCTCAGAACCTGGACAGGAGAGGTTGTGCGGGTACAATATGGTGATAACGATCTGTCTTTTCCTCCTGCAGCAGCTAAAAGTAGACTTCTCCTCCTCTTCCTATTGTCAAAATTTAGATACCACAGGAGGAAAATATAGGGTATCAGTACTAATATATGCCACCCCTCTTCTTTATGATATCCGGGTCCCTCATATGCTCCCCCTTCCTCCCACTGTTTCAGGATGGAGAGTGGGGAAGAGGCCGGTAAATATGTCAATCGCATATGTGTTAGAGCTTTGGGGTGCACACCCTAATGCAACAGGCTACGCACACCTATGTCAGCAATGCAGACCTGCAGTGCAGTGGTTAATATAAAGTTCCTGGGATGGCCTGGGGTGGAGCCATACAGGAAGGAGAGATGATAAAAGGCAAGAGAGTCTGGCCTCTAATGAACACATGGAGAGACAGGTAAGCTGCCAGACATTATAGCATATCCATGACATGTGGAAATACCAATCTGAAGCTTTCGTAATCGGTCACGTGGCACAGAGTGTCCCCCGAGCCAACTTCAATAAGAACCGTCAATGTTTGCCTATCTAGTACCTCGGAAGCAAAGCCGCCTTCGCGGTGAAGTGTTAAAGGAGGACGGGAACAGTTATGTCAAGTGATACAGGTGCGGCCAACAACACTCCGTGAAAGGTTAAGATGGCGCCGAGTGAAGGAGTACGCTTTTGCGTCGTTCTCTGTCTGCCTCTCAAGGGGCACTTTACTCTTTACTCTTTTTTGGCCGATTTATTCGCTGCGCAACCTTGTCATTTCTTCGAAAGCTTTCTCTCTTTTTTTTTCAGTCACGTTTTTATGATCTTAGCTTGAAAAAAAAAAAAGGCCATTAATGCCTCTTAAACTCCCCAGGAGCAGGAAGACCCCCCGTGGTGCCAAAGTCACACAAATTGTGGAGAGGAGCCGCCGCTTTCTGTAATCAGCCGTACACCGGGTACGTCCTCCGCCATTAACCGGCGCTAAGTGGTGCCGGGACACGGGATGAATATTCAGCAATAGATCATTGTGCTCCAAAAAGAGTCAAACTCCTCTCCACCCTCTACTGTGTGCAAAAATTATATACAAATATATATTGTGGCAGCCCGTCCATTAGGGTACAGAGATGACGCCCCCCCCCCCCCCTAATCTACATGCAGGGTGCCGGACGCATGGATTGCAATGTTTTTTCTTTTTGTGAAGCACATGACTGGAGGCAGAGGCTCTAATTGGTTCAAAAAAAGGGTGGTCTTGGGACGCAGAGCACCACCCAGTTGTGTGACAATAGCAAAGTAATATTTGCCATTGTCTTCCTGATCCTCCTCCCGGCCAATCAGGAATCGGGTCTAAAGACCAGATTGGAGGAGAGGAGAAGCGATCGTATTGGCCGCCGAGGGAAGGAGGAGGGAGACCACCGAGGAGGAAGCTGCCATGAAGCGGGAGACGCAGGGTGAAGGCCGCAGAGGAGGAAGCCGTCGCCATGGAGGAGACGCGGGAAGGAGCCTGTGACAGACTCCCCCGGGACAGAGGCTTTTGGAGGGGACTGAATGCTAGCCTCTAGCCTTGCGATCATGGGCCCTGGCATTTGGGGGAACAGTTCTCTTTGTGAGCTGTATGCCTGGGGACCATGTATATGCCATATTAGAGTGACTGATTCAAACTGTTGGGACATACAGTGTAAGGAGATTCTAATGTCATCCCCTCCAGCCATCTGTCTGCTAATTGACCCTGCTATTGTGTGAAGATGTCCTGTGTTTACACTTCTGATAATGTGTATTGTATAGCAGGTGAGCAAGGAAACGTGATGTCTACCCTGAAAGGTCATATCTACGAGTCACCTAGTCTGGGTAAATGATTAGTTAATTAGCTCATGTTAATTTATGTTCTGGTTATCTCGTCTTTAACTGTATATAAGGTTGTATTCTTGGTTCTAATAAACACTCCATGTTCAGCAAACAAGTCTCGTCTTGAGCAGCTGGAATATACGATATCTCTATCCAGACTGATAGGAAGCGGTATATGACGGAAGCACCCAAGCAGAGTGTGGGACGTTCTGTTACAGAGCCAAAACAGCTGGATGGGGTAAGTGTGGGGCTGGTAAGGGGATGGACGAGTGAGCGACGGAGGAAGGGTGAGGGGTATGATGGACTGGGGGGATGGGGTTTGTGGCGATAGGTGTCTTGAGAGGTTGAGGTTACTGTGGGCTCTTTGGGAGCCTGGGAGTACTAGGGAGAGGTTGAGGGGCGCTATGTGGACTAAGGGCTGTTAAGTGTCCTGGGAGTACTGTGAGAGATTGAGGAGCACTGTAGGGACTGGGGGCTCTTAGGGGGCCTGGGACAGATTATGGGGCAACTTGGAGACCGAGGGCTGTTAAAGGGCCTGGGGGTACTATGGGAGGTTAAGGGGCACTCTGGGGACTGAGGGCTGTTAGGGAGGGCCTGGGAGTACTGTGAGAGGTTGGAGAGCACTGTAGGGGCGGAGAGCTGGTAAGTGACCTGGGAGTAGTGCACAGAATCACCGGCTGAAAATAATGATATCTGAATGATGCCTGTATCTGCACCCATCATTCAGATATCCCCCTGAAATCAAGGACGTCATGGTAAGGAAGTGGTGAAAGTAGGTTTCCCCGCTAAATAGATGACATTTAGTCAGTGGTGGCCGTCCATAGAGGGTGCACAGGCACCGCCTCCCCTATCCATGCGTCCGGCCCCCTGATCAACATATCAGGGCACCGGACCATGGATTTTAATGTAGGTGGGTGTTTTTTTATAGCACATGATTAGAGACAGAGGCTCCAATAGGCTTAAGAAAAAGGGTGACCTCATGGTGCGGAGTATTGCGCTCCAAGCCCACCCAGTTTTGTGATGATAGCGAATTATAGCGAATGATAGCTATTCTCACACTGAAGTTCCTCCCCTCCAATCAGGAGGCAGGTCGTGAAACCTGTTTCCCGATTGGCCAAAGCGTCCTATTGGATGCTTAAGGAGTGGACCTAAGATCCGCCGCAACTCCTTCTTTGACTACCTCTACATCATTTTAACCTTTTGTACCAGCCAACAATAAAATCTCCCTTTTTTACTTATCCTTTTGCATTGTATAATTTTTACCTTAGCTGCCTCAAAACCCCACTGGGGAAAGTTTCTCTGTCTATATTACGGGGTGTGCAGCTCCTATCCCTCTGCCCACAGGTATATTCTCTCTTTTTTAAGATCCGCCGCTGACAACACTCCAGAGAGAGGAGGAGAGGACACCACAGCCCCCCGCCACACAAGCAGGTAAGTGCCGGACCGCATCGCCACAGTGGGGGGGTTGCTGCCTCAGCAGAGGTGGCTCTAGGCTTTGTGAGGCCTTAGGCAAAAAACTTGACATGGGGCCCCACTCACACCCATGATGGGAAAAATAATTAAAGGACAAGAGCCTCTTCCCCACAAACCTGGCCGGTGGTTGTGGGGGTCTACGGGCAGGGGGCTTATCTGAATCTGAAAGCCCTCTTTTAACAACGTGGCCCCTAGATCCAGCTCTTTAATAACTAAGGGGCAGGGCCACCTGGTGATGTCACCTGGTGAACCCTCCCCCTTGTGACATCATTGACTGAGGGCATGCTGGATCATTGATGTCACAAAGGGTGGTGTCACCGATATTCACTGGTTGTTGGGGACGCTGATGGCCCCTCTCCCGAGTCAGGGCTCTTAACGCTGCCTGAGCACATCAGCATTAAGGTCCCCTGTCCCTCAAAACTGGGGTAATGCATTGGGTAAGTTAGGCGGGTGTGAGGCCTTAGGTGACCACCTAATTAAAGAGCCGCCTCAGTGCCGCGCCGCCCATTGTGGGTTGCATTCTCAGTGCTGTGCCACCGGGGCTGGGGGGGGTGCCGTTTGTATGCTGCCCCCCCAAAAGTAGAACCCACCAGCCGCCACTGCACGTAGTGTTCTAAAGCCACCGGTAGCAAACAATTACCAAGGTTTTTTTTTTTTTTCCTTCCATCCAAGAAGCATTTACTACAATGTTATTGCCCTCCAGAACATGAAACGTAATGAAGTTATAGAATTCAAAAGAAAAGAAAACCGCCATCGAGTTTCTCTGTCGCTCTGATAAGGACAATGTATCCTTCACACAACAATGACACAGCCAACACAAAGAGCAGACACAACGATACAAGATGTACTGTGACCTGAGCAAGATATCAATTCGAGGACAACATGAACTCCCTTCTCTGTCAACTATTTACTTCACAAAACATCAGAAAAAAATATTAAAAGGGACACTAAAGGTTCCTGTTTTTTTTTTTAAATAACAAACATGTTATACTTACCTCCACTGTGCAGTTCGTTTTGCACAGAGTGGCCCTGATCCACGTCTTCTGGGGTCCCTCAGCAGCTGTCTCGGCTCCTTCTCACATCAGCTAACCCCCTTCATGGGAGCTCTCTCCCATGGGGGTTAGCTTGCGGGCACGCTACCGTGATGTAGCCGCCAACAGTATCACTCGGCCCCCGCCCCCGGCGCGCTGCATCATTGATTGACAGCAGCATGAGCCAATAGTTGTGCTGCTATCAATTAACAAATGAATGAGCCGAGAAGCCCAGCCGATAAGCCAGCGTGTTCACGGTGTGGGACTTTCGAGGGATCAGGTATCCGGGCGCTAATCCTAGGATGTTTTTTCACCTAAATGCATAGAATGCATTAAGGTGAAAAAAAAACGTGTACCTTTACAACCCCTTTAAATACAACTCCAAGGTAAAAAAAAAATGTGGACAATTCCGGTGCTTTAGGTCTTTTTTGGGAGACTGGGGGTACTATGAGAGATTGAGGGGCACTGAGGACTGTAAGGGGACCTGGGAGTACTGTGAGAGGTTGAGGGGCACTGTGGGGACTGAAGGCTCTTAGGGGACCTGGAGGCACTATGGGTGGTTGAGGGGCACTCTGTGGTTGAGGTCTCTTTGGGAGTCTGGGGATACTATGAGAGAGTGAGGGGCACTGAGGGGATTGAGGACTGTAAGGGGACTTGGGAGTACTTTGAGAAGTTGAGGGGCACTGTGACTGGTTAAGGAGCACTGTGGGGCTGAGGACTGTGGGGGCTTTTAGGGTATTGGTGGGTACTATGAGTAGTTTAGGAGCACTGCGGGAACTCAAGGCTCTTAGGGAGCATGGAGGCTCTATGGGTAGTTGAGGGGCACTCAGGGGCTGAGGGCTGTTAGGGTGCCTGAGGGCACTGTGAGAGGTTGAGAAGCACTTTGGGAAATGATGGCTCTTAGGGGGTCTGGAAGCACTATGGGTGGTTGAGGGGCACTGTGGGGCTAAGGACTGTTAGGGGGCTCGAGGGTACTGTGAGAGATTGAGGAGCAGTGTGGGAACTGAGGGCTGTTTGTAGGCCTGGGAGTACTGGGAGAGGTTAAGGAGCACTGTAGGGACTCAAGGCTCTTAGGGGACATGAAGGCACAATGGTTAGTTGAGGATCATTCGGGGGCTGAGGGCTGTTTGGGGCCTGAGGGTACTGTGAGAGGGTAAGGAGCACTGTGGGGACTAAGGACTGTTATGAGGCCTGAGGGTACTGTGAGAGGTTGAGTACTGTGGAGACTCAGGGCTGTTAGGGGGCCTGGGGGTACTGTGAGAGGTTGAGAAGCACTGTGGGGGCTAAGGGCTGTTATGAGGCCTGAGGGTACTGTGAGAGGTTGAGTACTGTGGAGACTCAGGGCTGTTAGGGGGCCTGGGGGTACTGTGAGAGGTTGAGGAGCACTGTGGGGCCTGGAGGCACTATGAGTGGTTAAGGGGCACTCTGGGACTAAGCGGCTGTTAGGGGGTCTGAGGGTACTGTGAAAGGTTGAGGAGCACTGTGGGTTCTGAGAGCTGTTGGAGCACAGGGGTACCGTGAGAGGTTTAGAGTCGGTTCACACTGGGCGACAAGACTTCCAGAGACGACTCAGACACGACTTGAGCATGAACCACTGGGCGATCTGGGGCGATTTACAACACGACTTCCAGGACAGGAGACATTCCAGTGGCCAATAAAACAACAATCAGCTCTGGGAGAGGGAGGGAGAGGGAGGGGGAGGGAGAGGTTTGCCTGTGAGAAATGTATGTTATCTAATCTGGAAAGTAGCTAGTGATCAGACTTGAGGCGACAAATCGGATTGAAGTCGTACAGGAACCTTTTCTGAAGTCGGAGCGACATGAGTAGTGTGTATTAACACCGCTCCCATTCACTAACATTGTTTTTCTCTACAGAGCGACTTGGGACAACTTGAGGCGACCTCAAGTCGGATCCCAAGTCGCCCCAGTGTGAACCGACTCTAAGGGGCACTGTGGGGATTAAGGGGCGTTAGGGGGCCTGGGGTACTGTGAGAGGTTGAGCAGCCCTGTGTGGAGGGAGGCTGAAGGTAAAATTGGAGGTTGAAGAGCACTGTGGAGACTTAGGAGGCCTGAAGGCACTATGGATGGTTTATAGGCACTGTGGGTGGTTGATGGGCACTCTAGGGACTGAGGGCACTGTAAGACTGCACTGTCCACTGACAACTTTTCCCATGAAGACCGGTATAAAATATCAAAACTAGTACCAGTACGTTGACTATTGTAGCAAGAGGTTTTTTTTTTTAACCCTTACCCATAATAAAAGAAACATCTACAAAAACACAATAGAGTCAAGTAGAACCTGCAGCTTGTGAAGGCCCTGGGAGAAATATGGACCCTCCAGAGCCACCATGACAGGCTGTGAAAAGATTTTCACGTCTCATTTCCTCTGATGACGATCGGGCTCATTCTCCATCTCTCAGCCCGATAACAGATCAGGTAATGTGAAAGCTGACATCACCCGACAGCTGACATTTCAGATGATTTCTGAGAGCCAACAACGTGGCCCCCATCATCAGATATTAGCATTCGGAGCCGTTCCGGGGGGCCCCCAGAGTAACTTCCTGCTTGATCTGTCGGATTGTAGGCTCTCGGAATGAGGGAGATGTGGAGTCTTGGAGGAGAGGAATAGATCTTTCTAGAACTCTGTCAGTGAAAAATGAAAAATAATACATTACGGTGAGGATCTGTCGGTGATGATGGATTGCTCCGCATTTCCCTCGATTGTAGCCACATTCTTTAACAATGTTTCGCAAACTGGAACAAACAAGCTAAGCTTTAATCAAACCGCATCATTTGTTTCTTTGCACGCCCCTATTATCAACTGCCAATCAGCAGCAGTTAGGAGACGCGTGGAAAAACTGCTGTTGGAAAAGCTGCTTTTCGAAGCGGAAGGAATAGTGCCCCATCATTGGTGTCAGTGGGAGGAATAGTGGTCCATCATTGGTGTCAGTGGAAGGAATAGTGCCCTCATCATTGGTGTCAATGGGAGAAATAGTGCCCCATCAGTGATGTCAATGGGAGGAAGGGTGCCCCATCATTGGTGTCAGTGGGAGTAAAGGTGTCCTATTATTGGTGTCAGTGGGAGAAATAGTGTCCCATCATTGGTGTCAGTAGGAGGTGCAAACAATGCCTACGTATGTAACGAGATCTCTCCTGTAGCGTTGAAGACAATGCCTATGTATGTAACGAGAGCTCTCCTGGAGCGGTGCAGACAATGCCTACGTATGAAATGAGACCTCTCCTGTAGCGGTGCAGACAATGCCTGTGTATGTAACGAGAGCTCTCCTGTAGTGGTGCAGACAGTGCCTATGTATGTAACGAAAGCTCTCCTGTAGTGGCGCAGACAATGCCTACGTATGTAAAGAGAGCTCTCCTGTAGCGGTGCAGGCAACGCCTTCGTATGTAACGAGAGCTCTCCTGTAGCGGTGCAGACAATGCTTATGTATGTAATGAGAGCTCTCCAGTAGCGGTGCAGACAATGCCTATGTATGTAACAAGAGCTCTCCTGTAGCGGTGCAGACCATGCCTACGTATACAACGAGAGCTCTCCTGTAGCGGTGCAGACAATACCTACGTATGTAATTAGAGCTCTCCTGTAGCGGTGCAGACAATGCCTATGTATGTAACGAGAGCTCTCCTGCAGCGGTGCAGACAACACCTACGCAACAAGAGCTCTCCTGTAGCGGTGCAGACAATGCCTGTGTATGTAATGAGAACTCTCCTGTAGTGATGCAGACCATGCCTACGTATATAACGAGAGCTCTCCTGTAGCGGTGCAGACAATGCCTGCGTATGTAACAAGAACTCTCCTGTAGTGATGCAGACCATGCCTACGTATACAACGACAGCTCTCCTGTAGCGGTGCAGACCATGCCTATGTATATAACGAGAGCTCTCCTGTAGCGGTGCAGACAATGCCTGCGTATGTAACAAGAACTCTCCTGTAGTGATGCAGACCATGCCTACGTATACAACGAGAGCTCTCCTGTAGCGGTGCAGACCATGCCTACGTATATAACGAGAACTCTCCTGTAGCGGTGCAGACCATGCCTACGTATACAACGAGAGCTCTTCTGTACATGTATATTCTTCTCTGCACTGTTAATTCTCTTCAAGTTTAAAAAATATAAATAAACTGCAAATATTAATAAAATAACAAAATCAGCAGATATACGAAATAAAGTGTTTAGCGAATCGATTTTCCTCTTTAATTATCAAAATAATTAAAGAAAAAAATACGGCATGCAGTACGCTCCGGTGAGACGACCCTTCACTTTGCCGCCGGCTAACCTTTACTTGCGTCAGAAGTTGTATAAGATTCCGGAACATTCATAATATATACCCTTTAAAACACCAATTCGCCGGTAATCACGTCTACGCACTTCCAGTGCCACGCCGGCTCTTCGCAAGCTTTAGTTGCAAGTTATTTTCAGCGAGATGTTAACGAGCCACATAAGCTACACGATGTTAATTAAGCACTTTGGTGTCTAATAAAATGCATTAATTGGAAATCTGCTGTACAATAGGAATTAGAATGTAAAAAAAAATATATATATAAAAAAATAATAAGGATGCAACGCGGAGTTATAAAATGGGATGCTTTTAAAAAAAAGGTCACATTGCATTATATATTCAAGAAACGAGGTCGCGAGGCGCTTTGCTTAGTGGTAGGTGATTGGCAGGGGGTGCCGCCCCCCACTAGTGCAATTAATGGAAATAAAGAGGAACATGAAAGCTTATCACTACACAGATATTTAACTCCTTTTACCCAAACTCCCTAGGTTTCCACCACCCCTCTCTGCCAGTCCCTCCACTGGCCTCCATTCAGTGTCCTCCACCCCTCACTGCCAATTCCTCCACTGGCTTCAATTCTGTGTCCTCCACCCCTCACTGCCAATCCCTCCACTGGCCCCATTCAGTGTCCACCACCCCTTTCTACCTATCCCTCCACTGGCCTCCATTCAGTGTCCTCCACCCCTCACTGCCAATCCCTCCACTGGCTTCTATTCAGTATCCTCCACCCCTCTCTACCAATCCCTTCACTGGCTTTAATTCAGTGTCCTCCACCCATCTCTACCAATCCCTCCACTGGCTTCTATTCAGTGTCTTCCACCCCTCATTGCCAATCCCTCAACTGCCTTCCATTGAGTGTCCTAAACTCTCTCTGCCATTCCCTCCACTGGCCTTCATTGGTTGTCCTCCACCCCTCACTGCCAATCCCTCCACTGGCTTTCATTCAGTGTCCTCCACCCATCTCTACCAATGCCTCCGCTGGCTTCCATTTAGTGTCCTCCGCCCCCTCTCTACCAATCCCTTCACTGGCCTCCATTCAGTGCCCTCCACCCCTTACTGCCAATCCCTCCACTGGCTTCAATTCAGTGTCCACCACCCCTCTCTACCAATCCCTCCACTGGCTTCTATTCAGTGTCCACCACCCCTCTCTACCAATCCCTCCACTGGCTTCTATTCAGTGTCCTCCACCCCTCTCTGCCAATCCCTCCACTGGCTTCTATTCAGTGTCCTTCACCCCTCTCTGCCAATCCCTCCACTGGCTTCTATTCAGTGTCCTCCACCCCTCTCTGCCAATTCCTCCACTGGTTTCTATTCAGTGTCTGCCACCCTTCACTGCCAATACATTAACTGGCTTCCATTGAGTGTCCTAAACTCTCTCTGCCAATCCCTCCACTGGCCTACATTCAGTGTCCTTCATCCCTTTCTGCCAATCCCTTTACTTGTTTCCACTCAGTATGCTCTACCCATCTTTGCAAATCGCTCCACTGGGTTGCATTCAGTGTCCTCCACCCCTCTCGCCCAATGCCGCCCACTGGCATCCATTCAGTGTCCTCCACTTGTTACTGCTAATCCCTCCCACTTGCTCTCATTCAGTGTCCTCCACCCTTTTTACCAATCCCTCCACTGGATTCTATTAAGTGTCCTCCATTGGTTTCTGATTTTCCCAACAAATTAAAATTTCAAAATACTAACCAACTACATACGAAGCCATCCACAACTCTGCCCCAAGCTACATCGCCAATCTTGTCCCAAAATATCATCCAAACTGTCTTCTCCGCTCCTCCCAAGACCTCCTGCTCTCTAGCTCTCTTGTCTCTTCCTCCCATGCTCCTCTCCAGGACTTCTCCATAGCCTCTTGCCCCATCCTCTGGAACTCTACACCCCAAACTTGCTATGTCCTACTCTGTTGTCCACCTTTAGCTGATCCCTGATAACTCATCTCTTCGAGGAAACCTATCCCATCTAAGAACCAAACCTTTTTCTTCCATCAGCCTCACGCAAAGAAAGGTCACAGTCACAGCCGACAGCTCGGGTCTCATACCAACAATGAAGAACCATTATGGCCGAGTGGTTATTGAGCGAATACAGCAAATACAATTTCAGTGGTGGATTTATTTAAAAAAAACTGAATAAAATGTAAAATGCAGAAAAAATTTAATTTTTACATTTTTTTCCCATAGGTTTAACCATTTAAAAAAAGAAAACCTGAGGAGGAAATTCATTAAAACCAATGCATACGGATGCAAGTAAGTGGCATCTTGGCATTAATTACCTCTGCTTATGAATGGGTTATATTTCCAGCACTGTACAGGAAACGTTATCACCTACTTAACCCCCCCCC